>CM040242.1:242690738-243290738 GCA_022545495.1 Chrysanthemum lavandulifolium
TTCTCAACTCTTTTCAGAGAAAAAAAACCAATCCTTTCTCTAGGAATTTGGAAACGGAAAAACAAGAAATTTTTTCACCAACTAAACAGCCCCTTAGCTTTTTGGTTCGTAAAAAAGCTTTTACAGATATATTTTGTATGTTTGGCACAAGTAGCTGTATCTTAGAGCCGACGCTGAAGTTTATTGAAGCATAATTTTTAGATGTGTTTGACAATATAGTCGGGGCTAAAGCTTAAAGATTTATGTTAGTATACTTTGAAGGGTATTAAAAGTAGAGAACTTTGACATATATCCTTAGAAAATCGAAAATGCGATATATATCCAAAGCATGCATAAAACCATTGTATTATGTGCATAAAAACTTGTCAAAAAGGATATATATGCAATTATTCACTTTCATGAGGATATATATCGTTTTTAAAAGGGGATTAGGTATTTCAAAGCTCACGCTCTTTAAAAAGCTACTTAAAATAGCTTTTCAAAAACAACTAATAGAATATAAAACTTTTAAATATTTTGTTGACAAACAATTAGAAGTTATCTTATTTTTAAAGTTCAAGCTCGATAAACTTTTAAAGCTCTTCCCCAACACACCTAAGCATATGTAATACTATATAAGTCACTGCGAAACAATAAAATGTGACAAAAATGTCATATAAATAGGTATCTATCATTTACTTCTTTTGTTCCGAAATTAAATGTTTGTTTTTTTATTTATTTATTTGAACATAATTAAGGAAAAGTGGTACATATCATTGTACACCAATAAAATATCATCTTTGATCTTTTTTTAACATGTCAGTTGGTTTTTATTTGAAAATGAAAACTTAATTTAGGACAAACAAAAAAAGAAAGATGAACATTTTTTCCATACAAAAAGAATATCATATTTCTACTTTTCAGCAAAGTACGCGGTTGTCTTTGTGAGTTCACCTACATTGCACTTGTATTATTTTAATTTAAGAATCGAATGAATACTTTTAGGGTTTTGCAAATGTCGGCCCATATGTTATTGGTGTTAAGAAATATAATTTTTTACTACAACTAACTGTGAGAGACTAACTCATCTAATCACGATCCAATATTGGTTGTGCGTTTAGATTTTTTGAAATATATACTAGTACATAACACTGCCGCCTTATTCATCTCTCTCCTAAACAAACAGATGTGGCTCTCTCTCTATCCAAAAGTCACCCATAAGTCATCATCTTTAATTTTGTAAAATCTGTTTCAGCAAAAGATCAAATCATAAACCACAACTTGATCATAAAAACCATACTAAACCAAAACCCACAAACAAAAATCGCCCCTTGTGAATCCGATTGAAAAAAGCTGCACAAATCACGGTTTGATTTCAGATCCGGCGACCCGTGTCCAACCCGTGTCCAACCTGTGTCCAGATCGAATCGCACGTGGGACACGGCACGTGCGTGTCGGACACGTGTCCGAGCCGTGTCCGAGGCGTGTCCGTGTCCGACACGTGTCCGACACTGCCACTCCGAGATTTATGCCGTGTCCGTGCTTCCTAGGTAGCCTCTAATCAGAAATTAATTACATAAATTTACATAAATCGTCTCTGTGGCTCTAAACAATTACACCGTTCATCCTTGTGTCAATTACATAAAAGGTCCATGTGGCACTAATAATTTACACGTAAGATTTCTTTTTTTTTTCTCTTTTTGCAAAACTAATTAACCACAATTAAGCAACTTTTATGAAAACGTTTTTGATGGAAAGCTTAAACAAGCCCTGAATAAGCTACTATAAACCAACAGTGAACAAAAATGAAACAAAGGGAAAGGATGCACACTGATAAGCTATGACAGAAATCTAATAAGCTGATCTCAGGGGCACACAAGCTTGCACTAACTCAAATGGGACCTCACAAGCTCAAACAAACAGGAAAACAAGCTAACAACAAGCTAAACAAGCTTAAACAATCAAATCACCAACTACATATAAGTCACACAAAACAATCTACAAGGCAACTTAGAAGACCAAATTAACCTGAGTAAACAAGCTAGAAAGTCCAACACAAGCTCAAATATCTCAAGCGAGTAGTACAAGCTACTCAGAGAAACAAAAATTAAACAATAAGCTCAAGTAAATGGGAAGCTAAGGGCTTAGTAATATGGACAGATGGAACTAATTCAGTGGTGCAGGGCATAACTAATCCAAACAGCCTATTACAAGCTTATCAAAAGCTGGTTAAAAGCTCTCAGAAAAATTTGGAAAAATATGGGCTTATGAGATTAGCAACCAAAGATTTATTTCCCAAAATCTTAGATGAAATGGATCAAAATAGAGTAAATGAAAAATCAAAACTAAAACTTGTTTGGAAAACGTGTTGATATTTTTGAGTTTTTCAGTTTTTGAAAGGTTTGACTAAAATGAACTTTGAATGATCCTAGATTACTGAGAATGATGTTATAAGCTAAGATATGAGTAACTTAAGCTATATGAACTACTTATGCAACTATTTCTAACTGCTTATATGAAGAAATTAGAGAATAAAAGTGATTTTGACTTTTTATCAAAAGAACACTTAATTTTATGCTATTAGAACCTAATATGAGCTGTTGAAACTAAATGCAAAGTCTAAAACAAATTTGAACACAGATAACCAACTAAATCCAAACACTCCTTAATATGCACTGTTTTTGAGTGAATTTAACCAAACTACTGATGCAATAAAACTAATTAAGCTATATGAGATCTAATGAAGCTAAAATGATGACTATATAGTACTAGAATAAGCGATTAATAAGCAACGGTGACACTATATTTATATGGATTTTTAGTTTTTAAAAGCAAAATGAGAACAAATGACTACAAATATTGTATATTGATTTGTTGACATCATGGAGTGGGAGATTTCACATCAATGACTCATGATGTACAGTCCCCCTTTTTGTCCCACAGTCACTTTTTAATCCCATTTTTAGAACAGCTATAATTAAGATTGGGATTTAATTTTGTTTATGCAAGTAGCTAGTAGCATGATATATCTTAGCTTATTTTAGGATTTTAAGTTCATGTGGTAGCTTAATCTTTCCCTTAAAAGTACCCTCTTGCACCCCTTTATGTTATGTCACAACCGCCTTGAGGACCCTGTTGCACCCCTCTTTTTAGCCTATCATAAGCTCAATCTTAGCTACAACTCATTTTACAATCTCCTTTTTGAATCAATATTGTCTTGTTAGCTTATAACATGCTTAGGTATTAGTTTTAGAACTTAATCATAAGCTTGAAAGTACCCACTTTGTGCCCATCTTCAAGTCCCAAATAGCCCATACCCCACTCTTTCTGACTTATTTACAAGCATTAGAGGTCCACATCGCCCCATTTAGCTTTTTTAGGAACCCACTAGTGCTTATTTAAACTTTCTAGGCTTATTTTTGAATTTGGAAGTGATTTGTTAGCTTAAATTTAAGCCAACAAAGCCCCTAGTGGGCTGTTTATTCCACTGTTCCAGCAGCAGCAATAAGAGTTTCTTATTAGCTTATTCTCTCCTTTTCTTTGCTTATTTCCTTCCCTTTTAGCTTATTTGGAAGTTCATATTTCACCATTTTACATCAAAGTGTGTCTTAAATTTGCATCTTTTTGCTTATTTCCTTCCCTTTTAGCTAATTTTCAAAGCTTTTTCACAGCTCATACAAGCTCCTTTTAAGCTCAAATTTGCATCTTTTTAATGATGGTGGCGTGGCAAGGCGGTGGAGGTGGAGGTGGCTATGGTGTCGGTGTGGTGGTCCTAGAGAGAGAGAGAGGAGAGGCAGTAAGAGGGGTGTGATTGTGAAAACCATACATGTAAGTGAAATCCATCAAAGGAAATTTAAAGGATGAACGGTGTAATTGTTTAGAGCCACATGGACGATTTATGTAAATTTATGTAATTAATTTCTGATTATAGGTTACAAAAGGAAAGTTAGGCAAGTTTAGGGCTACTTTAGGAGAAAAAAAAAAGTTCGATGCCCACAAAAGGAAAATGTGGCAAGTTCGATGTTTTTTCAGACAATTTGCTCTTTTAAGTATAATGTATATGTAAGTTATAACTAAATTCTAAAAAATATTGTGGAAGTATTCTCTTTTTTCTTGTTTAAGTTTTAAAGTAATTGTTGAGCCATTGGCGGATAAGAGTGTGCACTTTGTATTAAAATCTTAAACAAACATTTTTACACTGCTGATAACGCTTACAAGGGTATATTCACGTGCATATCTTCTACCTTAAGTATGTCCGCCTTTGTGTTGAGCTACTGTAATATACAGTCCTAGCATTGTGAATATAAACGGTTAAGGCGGAATAGATGCTGATAACGCTTACAAGGGTATATTCACGTGCATATCTTCTACCTTAAGTATGTCCGCCTTTGTGTTGAGCTACTGTAATATACAGTCCTAGCATTGTGAATATAAACGGTTAAGGCGGAATAGATGCTAAGGTTGTGTATTCCTAAATGTGTGACGGATGAATGTTGTTATGACTTGAATCTGTTCAGTGTTGGTAAATTTGAGTACATTTGCATTTTACATTGTGAATATCTATCTTCATGTGTGGTCATCCCTTATACCGTAAGGATCAAATCGGAAGAATATTAGTTATCAAGTGGTAAGTTTGTGGATAGAGAGATATACTAGTTTTGGGGCTAAAGTCATTTTTTGGTACACGGGACAGGGAAATTTGGCTATGACCCATATTTAGCAACAAGCATTGAGTATCCATCACCAAAAAGCATCTACTTAATTGTGATAATATTCAAAATTATTTTGAGACTTTGAGTGTACGTACCTGGATCCAATGTGAGATGCTTAGTGGCGTCAATGTCCATGTATCAAGTAGACTATACGATAACTGTGAATGTTGCACATGCGGTACAAGCATTTGTTGAGGCTGTGGTCGATACCAAATTGAGAACGCTAGGTTACGACTGAGATCTTGGGGCCAAGAAGGCCACATTTGGTATAGGGAGTTTGACAATCCGGATGGCATCATCATAAATGTGGTACTAGTCGTATATATTTGAATAGGTAATCACAACAATTACAGAAACAAGGCAATCCAATTACAAAAAACAAAACGATCCAAAAACGCTAGACTTTTCTCTGGTAGTCTGAACATGGATTCTTCTCCATTAATCAGTTTACATGAAACAAGGCAGTCCAATTACGTGAGTGGCAAGCTACGCACTAAAAAGAGAAGATTGATGTAAATGTGTAATGAAAGAAGGGTTTAGTGAATAAGAATAGTCGGCTGGTGGTTTAGAGATTACATTAGGAATCGATTGTTAATTAGGGATTTGCAAGAGAATACAAATTAATGTGTTTAGCCCAACGTCTAAATAAAGCTAATACAAAAATTCTGGGTGTATATGTGTATCATTCCATATTTGTGTTAAAGCATAATACTAAAGAAATTATTCACTTACCATACAGTTAGCAAATCACGGGTGTATATGTTTTGCTAATCTCTGCCCACTGGGCAAAGGATTAAGCACAATTAATGAAGACAAAATTTCCTTTTAAATCAAAAAATGCATTTAATGAACATTTATTGATCTCTAAAATTACCGTAATTGATCATCATTTTGATATTAATTAACTCAAATATTACTTATATATCTACCTAAACAAATGCCCAGTGGGCAAGGATTAGCAAAACCCATAAAAAAATTTCAACTTTTAGATTAGTATTATTAGTCAAGTCCCACACCTGATCGGATCACAAACAGAAAACAATAAAACTGGAACAAATAATAACACACAATATTTCTTGGAATAAGCTCTCCAATTAATCAGAAAAGTATTGGCTTACAAAAGCGATATTGATGGTACAATGACAAACCACACTCGGTTTGTATATATAGGTATTAGAACATGCTTTCCTAATCCTACTACAATTCTAATATTCTAGTTATAATAGAACCGACATTCCCCATGGGCTTGGGTCGATGGCTACTGCCCCATAAGCTCGGGTCAGTCATTAGCCCAACATTCACCCCCCTAATTTCTGACTCGAGATAGGGAGATCTTCAACTCCGAGTAACTCTTGCATCTCCTTGAACTTAATCCTTGCGAGAGCTTTCGTCAGAATATCAGCACGTTGCAAATCACCTCTTACAAACTCAACTTGTACTTGGCCTCTTTCAACACATTCTCGGATAAAATGATAACGTGTGTTTATATGCTTGCTTCTCCCGTGAAAGACTGGATTTTTCATAAGTGCAATAGCCGATTTGTTGTCAACAAATAAGACCACCACTCTTTCTTCCATTCCGGTTATTTCACTCAACAATCCACGTAACCATATCCCTTGACACGCGGTGAAGTTGCGACCATGAACTCGGCTTCACAAGGCGATAGAGCCACCGTGTTTTGCTTTTGTGAGCACCAAGTGATAGGTGATTTACCTAGATAAAATACATGCCCGGTTGTGCTTGACCATCATCTTGGTCCATTGCAAAACTACTATCACTAAACCCCACTAACTCCTTGGTTTTCTCTTGGTTGTATCGTATTCCAAAATTCAAACTACCTTGGATATACCTTAGTATTTGTTTCACAGCTGCCATATGTGATTCTTTTGGTTCTTGCATGTAACGACTAACCAAACCAACCGAATAAGATAAATCAGGTCGAGTGTGTAGTAAATACCTTAAACAACCAACTCGTCGTCTATACAAAGTTGCATCAACCGGTTTTCCTTCCTTATCCATGCTTAGCTTCATTCCAGGTTCTAATGGACATTGAGTAGGATTCGCTTCATGCATCCCAACATCTTTCAAGATCTTCTTTGCATAGCTTTCTTGACTTATTGAGATACTCGAATCCTCTTGCTTTACTTCAATGCCAAGATAATAGCTTAACTTTCCCAAGTCACTCATATCGAACCTTTCTTGCATTTGTCTTCCTACCAAACAAGATTCACACAACTTGTTCTCTTGATGAATTATTGGCAACTCTTCAACCATGCCCTTCCTTGCCATTAATTCCATCGTCTCGAAATTAATGTGACCCATCCTAGCATGCCATAACCAAGCATCATCTTCCATCTTTGCTTTGAGACACACGGACTTCCAACTTGGAGCTTAATCTTGTAAAGTCTATTACTTGTTCTAGGAACCTTCATCAAAAGCTTACCATCCGAGTCACGCATAGTAAGAAGGTTACCTTTCATACGAATGTCACATCCGCCTTGGTAGCTTGCCCAAGACTAATTATGTTGCTTTTTAGCTCGGGTAGGTAATAGACTCCGATTATTAACCGTTGCTCACCCGTTTCCCTTCAATGATTATCGAACCCTTCCCTTTTATCTCGATGTAGGAGTTATCACCAAACTTCACTTTGCCGGAGATATTCTCATTCAACTCGAAAAGTATTCTCGGATCCCGGTCATGTGATTACTTGCTCCATTATCCAAATACCAAGTGTCTTCCTCGTTTGGCTTAGTATTCAATTGGTTTGGGATAATCTTTTCTTCATTCAAGAAAACTACTTCTTGAACGCTTTTCATCATAAAAGTGTTGGGTCATCATCATCCTCCGTTTGCAAAGGTTTGATTCATGCTTTTGCTTACATTCACGTCGTTCGAGGCGGTTAGAAGCAAAGTGACCATATTCATCACATCAAAACATTGAATCTTTGAAAGATCTCGACTTTTGTTCTTCTTTTGCTCCGTATTGCTCCCGGAGTTATTACGGTTGTGGTTATTAGCTTGACCACTATCATGAGATTCGTTTTGAGAAGAAAAGTTTTGACCTTTACCGTTGCCACGGAGAATTCCTTCCTCGACCTTTCTTATCATATCTTTCGGCCCTTAGAACATCAACATGCCTTGATCTTGAGGTGGTGTCAACACCCTTCATTCTTCCTTCAAAAGCTTTCAACCTTCCAATTGCTTCTTGAAAAGACATAGTATTCAAGTCGACAAATTGTTCTATTGAGGCAACAATTGCAACATACCTATCCGGAGCGGATGCAAGTAGCTTCTTAACAAGTTTCTTGTCTTCATAAATTGTTCCCAAGCTATTGACTTGATTACAATTTTGCCCAACCTAGCCGCAAAGTCATCGATTGATTCGTTGACTTTCATCTTTAAAGATTCGAATTCCGTCTCCAAGGTTTGCAACCTTGCGTCTCGAACCCGATCAACACCCACATACCGGTCTTCAAAGCTCCCAGTTTCTTTGGTTGTGTTGAATTGTGAAACTTGAAAGACAAGTTCTTACGGAATCGCTGGAAGAGTAACGCCAACGCCATGTGATCTTGCTTGGCAACAACTTGTGTTCCTTCCCACGGTTCCAGTGCATCAAGTATTCCATGGACTCGAATACCGCTTTAACTCTTATTGCCCATATGTTATAATTAGGTGCTTGTTAACATTGGACATTGAAGAGCCAATTTAGAATGTTCAATTTGTGGTTGACTCGACTCGCCTTGCACCATCCTTCTTGAGCGCCTTTTGTAAGTTACGGTGTTGTTTGTTCACCTTCCAACCCTAGGTTCTAAAGGTCGAATGATTTACTTCACCCAAGTAAACCAAGTCGAAAGTTTGAAACTTTGATCAACTTCTTGCTTAAGTCGAACCCTAGTAAAACCCTTGTGATCAACTTCAGTGATCGACTTCTGGAACTCTTTAGTGATCGACTACAGTGATCGACTTCTGGAACCCTTTAGTGATCGACTTCTGGAACCCTTTCAGTGATCGACTTGCTTAAACCTCCTGCTGTGATCGACCTGCTTAACCTCCTGTGATCGACCCCCTGCTGTGATCAACCCTCTGCTGTGATCGGCCTGGTTAAACCTCCTGCTGTGATCGACCCCCTGCTGTGATCAAGCCCCTGTTGTGATCGACTTTTGAACCTGGTGATCGACTACAGTTTGAAACCTGGTGATCTATCTGCTCTTGAAACCTGGCTCTGATACCAATTCAAGTCCCACACCTGATCGGATCACAAACAGAAAACAATAAAACTGGAACAAATAATAACACACAATATTTCTTGGAATAAGCTCTCCAATTAATCAGAAAAGTATTGGCTTACAAAAACTGATATTGATGGTACAATGACAAACCACAGCTCGGTTTGTATATATAGGTATTAGAACATGCTTTCCTAATCCTACTACAATTCTAATATTCTAGTTATAATAGAACCGACATTCCCCATGGGCTTGGGTCGATGGCTACTGCCCCATAAGCTCGGGTCAGTCATTAGCCCAACAATTAGATTCACAGAAGAGAGTCTTCAAATAACAATGTGATGAATTTGAATGGGATGTTGCTTTGCTTGAAAAGTAAATCAGTAAATTAAACGTTCACAAACATCCAACTAAATGATCACACCGTTTGCTTCAATTATTAATAAAGTGACTATGTATTCTATGGGTCATTAAGCACGATTTCTTAAAACTCCACAAGGATTAAAAGTAGACTAATCAAACCCACATCTCTACTGCATATAAAGCAAAAAAATAAAAAATAAAAAAATATTTTTTCTCTTTTTTCAATTTTTTAATTCTTAAAAACTGCATATAAAACAAAAATAATTTTTCTTAATTCTTAAAAACTTAAAAATAAATAATGTTTAATCCTTAAAATACCATTTCAAAACTTTTGTTAATCTCCCAAATATATCTTTATAAAAAATAGCTTTTGAAATAGTTGTCTTAAAATAATTTTTGAATGATTTGGTGGGATCCTGTAGTGGCTGGTGAACCGCTTCTTCTTCTTCCACGATTTCTAAAATTATCCAATTTTTACTTTTTTTCTTTTTTCATAAATCCATCTCAATCCCGATTCATATTGCAATCTCAATTTGTTAAACTGAAACTGATGTGATGTTGTTTTCATCTCAAACTATGATGAAGATTTGCCATTGTCAATTGCTAAATGTTACACGAAACACTTAATAACAATTTCTCAACTATAAATATATGCCGCTATAAAATCGTCATTATGCACGGGTATAGGTCATTAAGCACGATTTCTTAAAAATCCCCAAGAATTGAAAGTAGACGAGAATCAAACACATATTTCTTTTAAAGAATCGTAGATATTCACCCTAGCACGACTGACAATCAAGCACCCCTAATTTATCTATCGACTTTAGTTTCACTGCCAGTATTATTACCTTTAACTGGTGATTCCACCGATGATCTCGATCTACGATTTATTAGCTGATAAATATGGCCAAAGCCCGGTTTTGGCTTACAGTCCGGTTCTCATATGAATTCTTAACGATTGTTAGTTGCACCAATAGTCCTTAGTACTAACAGAATTCCTAACGATTGTTAGTAATAAGAACCACATTTGCAAATAGTTTTAAAAATAGAGATGATCCATATAAATAAAATAATAATTAATAGGTTAGGGTAAACCTTAAAAAATTTCAAAACCCAAAAAACCATTTAGGTAGGTAACTCGAATAATAAGAACCAAACCCCCGATGTAGACCTACTACCAAATGTCCAAATACATCTAGTTAACAATACCTTTCAAAATTTGTGACCTACTCCAGACGCCTATTGATTCAAAATGGAAATACTCGTGCATTTAATGCGTGTATTCGCTCATTAGTACTCTCTACTCCGACATAAAATAAACATTCGTGTTTTTATTTTGGATCGTCCTAAAATAAATATTTCATTCGTCTTTAAATAAATATTCATTTTGACTTTTTGCAATTTTTTGTGTTCAATTTAACCTTAAATATGTTAGTTTGTATTATATAATAGTTGGTGCAAAGTATATGAATGAATTGAGTTTTAAATTTATTTTTATTAGTATAATTATTATATAACACAAAAAAATATTTAATGTCAAAATTGAACAAAAAAACTCCGTAAAGTCAAAATGGACATTTATTTTGTGTTTCAATTAATTAAAATGGCCTTTAGTGAGTAGAGAAAAGTTCAATGGAGATCTATTATTCTTTAAAGATCTGATGAACTTAACCAGTCTTTGCCATATATTTTTTTTATCAAAACCAAAAAAAATAAACGTTCACCCTTTTTATAAAAAAATATCTCGTAAACCGTTAATCGTTGCGCGAAAATAATCATATCATCACGACGAGAATTAAATCATCTATCTATAGATGAGCACTTATATATACTTTTAAGGAACCTTTTTTCGATTTTTTTTGTAAGTGTTGAAATTTACGTCTGAAAAAATCACATTTGATTTTATAAAATCACATGTGATTTTTCAAGACGCAAATTTTAATATCAAAACAAAACTCGAAAAAAAAAAGTTCGTCAAAAGTTTATCGAAGTGCCCTCTACTGAAATATAAAAAAAAATTCTCATCGCGAAGGTTTATTTTTCGTTGCTTAAAGATTTACCGTTTGTAAGATATATATTTTTTTTAAATGTGAAAATGGATTTTTATTGATTTTGATGAAAAATGGTACATGTTATGATTGGTTTATTAGATCTACGAAAAATATGGGATCTATATTGATCTCAAATCGAGTAAGTATTGATGATATTTGATTGGTGGATAGTATAGTTAGTATGATTTTTTTTTAAATAATTTTATACAATTTACTTTTAATGTTAATATTTGTTTTAGGATAGACAAAGTGTATTTGAAGCAAGGTTAAAGTTGAGGTAAAACTCTATGTTTAGAAGGGGAGGTTAAATAGTTTTACTATTTTTAATTTCTTTTCTTTAAAAAATTTATATGAAGTCGACTAATATATATTGACAAAATATGACAGTAAGTAAAATGTAAGTAAGGAGAGAACCGATCAAACCACAACACGAGGATTTATAGTTTTTCGGTCTACAAAGACTCTTTTTACTTGTTCTAATCCACTCCCCCAGTATCCAACTCGAAAGTATCCTTTCACTAGTTAACAAGCTATTTGTGTAGGTGTAATTGCTATTGTGACAAATTAGCTTTTGGGCAAAAGCTAATTTGTGTTTTGTGTTTGTGAACTGTTGCTTTTTGGGCAAAACTTATTTGTGTTGCTTTTGGCTATGTGTTTAATTGTTTTGTGTTAGTTATATTCAAAGTTTGATGACTGTGTTGTGTTTCAATTGAACCATGTAGCAAATAATCAGCTTTTGTACACATGTTAAAGACAAAAACTTGCAACTTTTATTAAAAGTGTACTGCGGTTTGCCATACACACTAGAAAAAACTAAAGTATGCCACTCTATGGGTCATCCAAATTAACAGGTTGTGAGTAGACTTGTTCTTCTTGTGAGCTTGGCATTGCTTGTTGTGAGCTTCTTCTAGCAGGTACCTTTGCCTAAAAATTGTGTAAATCAAGTTATGAGTTAATAAGTTGTATCCTAAATAACGAGCTTTAAATAACAATACATAACTTACTTTTTTCTTTGGTAATGTTTCTCTGCAACTTTGTCGGGTGTGTCCAACATTACCGCACCTTCCACAATTAACTGGTAGCGGTTCCTCGCCTTGAGATCTAATCGATCTTTGTTCTTGGGTCTACAGTTGGGGTTTAGCCATAAGTGGTGGCTTAACAACTTGCAAGTAACTAGGACACCGCCAACTTGAAACTTCTCCAACAGGATATACCAAGTCTTGGTACGTAGCTTTAAGCTCAATTTTCCTAAACCATGCTTTTGCCAAATGATTACAATCCGTCATTCCCATAACTCTACAAACCGCTAAAACATGACTACAAGGCAAAGTAGAAACTTGCCATTTTCTACATGTGCATGAACATTGACCTAAATCCACTATATGTATTTTTTTTATCGTCAACCTGGTAAATCCTGTTCATCTCAATGCCGGCAACGGTCCAATGAGCGCTCTTTAACATTCGGTCCGTTATTTTTGCAGTTGCCCAATCACTTAGTTCATCTATTTGTGCATCTAAATTATAATATTCGTTAGTATTTCTTGATTGGAAAACAATAAATACGGTAAATAGTTACTACGGGAAAAAAATTACATAAAAGCGTACCTTTATATTTTCTCGACGATTGAAGTACCACTTTTGGACAAGGGCTCTGCACCACTCCATTAGGTTAGTGATGGGTACTTTTCGGACATCTCTTGTTAACGAATTGATTGACTCGGTAGCTATTAGATGTCATGTAATTGTAACGATTACCGGTGAATATGCCCTAGACCACCTTTCAACCCCACTTGATCGGTTTGTCGTAGGCTTCTCGCCTTTGCCCTTAACTTCATCTAATGCTCTATTAAAATCATCGATTAAGTAAGCTTTGCACATCTTCCAATATAAAGCCTTATGCTTTCCACTCTTCAAATTACAATTCATCATCAAATGCCTACAACAATTCCCATGGAATGCATTCGGGAAAACAGATTCACACGCAGATTGTATTGCTACATGTCGATCAGATATGATAGTTAAATCTGCAACTTCACCAATGCATTCTCTCAATTTTGACAAAAACCAGGTCCACGATTCACCAGTATCACCCTGAGACACACCTGTTGCAATAGGTATAATTTGATTATTCTCGTCCATTCCAACTGCCAGCAGATTTGTTCCAAGGTAAGTACCTTTAAGAAGAGCTGCATCAATTATTAACAATGGTCGCATATGGTGCAGAAAGCTTCGAATCTAATCAATTATTAAATGATTAGTTATATGATAATATACTCAAAAAATAAATTTAATAGTAAAAAATATATATATATGCTTACCGCAACACCAAAAGTTATGAAAACCATCTTAAACTGGTCTTCATCATCAGTATCAATATGTGTTACAATACCGTCATTTATCAATTCTAAATTATGACAATAAACCGGTAACTGTTCAAAAGATGCTTTCGGGCAACCTTCAAGCATATCCAATGCCACATTTTTCGATCTCCATGCTTGTTTGTAGCTAATATCGATGTTGAATTCTAGGTTTATGTCGTTTTGTATGTCCTTTGCCGTATATATCTACTGTTGTCTTGAACTTAGGTACTAGTAAATGACCCAACAAGTTTTTCGTAGCATTACGGTGATGCATACCTATTTTTGTTTTTGAACAAGTGTGATGGTCGTTCACCATTCCTAATTCCCATTGACTACTAAATTTTCACTTACTTGAAATTATTTTCCATTCGCAACCCTCATGCACACAAATTACATGATACCTTACCGGATCTGATTTTCTAACCTTAAATTCATAACCATCTAAAAGAGCTTTATAACCAATTTTATTCATAACACATTTTTTATTATCAAATCTTTCACCCTTTTCCAAAATACATTTAGCATGATCATTGTTTCCTTTTGGAGTTTTGATAATAGGTTGTGGATCTGGTGGATTGTGAATGTTGTTTAAAGTATTCATTTGCCAATTATGCTCAAACTGTTCTTTTGCCATAAAATCATTATGATTTTCAAAATTTTCTTTTGTGGGTAATTTTGAATCATTGTAAATATTATATTGTTGGTTTAAATTACGGTGATTTTCGAAATATTCTTGTTTGGGTATTCGGGAATCATTGTAAATAGTGCATTATGGGTTTAAATCGAAAGGAGATAAAGGAACGTTAAGATCTATACCCAAAGAACTAGAAGAAGAAGGATTTCCTACAGAGCATTGCTCAATCTTTGCAATAAAAATAGTATGTGGCGTACCTTTCCCTTTGCAAATTTCGTTGGTGTAAAATCTCACATCATCATCGTCTACAATGTGGACACGCTAAATTCAGTACCCGATTCTCCCATTATTTTTGAGTGATAATGTACGTTTACAATCTAATTCTTTCTAATAAGTACATTAATATATATAGCTCTTTGGGTGAAAATTATGTATGTTAGTTGTATGACGTAAAATAAATGTAGTAAGTAATGTAGTAGATACTCGACTACTCGACCGACGGCTACTCGACCTATGTTTGAAAAGATGTAGTAATTAATTGTACACATTAATATGCATTTAATAATTCATCTACTACATATGTGTGTTAGTTGTGAATTTAAATTATATCAATAATTTGTGTTTGGTTGAAAAAGTTAATGTAGTAATTAATGTTGTAGATACTCGACTACTCGACCGACGACTACTCGACCTATGTTTGGGAAGATGTAGTAATTAATTGTACACATTAATATGCATTTATAATGAATCTACTACATATGTGTGTTAGTTGTGAATTTAAATGATATCAATAATTTGTGTTTGGTTAAAAACATTAATAAAGTACTTAATGTAGTAGATACTCGACCGACGACTACTCGACCTATGGTTGGGAATATGTAGTAATTAACTTTACACATTAATATGCATTTAATATTTCATCTACTACATATGTGTGTTAGTTGTGAATTTAAATAATATGAATAAATGTAAGTTTGGTTGTAAAAATTAATGTAATAATTAATGTAGTAGATACTCGACTACTCGACCTATGGGGAAGATGAAGTAATTAATTGTCCAAATTAATATGCATTTAATATTCTATCTACTAAATATTTGTGTTAGTTGTGAATTTAAAATTCTATATTACTTTTTTATTTAATGTTGAGTAAATTACATGGATGGTCCTTGTGGTTTGTCAAAAGTAAATTACATGGATGGTCCAATATTTAACGTTCCGTTAGTGGGGTTAACAACTGATACCACGTGGCCAATATTGAAGGGTATTTTAGTCATTCAATAGTCCAACGTCACTTTTTGTTTTCCTATTTCATAAATACACACCCCCACCCACACACAAATACATCTTATTCTTCTTATTTTCTTATCCGAACCATGGTGCATTTTCTTGTGGTAGAAAAACAAACGTTATCACATCTTGGACAAATGAAAACCATGGAAGACGTTTTTATGGATGCCTAGATCATGTAAGTGTTATCTTGTTAAATTAGGGTTACAATTTGCAATCATTAATATGTTACCTTTCTTGTTTATTAGGGTATAGTAGATTGGCTTGATCCCCCGATGTGCCATCGTGCTGTAACAATTATTCCAGGTCTATTAAGAGCAAGAAACAGGCAAGAAGCTCAATTGTTGGAAGTGCAAAGGGGAAAGCAAAGAATGAAGAAGTTTTTGGTTTTGTCATGGTTATCATTTATAGCTTTTGAATTTTTCAAGTTGTTTGGTTAATTTAGTGGTTGTATTTTTCAACAAAGAATGAAGAAGTTGTATATGTTAATTTTAGTGTTTGTATTGTCAAGTTGTTTGGTTAATTTATGAACTTGTTTGTTGTTTGCTTATTTTGTTAACTTGTTTGTTGTTCTTGTGGACGCAAAATCCACAGTGATAATACCATCGCAAGTGCTTTAGATAATTAGGGTTTGGGTTTTACTCTTTAATGTTAAACGGTAATAAAATTCAAATTCAAATAAATGAGCGGGATTTATTGTTGGATTCAAGTTCAAATTTAAAAACCTAGCCTATAAATACCCATTCAAGTCATACAATCATCCCATACACTTAACACATACACAACGCATATACTCAACTCACACAAGGATTTTTCAAAAATGTCACACAAAGATTTCTCTCAACAATTCCCTAGTCCACCACAAAATGAGCATGTTTATGACGCTTCACCGGAATATCTCTTCCCGGTATTCCCAAATGAAAATGAAGCAGCGAACGTTCAACCGCAAGTTCCCTTACCGGTATTCCCAAATGAAAATGATTCGGCAAACGTCCCACTTGAGAAGGAGCCGGCAAATAATCCACCTTTGGAATACGATCCCAATCCGTTTGGATTAACTGAGGATCAACTCTGACTAATTTAACAAGATATGGAAGTACTCATTGAGTTTGAACTAGCTGAGGAACGTGAGGAAGCTGCTCGTAGGGATCTGGAACAATGAGAATTTGAATACCGATGGAAATGGGCCTTGGACCTGAGCAATCATATACTTCAAGTGACGAGGGTTGGGTCTCGGATGATTCCTTTTTTTAATTTGTTGTTTTATTTTGAGAACTATGTATTTCATGTCCTATCATCTAATTTCATGTCCGTTCATCTAGTTATTAAATAAATTGTTAGTTTTTGTGTGAGAAATATGTGAATATAAGTCGGATGAGTAGTCGAGTATCTACTACATTAATTACTACATTAATTTTTAAACCAAACACATACTTATTCATATCACTTAATATCACAACTAACACACATATGTAGTAGATGCAATACTAAATTCATATTAATATGGACATTTAATTACTACATCTTCTCAACCATAGGTCGAGTAGCCGTCGGTCGAGTATTCGAGTATATACTACATTAATTATTAAATTAATTTTTAAACCAAACACATATTTATTCATATCACTTAATATCACAACTAACACACAAATGTAGTAGATGCAATACTAAATACATATTAATGTGGACATTTAATTACTACATCTTCCCAACCATAGGTCGATTAGCCGTCGGTCGAGTAGTCGAGTATCTACTACATTAATTACTACATTAATTTTTAAACCAAACACATATTTATTCATATCACTTAATATCACAACTAACATACAAATGTAGTAGATGCAATACTAAATGCATATTAATGAGGACATTTAATTACTACATATTCCCAACCATAGGTCGAGTAGCCGTCGGTCGAGTAGTCGAGTATCTACTACATTAATTACTACATTAATTTTTAAACCAAACACATATTTATTCATATCACTTAATATCATAACTAACACACAAATGTAGTAGATGCAATACTAAATGCATATTAATGTGGACATTTATTTACTACATCTTCCCAACCATAGATCGAGTAGCCGTCGGCCGAGTAGTCGAGTATCTACTACATTAATTACTACATTAATTTTTAAACAAAACACATATTTATTTATATCACTTAATATCACAACTTTGTTATATGTAAAAACTAAAATTTCGAATTAATTGATTTACTACAACATATAGTTGATGCATATTTGTAACATGAGTTTGAGGTCAGAATATATCCTTAAGGAATATAGGAGGCATGTTTTTAATAGTTAGTGTCATGTGTGAATATATTCTTTGGTAACCAAGTGATTAAAATTTACAACGGTATAATTAATTTGCAAAAAGTAATTGTCGCAAAACATCAATAGATTAGTAATAGTTATCATAAGTTATATTGCAACCACCGCTTCCGACTACAACCAAACTAGTAACTAGACACTTAACAAACTACAACCACTCGTTAAAATATTTTAACACAGAAATGAAAATACATTCGAACAAACACCAATCGTTACATACATATTTCACTTCCAGTACCACCATCAGCGCTGCCATTTTCAAGAACCCCATCCTTGGATAAAACTTTGACCAAATTTTTTATTGTGATGTTAAGATAATGATTTCCAGATTTTTTGGAGAAAATACAGAAACATTCTGAAGTATCAAGACAGTTCTGACGGTAAGTTGCTTTTTAAACCTCTCGTCATTAACAACTTTGTGATGTATTGTACCTGACATAAACCCTGAAACGTCTTTAAATGTTACTTTCAGATCACCCAAAACATTCGGAGTACAAGACTTGATTATCGCAACAACCTTGTCAAGTTTCCATTTGGTAAGAAATTTTTTGATATCGGCAAAACAACCAACAATGATCCCGCCATCAACATTCATAAACTCAACCGCGTTAACCCATGGACCACTTTTAAAATCCGAATCCTCAACCAAATCATCAAAAACTTTCCTAATAAACTCCTGTGTCATCATTACACCATCGTCCACACCATCCCGAATACCTGCAGGACCGGGTATTTTTCTAACAGGGTTTTCAACATAATTATCAACTTGAGAGATTCTAGTGGATATTTTGTTTTGTTTTGTGGCGGATAATCAGAGATCAGAGTCGTCTATATCAAGTAATTCTGCCCACTCGTAATTTGGTGGTGAATTCATTGCAACGTTTTTAAGGTTTGGTAATGTTATCATATGTTTCTCAGCTCTATTTATATAATTATCATCTACCCCATCACATTAATTATATTATGTGTTATTTGGGAAAAGGTTAAATTAAGTGTTCACAACTTCACATCGATATCAATGTAATCAATTAATAGGTGTTAGGTGTAAAAATTAGTTGTTGTAATTAATATATGTTAGGATACTTGACCATCAGCTACTTGACCACTCGACTTTGAATTAGATCTATTATCCATCAGGTAATATCCATTCAGATCACTATATTAATCTTTTTTTTGTTATTTTCAGGTTTTACACACATCATTTGTGTTTGTTCACTAATAATTGAAGAATTTGTGTACACTTCACTAATATTTCGGTAACTTTTACGCATTTATTTTTGGCTGAATTATTTTTTGTTTATTTGGATTTTTTTCAATTAAACACACGATGTCTAATAATTCTAATGATATTGTATTTGAAGTTTTCAATAAAAGAATATTCTACGTCTTTCCCCTAAGGTACGCAAGTGGAAAAATTCTTGAAATTAAACTATCTATGTCTAAAACGTTGTCGTATTCCCAAATGTATGACATGTTGTTAGAAGAAATAAAAGAGGATATTTGGGCTTGGTTTTATTGTATACCAAAATGTAGCTTAGAAGAAGGTTTGACTATAGTGGAAAGTAATAGAGATGTTAAGAAGATGTATGAATTGGCTAAGCTCCATGGGAAAATTGAGGTATATGTTTCCCATACTCCTCAAGCATTACTAGTTGATTACTATCACAAAAACTTGTGTAAAGATGAGTTTCATGAGGAGGTGACAACACAATTAAAAAATCATAATAAGAGAAAGAAAGTTTTTGATTGTATGTCGTTGGAAGAGGTTAGTGCATGGGAAAAGGAAGAATCTCAATCACCAGCTTACTTAAGATCACCGCATGAAAAGCCATTTAAAGAAGCTAGTCTATTTATACCAAGGATGCTTTTTGATGATTTTGAGGATGCAGCTCATGATGAATTTGATGAAGGTTCTAGTGCTCTTCCTTATGTCTCCAATAACGGTGATAACAATAATTTATTACGGGCATTTTTTTATTGTAATTTATGATGGTTATGTTTCCTTGCCTTGTTTGTTGTAATTTAGGTTGCCTTCTTTTAGTTAACATGTGTTAATTCTTGTCGGTAAGCAATATCGTGTAATGTATTAGTTGGTATTTAATGTTATCAGTATATTATGGTGTCCAACAAGGATTATAGTCAAAAAAGATTGAAGAGATATTATACTTTTTTCTTTCTGTAGTTTAAGTTTAGTCCGAGAATCTTTTAGAAAAAAATAAAAATTATGAAATACGGTAACGGTATAGATAATTTTAAGTATAATATATAAAAGCGTAAACGTCACATGTCGTTTTGGTTGTATTTAGATAGCCAATTTGGGGAGGGGGTTTGAAAGTAATTGAAATATAAGGTTCTTTGTGTCATTCTTTTATTTTTGTATTAGTTCATAGTGTAAGGATTTTCTATTGTAAGTTTCATTTTTTTTTCAAATGCTGTGGTTGTAGTTTCAGTTATGTTTTGTAATCGTTCTCTTCGATCATGGTTTTATGCTTTAATTAACTTTGGGGTGAGTAAAAATGAGTTGGATTGGGCTATTTATACGCGTAATATTAATTCCACCCTACCTAATCTTCATTTTGATCGTGTTTTACTGTACACTTTCAAGATCTACTTTCTTGCAAATCAATGGCAAACATAACCCCAAATCTCGATGAGTTGCGTCGCGCTAGTGGTACAAATGATATTGCAACCATGTTCAAGCATCTCTTTAACAGTGAAGTGATGGAAGCACGAACTCGCCTAGTCAGATTGGAAGAAATATGCAAAGAACTAGCCGATGTGATTGCGAAGCGTGAAAGGACTCTTAGGGAGGTCCATTATCTTGGGCCATACCATGAGAAAGGGGTGGATGCTTTAGGCTGTCTGGTGAACATGAATATTGCTGATCGTGATATTTTGCAAGGGCTTGAAGCTTCTGTTGATTTCATTCGTCATGGGATTGAGCAGAAGGAAGATAACGTGACCCTCATGGAGATTGATGAAGACTTCACTGGTGTTTAGTGTCATCGGCAAGATATTTTGAAGCTTTTGGGTATGCAAGTGGTCTACTTAACTGAATGTCTTTTGGGTATGGATAATTAGTAACTAATTTGGTTTCTATGGTTTATTTATATATAACTATAATGTAAATATAGTTTTGGTGCAGAAAAAACTTTTTTAGGTTATGGTTAATGAATGTGTAGTTAAATGGATGATGATTAGTGTACTGAAGTTATGTACTGAACTGATTATGCTGGTAATGGATCGTTATGGTCTTTAGTTTATCCTAATTGATTTTTTTGCCATTTTGTATATGCGATTCTAGTGTAGATGTTGTTTCAGTTTTGTTAATCACATTGTAATGGAAAATGGTAATCGCATCTATATGGTTTGACAACATGGATTAATATAGGAAGTGGGTCAGTTTTAGAAAGTTTTGGTTTTATGTCGTTTAAGGGTCAGTTTTAGAAATGAGTTTTTTGTGCTAAAGTGGTCAGTTTTAGATTTGGTTTTAATGGTCAGTTTTAGATTTGCCTAAAGTGGGTCAGTTTTAGATTTGGTTTTAATGGTCAGTTTTAGATTTGCCTAAAGTAGGTCAGTTTTAGGTAGTTGGTCAGCTCTTATGTCTAGGTGTGTGCAATAAATCTTGACTGATTCCTTAGAACTATGGTGAAACAACTTTGCCTAAAGTGGGTTAGTTTTAGGTAGTTGGTCAGCTCCATCTGTTCTTGAAAGAGTTTTTGTTTGACTTGTTAGTTTGTGAGGTTATGTGTTGATGACAACATTGAGCTTCCTAATGAATATCTTGGTATTAGGTTTTTGATAAAATAGGCATATCAGTTCTGACTTTCAAGTGTAATAGATATGACCTCCAACTCAAAAGCTTTTTTTATTTTTATTTTTATCTCGGTTGGTTATTGGGGTTAGAGGGTATGATCCTATAACCATTTAAGTTACATTGACAGTTGCATATGCTTGTTTAGACAGTTTTATGAGTTTGTTTGACTACCAGTTATATGTCCTTTCACTTATGATGCAATATGAGAATGCTTAATTATGTAATTTGATGTTGATGATGGGGCTTTTGATGATGGGATGATCCAAATGACATACAAATGGGAATATAATTTCAAGATCTGTTTGGGACTGTATTTATATTTGATCTGCAGTCACAAGTCAAATGGATTAACCCTCAGATGTCTCTGGTTTGCATATGGCATCAAATTAAATGGATACAAATGAAAACAGTGATAGAAGCTTGACAATGGTATTGAGAAATGTCTCTGGTTTGCATATGGCATCAAATGATTAACCCTCAAATTTAAAAAAATGTTAAGTTAAATTTTCAAGCTTTTGAGGGAAGCTTGACCATGGTTTTGAGATATAGTAGAGGTACTAAAAAATCTTGGTGTTAAGTTTGTAAATAATGATATCTCCTAATTTTGAAATGTGAAGAGTAGAAGCTATTCCTCAAAAGTCAAAAGACATTCTCTTTTTTCTTTTGAGACATTATATGGTCAGGTAGAATTCTTTTGAGACATCAACAGCCCCATCTTATGACTTTGTTTGACTACAAGTTAAATGGATTTCAAGTTATGGTAAAGTATGAGATATGTATGCTAAAATGGTAGCGGAGAGCGTGTAAATATGAAAAATCTTGGTTGACATGTATTCTATAATATTAGAGATCCAAGATACTTCTTTTGCAGAAAACAAATTTACAACATCAACTTAGACAATATATGTAAACACGGTCTAAATGGGCAAGTTCGCATCAGTTTGACCTGCAACCAGTCAAACACTCATTTTTGTTCATTATCTCGTTAATGGTGACAGCATATATGTCACATTGAATCAGACAAAGAGGTTTAACTGGATGAGATGATTAAACATAATTGTTTTCAACATATATGTCATAATGGTTTACAAAACATTCATCATTCGTTTATAATACATTATGCTCAGTTTCCTACTACCAACTACTACAGTTTTAACTACCAAAGTACAAAATACATTTTCAACTGCTAGTACAGTTTCAACTACCAAAGTACCAAATACTACCAGTTTGTCGTAGGCTTCTCGCCTTTCAGCGCCACATTTCAACCCCAACTTCAATTAGTTTGTCGTAGACTTATCGCTTTTTGCCCTCAAGTTCAGTTAAATGAGTTATTTAAACAAAATATTGTACATCCAGAATTATCAACTTACGCAAGGGTAGTTCAATCTTGTACTTCCAAAAGAAATCTACCAAACGCTCCCTATATGCCAAAGTCGCCAAAGTAGTATTATCATTGCCAAGGGTAGATTATTCGACAACCTATACAAGTTTATCATGACCCGGATACATGATCACCATAAAGAGGGCCTTGCCTTGTCACATTATCAGCATACCGGAAGGTGATGGAGTAATGTTTTGGATCAATGCCCTTCTTTTCCATTACTACGGTTTGTTCTAAAAACTTTGGAATTTTATATTGAAAACATTTCCTCATCTTGAGTCACCAATCTCGATTTTCAACTAGAGGCCAGGAGAGGCTGTCATAGATTGTTATGACACCGGAGCATAGATGGAGTTCTCCCAGAACCCAATGTAGGTTATCTTCATTGATAGGAAAATAGACCTACAATATTGGTGAACAAACATAAGACCAAAAAAATGATATTCTATTTAAAATTTTGTATTCAAGTTTAATCTACGACACAACAGGCCTCAGTGATATGATTTTAAATAAAAAAACAACAAAACTAAAAAATGACTTTTCAACCATATAAAGTAACAGCTTATGTGTGATCATTGCGAAAACTCAAATCTGTATTGAAACAAGGGATACACTTCCTAAGAGCACTCTGACTGTCACAAAATGTATACCTCCATTTCCATCATAACAATCATAACTTATATATGAGTACCAACAATGAAAAGAAAGCCTTTATCAGAAAATAATTTATTTGTGGCCAAGCCATGTTAGTTATTATGGTCATGCTTGATTGTGTATGGACTTGTCAGGCATTATGTTATGAGTTGGGTAAGGATGTGTATACAATGTTAGAGCCATATATTCAGGAATTTGAAGTAACTATATATTTAGGAACATAACAATCTCTCCTATATGCTAATAGCCATCTATAGTCAAAGACTATCATCTAGATTTTGATCTAAGAAATACTACATATCAATTAGAACCATGAAATACTACATATCAATTAAAACCATATCAAGCGAATTTTGTTGGTAGTCGCAATTTAGGCATCTTTAAGGGTGACTTATATGTGCGGCCTAAGTTGTACAGTTAACAATTACAACTATACGACTATCAAAAATTTCTTAAACACACCTTTTCCACAGATTGAGCAAACAAGGGGAGACCATAAGTTACTCCTTGACATAAAAACACGGCATCCTTGCTAAGAATCATGGAGCTAAAAAATGGACCCACCATTGCCCAATCAGCATCGGCAGGTCTAAAGTGCCATAGAAACTGTACCCATAAATCAAGATGCTGCTAAAAAAAATTTTAAAAAAAAAGAAAAAAGAAAAAAAAAACAATTTAGCTAAGTAATTTAACAGTGTAAAATCATAAAAATTGTTAACAGTCAATTATCGTATCAGAAAGCCAACCATTTCTCGCCTTCTTGATGCCCAACAACCTTTCCCAAAAATTATGATATACATATATGGCATCTCCTCCCCATGGAAAATAAAATCTCCTCTCCTCCTTTTCATTCAAAAAATCCATAATTTCTTTTGGCACAATCACTCTTAATTGTCGTGGCTGTGGGGCCGAGTTAGATCCTGCGGATATATCATACAATTGTCTAGTCCAAAGTACTTAACCCACGATACAAAATCGAAATAAATAATAAGTAACATAAGTTACCTCATTCCACGGGGGAATCACTTCACCACCAGGTGAAACCAACGGCTGAAAACGCTTTACACATTTCTTCTTCCTAGCACGGACTTTAGGCTTTTGTGGAGTGGTTGAAGGCTGGTTCATGTACGGGTCTTGAAGATACTTGCTCGCTCTAGTCTCTCGGGCAAAAGGAACATGTATCTTTTTAATAGATGGTTGCCCCTCATCAACACAGTAAATATCAACTAATTTCTCCTTATCATCATTGCTAGGGGTACAATCTGGACCATTCATTGTTGATTTTTCCTGATCATCATTGCTAGGAACAGATTCTGGATGCTTCGTTGCTAATTTCTCCTTATCATCATTACTAGGAACAGAATCTCGATCCTTCATTGATTGAGAGTCCAAATCATTGTCTTTTTCCTATATTAAAAAAAATTAGAATAAAAAGATTGGGTTATTTGATTTTAAAACCAAAAAATTTATTGTTAAATTTACCTTTTCAGGAGTATTAAATACTAATATTTGCATAAGAGTCTCCACTGCCATTAAATCTTCTTCCTCAAGCGGATCACCCGTATTCTTCAATGCCCCTTGTTCCTCTACTACCTGTAGAAATACAAGTAATCAAGCCATTACATTTAAGTAAACGATATATGATCAAATAAACAAGGATATGGTTAAAACCGACTACACGATCGGGAGGCGGTGAGTCAAACATGTTTCTATATCTTTGAATCCAATATTTCGAGGTCGGTTTGGTTGATTCCACCGTTATAATCTTCCATTTCCTTTGGATAATGTTGAATATCCATGTTAGGATGCAATTTGTCATCATTATCAAATGCATTTGAGGGCTGCATAAGAAGTATAAATAAAATATAACGTTATTGTATGACGAGTGTTACGTAATAATATCCATAGTCTCGTTATGTAATAATATTACCATTTCTTCATTTGCATTTTCAGGTTCAAGAGAGGGCTGCATAAAGATAAATAATGATGGATTATGAATAAATGTAAATAATAAAGGAAACAAAATTAAAGAACTTGCTAATATTACCTTTTCTTCATTTGCAGTGAGCTCCAGATTCTCGTTAAAGTTGTTCTCGACCTTTGCACTAGTGGGCTCCACAGTCTCGTTAAACATGTTCTCGACCTTTCCACTAGTGTGCTCCACAGTCTCGTTAACAGAGGGCTGCAAAAAAGTGCTAAATTTAGCCCTTAATATACGCCATGTTGATAAGGAAACAAAAATCAAGAACTTACCTTTTCTTCATTTGCAGTATTAACAACATTTGGATCATGATCAGATGCACTACAAGGCTCCATAGTCTCGTTAATGCCATTCTTAACGTGTTCCTCAAGTGCTGTTAAACGTCTCCCAAAGAAAGCTTCAATATACTCAATCTTCTTTATAAGATCAACTCGAGGTTCAGAGTTTTCTGATAATCTACTAGAGGACTGCAAAAATAAGGTAATATATATATAATTTTATTTACACATTCAATGTAAACATAAAAATTTTGTTTATAAACAACAAACCTTTGAGTCTTGATCAACTTCACTAGGATTATCAGACACACTCGACATCTGCATAAAGATGTATCCTTGGGAGGTTTCACATATTTCAAGTGCACTTAAGCGACGCCAAATGCACGCTCAATATCCTCAACCTTACGTAAGCGATGGGTCATCCAATCCTTCATAACTATGCACCTCGATGCGAGCGTGTACCTCACGGTGAACCTCCGTGTGAACATGTGTACGAGAAATAACCTTCCTCTTTTTTAAAGGTCTATGAGATGCATCTTGTGTGGAGCCATTCTTGAAATAGTCTAAACTACATGTCCACTATGATGTATTCATCTCCTTTTCGGTGGGGACAAGTGAATTAATTGACTCTCTAGAATAAAATAGACTCTCACAATCACCTTTTTTAAATGTTATACCATCACTCCACGAAACACAACGGGGTACAACATCATCTTTTTTGTTCCACCAATTTGTAGCATTCGGAAAAAGTTCCAATAACCAAATCTGTAAAGGTTTTAAAACCATTAATGTTAAATAACTAAACTAACTTACTAGCTAAATAATATCAGTTAATTATAAACTATGTAAAGGTTACGCTATATAGAACATTAGCCCTGACCAATTATGGATTGTAGCATAATGGCCAACATCCCAACAGATTTTATATGCCGACGTAACAAAGATATATGATACTTCAGATTTCTGCTACAAGTTTGCGCTTAATATGAACATGTTGTGTTTCAGCAACTATTAGTCAAGCATCGGTTTCTAATATAACAGTTTCAGATGAGAAAACATCTCAAATCTATCTACTTAAAAAGTCAGTCAAATTACGTCACTGCATTATGTTATTAGATTGATATAAACGTCACAATAAATGAGGTATTTTATTCCATATGACCACATATTATGATAACAATGCAGTTGCACTAAAAAGTTGATTAAAACCACACTCAAAAGTAGATTTGGGGAGTCAAACATAGCATTTAGATACTAAATGGTGGGTTGGGTCAACATTTATGGTATGGGTGGGGTAAACTGCCTACACAATCTACACTTCAATGACATAAATGAGACAAGTAATACATGACACAAGCAATAAATGAGAAAGCTTGCAAACCTTAAAGACGAAAACAAATCCATTCAAAGAATATTGAGGCTTGTATTTTTTCCCGTGTGTTGCAATTTTTTTTCAAAATATCCTTACGGTGTCTTGAATCAACATTATACACCCTAAGGTGAAGCTCGTGCCAAATATATTGTCCCCACGGGAAAGCATCAAAAGCAGAAAAATCATCCACTAAAGCCAAAATCTCATCTGGTATAACGTGCCTAAGCTCTTTACCCTTGAATACATACTCTAAAGCCAGCAAAAGACAAACACGGACTGAATCATCATGAGATAGCATTTTAAAATCATTATCCATTTCAAGAAGTGCTTTAAGATCGTCACCCTTTATTCTACGTAGAGTAGGAAATACACGGTTATGGAAATTTGAAACACTGTTACTCAAATGCTTTAAAGAAGGATTTCCAAATTTGAAATCAGTTAACAAACAAAATTCCCTCCTACCAAACTCTAATGTATTGTAACCAATATCGAAAAAAAGGCATATCAGTACTAGCGTCTTTGATAATCCTTTGGTGTTGAAGCAAAAAGTTCAAGACATGATTATCATGGTCCTCCGTTCTAATATCTAACCACGAACCAAAAACACTCCTTTTAAACTTGTTATACCTATTCTCTTTAGCTGCAAACTTCTTTGCTATAGTTTTTAGAAGGTATATTGTGTTACTGGAACAACAAATACATGATACTAACTAAAGGATTAAAATTTTATTACATCTAAAAGCCACAAAACAGATTTGGTTTTTCCAATTGACCAACTTTTTCCACCAAAATTAATATACCCAAAAGACTTGATTATTAACGTGCAATCTGATCAGTAACAATCCCAAACCTAACTACAATATTAAACATTTATTACATCTAAAAATGATACTTACATCAACACGATGAAAGGGTGAATCCATTGGACATAAATAAAAATCCGATCTACTCAATCATCTCAATCGGTGACAATGATTATTTGTGTTTGTGTTTGTGTTTATGTTTGAGAATGATAATTAAATTTGGATTAAAGAGCATGTATCGATGATTATTTGTGTATGATCCAATGGTTTTTGCAAAAAAATGGGTTTTCATGTACATTGGAAAAGAAAAATCTGGTACCATCAAATAAAATCGTTTGTACCTTTTTTTTTGGTACTTTTTGTACTTTTTACTTTCCTGAGGTAAATTTGCTCGTGGATAAATGTAAGTCGAGTAAAAGGAGGTTGAGTAGCCGTCGGTTGCGCAATATTGGTGGTTATTTTGTTAGAATAAAAGTAAAAAATGTACTTTCCTTTGGACACGTGGCGAATTTTGGGGGCTGGCTGGTCAGTGGTTCTGCATGACCATTTTGGACATTGAGTTCAAAATTGACCACAAAGGGGACTTCAAAAAAAAAATTGGCTTATTTTTGTATTTTTCTCTTAATTATTTGATGATGTCGTGTTTTTCTTTTTTTTCTTTTTTTTTTTTGGTGTTTTCTTCTCATTTACTGAAGAAAATGGCGAAGAAGAGTTTAAGAGAGAAACTAGCACTTAGCTTTGGAAAAACTAATTTTTTTTTTCTTTTTTTTTCTTCTGAAAAACTAATGTAATATAGCCTTTTGCTAAAAGAAAATAATCTATGTAAAAAGAATGGTCATATTACAAATTTCAAGATTATTTGTCGACTACATTTCATTTTGATTTTATATTTACTTTTTGAGGGGATTTAATGTTCAAAATTGTTGCTTTATCATTTGTTTTTTCAGCTTATACTTTTATTTTTAGTTTGGTAATGTTTTAAAATACCGAGTATAATTTTTGTAACTAATAAGGAGAAAAAGGTCATAACTCATAAGTTTCTACCGTTGACCAAATATTTGACATTTAGTTTTTTAGATTTGTTTCTTTCTAGTTTCATTTGCCTTATTATATTTAACTTTAATCTGTATATATGTAATACTTGATTTTAAAATTTCAAGTTTACAGAATATTTGAAGTATAATTTTAGTCGAAATGTTGGTCATATAGATATGTGTGATAACGTGTTAACTCATATTCTTATGTGGATGAATCATTTTTTAGATTATGCCCAATAATAAGAACCCAAAAAGTACAACAAAGTGTCAAAAGTCAATTTTCCAATAAAGTAAAATTAATTGTTGTCCAAGTTTTATTAAGTTGGCATATTTTATTTGAAGGCTAAATCATTACAAAATAAAGTGTGATTGTTTACAATATTTTGTAGTCATTTTCGATCGTCCTATGTAGGACATCAAAAACCGTCTCGCTCAGGGTAGCCCCGTATATACGAAATCTATAACCAATATACATTACAAGAAATTTATATTAAAAAGTAAATGGGTAAAATATGTTGTTGGAATAATTGTAAGCATTATATATCTTTGCATCACATCACAGCATGTGCTTCACCGTAAGCAAAGTTATAATAATGCCCCATTCATTGTCAATGTATAGCTAATTTGTCTCATTTATATCTCTTGTATATGTGAGCTTCTTCCCGAACACAAGATATCATATCATAATTTGAAGTTTTTTCTCATTTTTTATTTAAGAAGGAGAAAATCTGGTAACCATTTTTATGTTAATTATTGTAGTTCTACATATTCAATTCATATGGTGGCATTCCCTAAACTTCCGCTAGACATGGTGATCATGATCATCTCTTTTCTTACACTTGAAGACGCAATACGGCTTTGTTTGATGCAAAAAGAGTGGTTCCAACTTCGACTATGGAATCAGTGTAGTTCCTCCGAGCTAGGGGTAGTGCCCATTTTGCCTCGTCTCAATAAGGAACAGGAAAGAAGATCAACATGATTGCGTAAAACATGAAAGAAAAACCTTGCATCATGGGATCGCCAACGGATCAAGCAAATAAGAATAATGGCTACATTTGTTAATGGTGTTAATAGATCAATTTCAACTTGGTCTGGTTTGCATGTATATATACTTCTACTTGGGTTATATGTATGTAAACCCAACCCAATGGTAGAACTAATCTCACCTAGCTTAATTATTTATGCTATCAACCATGTTAAATTCTATGTTTTTGCTTGTGAATATATTTATATATGTTTGCTTTGTGTCGTCGATCTTTGCATGCAAAAACAAGGAGAATTTTAAGGAAAAATGCATTTATTTTAGTATCTGCATATGAAATATGTGGTTGTGGTTTTCTTTTCATCATTCTCATTTTAATTTTTCTTCTCATTTAAAATGTTTTTTTCTCATTTGATTCAAACTCGAAAAAACAAAAGCCCGTTTAAACTTGATTATTACAGTAATAATCTAAAATGATACAGTAACATATATTAGGATATGCTTTGTGAAGATCGAGATCAAAGTGATCTCACATTCATAGATTTTGGAATAGGAGTAGAAATTTACATCTAAGTTAATTAGAGTGGCTTCATGACAAATTTATTGCATGATCGTTTAATCTTCTCGTAACCTTATCATTGCTAGTTGTTTCTGATATTGCCGTTAAAAATAAGATTGTAAAATATGTAATACATGCAATGTACTTTGTTTTTATTTTCCCTTAACCCTAATATCTCCCTCTCCGGCCGTCGATTTAGGCCGATGGTCTGAGGGCCTCCCTCCCGTCACCCTCCTATGTATATATTTATCTCTTTGTCACAAATTGTTCTTTTGTGTCATTTCATACGGTTTTCATGGTTTCATACCGTGGTGGTCCTAGGTTTAGATGTGGTGGTTGTTTTCTACGGTCGTGATGAAAATGATGAAAGGGCGGTGGATAATAATGGTGTATGAACCTCATGAAAAAGATTACGAAGCCAGGCTGTTTCAGCAACATCATTAGCAACACCTATGTACTTGCCTCAGTACTCAATATAGTGAGAGTATGTTGACGTATTGATAACCACGAGGAGAGATTATCTCCCAAAAAAAAAACAATAATCAGAAGTAAAATGTATAGTAGTTGCAGCCCAATCAACATCATAATAAGCAACGAGAGAACGAGTAGAAGAGGCATAAAGTTGGAGACCAAAGTCCAACGTACCATGAACATAACGAAGAACTCGCTTGAGATCTTCAAAATGAGGCTCTCTAGGATCATGCATATGAAGACACATCTGCTGCATTGCATAAGATATATGTGGAAGAGTAAATGTCAGGTACTGCAAACCATCTGCAAGACTACGATATAAAGTAGGATCAGAAACAGGATCCCCGTTTGAAACAAACTTTGATTCTGTGTCAACCGGAGTCCGAGTGGAATTACATGTTGCCATATGCGCCTTATCCAAAAGCTCTAAAGCATGTTTCTTATGAGAGAGAAACATGCATTTAGAGTCATGTGTAACAGAAATCCTCAAAAAGTAATTAAGAGCCCCCAAGTCAGTCATATCAAACTCTCTATGCATTGAAGCAATAATACATTGAAGTAAAGTTGTAGAGGAATATATGTGAGTATAATATCATCAACATTGATAAACAAATATGTAACCTCAGCATCATGCCTATATATAAACAGGGGCGAGTCACATAGACTTGACAAGAAACCAACTATAGAGCATAACCTGCAAAACGTTGAAACCTAGCACGAGGAGCCTATTTCAATCCATATATCGACTTCTGCAACTGAAAAACATGATGTGGAAACCTGGTATCCACAAACCTCGGAGGCTTATACATATAAATAGTCTCGGAAAAATCACCATTGGTATGTGCTAAAACACATACCTTTTCTTTATCAAAATAGACCCAAAATAACCAAGAAAGAGCCGTTTATTGCTAATATTTGTGGTTTTCTTGAGTTTGTGCTTGTGCAGTCGGATATGTAAAACACGCAAAAGAGCCAAATCGATTTAAAATCCGAGCACGAGAGATTAAGAGAGCTTTAGCTGAGCCGGAAGGTCAGAATTATGCATTTTTGAAGATTTCCAATCTCTGAGGATGATTTGTGAAGATTTGATCAAAGTTTGAAGAAATGTCAGAAATGGCCCCTCAAGTTTCAGTATTTGTCAAAAGCACCCTTGAAGATTCAGAAAATTGCAAATTGGTCCCTGGATTATTTATGGTTGACAAGAATGGTCCTTGAAGATATTTTCAAACATTACATGATTGGTCCCTCTAATTTCAGCTTTTGCATATTTAGTCCTTATGGTTACCAATCCTTTATCCTATCCACATAATCCATTATCCACAAACAAAAGCCTTGAGATCCAAATCCTATAAACCAGCCCAATATGTACCATCCAAATCCAATCCAGTAACAAAACAATACCCGGTTCCCTTTTATTAAACCCCAACCCGAGTACCTCTTTTACCCGGTTCCCTATTTAACCCAAGTCGACTACCACGACCACAACATATTCAAGTTATATTAAAATAAACACAAACGCGCCCTTAACCCCTGTTGCCTCTTCTTCCCCAAACACACCCAATTACCCACACCTTTTACTCAATCCCAAACACAAACTTGGTACTAAGAATCTATCTAACCTTCTAGATAACCTCTGACTTGTCAGAAGGAATGACACGTGGCTATTTCAAGCTCCCTTATTGGACATGACACATCAAATGGACAGATGGAGCTCTCTAATTGGTTGTAGTGACTATGGGATAAACATGTGGCTGTGGATAAGCATTCTAGGACCTTCTGAATGGAATCCAAGCAAGGCTCAAGCTTAGCTATAAAAACGACCCTTGGCTCACATTTCTTTTTGTCCAATTCCTTATGTCTTAAAGGAATTTTGGCCATTTATTTGTCATTTACATATTTTCATTTAGTGTAAGCTTTTAAACTTCATTTTGTAATCCTTCTTCATTAATGCAATCTTTACTTTTACCCTTCTAATAACTTGTTTTAGAATTGATCACATTCTGTTTTCAAGCTTCCTAAGTCGATATTTTGAGCTTACATAAGCTTATTGGAGCTTATTTAAGCTTGTTAGTGTTTCTATTTGCTCAAATCTCTAGTTTTGGTAAAGTCAAACAAAAGTCAAAGATTTAAGGTCAATCTATTTCTGTTAATGTATGGTTTTAGTTTGTTGAAATGATGAGTTTGATGTTTATATAAGTTTCTAAATCGGTCTTGGTAAGAATCTCATCAAGGTTTAAAGTTTTAAATGCATTTTGATTCATAAAGGGTGTTTGGATTGCTTATTTAATCTGTGTTTAAGGTTATTAATATGGGTTAGATTAGTTTGTTTAAGCTTGTTATGGTTTATTATTGTCATATCTCGTCTTGATTTATGCTTGCCTCTTCAAAAGTCAACTTTCTTTCGTAACTGTTCTAGTGTACAATTCTGTTAAAATCAGGTTCTGTTATCATACATATAGGATTAGATTCAGTAAAACTAGCTTGTTTTGGTTGCATTACATCATGTTTAATCTGCATTAGTTCTATATTTGATCTTAAATCTCAGATAAGTCAACCTTCATTTCTGTTTCAAAAAAGTCAAAACAACTTGAAAGTCCAATTTGTGCAGAACTTGCAGTCATTACACTAGGTTCACTAGAGTTAGTTAGGGTTTCATTATTGGTCTACTTGAAGTCCTCTAGGTGGTCTTCAAGGCCAAGTATTTGGTTTTGGCTCTAGATTATCTGATTAGCTTATAAATAAGCTCAAACTAGTGTCCTGTTCACATTATTCACGCTTGCATCAAGACTTGTCCATTTTGGTCAGTTTATGTTTGGTCTCTAGTTTCTTGAATACTAGTTCATATTTGCTAAAAATTGGTACAAGTATTCTCTGCTGGGTAGGCTTCAGATCTCCGCTCTTGTTTTTCCCTTAAGCTTATTGGATAAGCAGATAGAACTGCTTAAACTTAGGGTCAGTTAGATGCTTTTGCTCAAGAAGTCAGTTAGCTTATTCTGGTTATATGCTTATTTAGGTGTTAGGGATAGTTGCTTTAGGTTTCCTTAGATTAGTTTTAGTATAGTTTAGCTTATTTGATCAGTTGGTGTACTTTTGTGCTTGTTAGCTTATTAAAAGTGCTTATTTTAGAGTAGTTTACATTGCGACTTTCATTTCCTTCACATAAGCCCTGGTTTTCTATTTTTCTCATCTTTAGAATAATATTTTAGAATTTCCTGAAATTTTCATAATTTTAGTTCTTGTTTGGTATTTTTATTAAATAAAATCGGTTTTAATCAATTTTAATTACCTTTAATTGCATTTAATTGAGAAAAGTTCCAAAAATCATTTTCAATTTTAATAGTTTAAGATAAATATAAAAGCAATAAAATATTTTTCCTTATTTTCTCCTTTTATTTGGTATTTTCATAATTTAAATTAGATTTAAATAGATTTAAATTCATAGAAAATAGGAAATTAATCGAAAAATAAAAAATAGTTTTGAAAAGTCTTTATGTTATTTTAGATTTTTAGAAAGTAATTCCATATTTTTCCTTTCTTTTTCATAATTTCTAGATAATTAGTCTTATTTTTAAAAGTTAATAATTAGTTTTAATTAGAAATAAAATCAAGAAAAATCCTAAAAAATAATTTTAATTCTAAAATAGTTTTCTAATATCATTTTTAGAGTAAAAGTAGTTTTAGGTTATTTTTAGGATGTAGAATAGTCGTAGTTGCTTTTTATTCGCGTTTCGTTTAATTTCCCGTATTTGCGTTTTAATGTAGAATTGCGTAGTTTGCCATAGCTCTTAGGATTTCCCATAGATTTTAGTTCCTATATGCTTTTCTTATCCCGTAGTTTATAATATATCATCTCTTGCCCCTTTTCTTATTCGAATCCCGATTATTGAGACGTGAGTTGGAAATTCCATTCAACCCTCGTTCGGAACGATCTCGGTGCTCAAACCTTACACGTTTGAGTTACCCACATACTACACCTTCTCTATTATTGATTCATTTATATGAAATCAATTTTTGGCGCCGCTGCCGGGGAGGGCTTGTAGCGAGTTTTCGTATTCCGTCTCGTATCGTGTGCATTTGAAGATCCTTCCTCGCGAAGTTATCATTGATATTTGTACATATCCCTTTTATAAAAACCCAAAAAGATTTTCCTTTTCAATATGTTTTCTAAAAACCCAAAAATATTCTTCTTTACCCTCTGAACCGTCAATTCTTTAGCTCTTTACCCTCTTATTTGTATAATTCTTCTCGATGTCTTCGTCTTACCCTTATGGTTGTCAATGGTGTGGGGGACCCCAAAATGGTGGGAATTGTCACGGTTGTAGCATTGTGAATACGGGAAACGAGTTTGTCTACGACCAATATCCCTACAATGATACAACTGATCTCCTTAACCAATCCCCATACCATGAGACGGAGTCATACTCGTGTGAGTACTGTGGAGGTCCTCACCAAGGTTTTCAATGCCAAGCTCAATGTAACAATACAACCTTTGGTTATGAGCCTTATCCATATACTTCACCAAACCCGTCACAACAATCATATTGTTGTGAGTATTGTGGAGGTCCACACTTTAATTCCGATTGTCAAATGCAGAACCCGCTTGTCTATGAGCAGGTCCCTTGTGATAATTATGACTATTCTTATGACCCACCTCCACAATACCATGAGATTCAACCACAACCTCCGCAAATTCCTCAAGATAGTTTCCAAAGATGTATTAATACACTCGAAGAATTTATGGATCCTCATCAGAAAACGTATGGTGAATTACTTGCCGAAGATCGAGCATCTCGCAACGAAAAATCTATGATAGAATTACTCGAAGAAGAAGAGCGGCATTTCAGTTGAAAAATGCCTTGAAGAAATACGAATTGAAGAGCGTGCACTTGCAAGGCGTGCCCGATGGCTCGCGACTTACATCGACGATGATGATGAGGATTCCATCCAAATGAAAGAATACTATGCAAGTTTGTCGGATGAAACTCCTCCCGTTTACGAACCTTTCATTTCCGACCCTTCCCTTCACTCACGCGGATGAGAGAAGTGATATCGTATTGGAAGAGGTCGATGATTCTATTTCTTCAAACATTGTTGATCCCGTTGACTCTCTCATAATGGGGGCGAGCCTCTTGCACTATTCGGAAGCGGAATCGTCTTGTGTTGAGCCTTGACCCAATCCCAGTGAGTCCGAAGATATATCGATAGTGATTGTGATTCGCTTTTATGTGATTCTCTTGACATCTCGAGGTTACTTCCGGATTTTCTCAAATCCACTTTTTGAATTCAAGGACGACTACACCTTTTGCGAAGTTAATCCTCTTTTGACCAAGATTTTGAGTCCGATTCGAGACCACAACGAAGTGGTGGATATTGCTAGCTCTCGAGCACACCACTTGTCCCATCTACGTGTTCGACCTTTCTCTCCCGTCATGTGATGTTGAAGAAAGTATTGAATCCGACACCGAGGTTATTATGGAGATTGATTTCGAGATGGTTGAAGGCGATATTCTTGATAAGCCGCCACGTGATTACGATATGGAAGAAATCGACTTACCTATTGATGACCCAATACCACCGGTATTGAGGATGTTATGGTTGTTCTTGATGGTTTTCTTGACTCTCCTTCTTACGATGAGTCCACCATCACGCATCCGATGAGCCCGCATGTGAAGACAAGATCTTTAAACCCGGGATATTCATTGATGAGTTCTTTGTTAAAACCGTTGTTCGTGATAAGGATCCTCTCTTGGATGCCTTCATGTTTGAGCCTACACCTCTTATCTCTTACCATGAGCTCCCATCTTTCTTGGAGTTTTCTCACTTTGATCCGTCATTCTTTCGTCCACCCGCAAAACCACCGGACGATGGATCATTCTTTCATCATATACCTTATGTGCTGATGCCCGACATTTTCTTCACCAACCAACCCACCCGGTCTCATTCTTTCGGGAATGAGGACACCGTTTTGACCACAGTATCTCTACCACTTTCTTCCCAAGGACAAATGAATTCGGGGCGAGTCGGGCTAGCGACTCGGTGATCAAAAACAGAGGCGCTTCGTGGGAGGCACCCATGCTTATCCATCTATCTCCTTTCTATTTTCTAATAAGTGGCGCGAAGGGTCCGCCTCTTGATTTCTCGTGTTTGGTTGTTTGTGATGTTGTGTTTAGGATGTTCCCGATATGAAGACTCTCGTGCTCGAAGTTTGTCATTTCTCCACTCGAGTTTCATGATCGATGCTGAAGGAAATCCGATATCCTAATCTTATCGACTAACGTTTATCTTGAGCATACTTTATAAACGGCTTTTAGATTTTCGTTATACCCTTGCTTTTAACATTGAGGACAATGTTTCGTTCTAGTCTGGGGTAGGGTAATCTTGATTTGATTTGACCGCACTTGCTTATTTTTGTTGTGTTTCTCTCAGTAACCCGTTTTCCTTCAAAATGAAAAATTGTGCAAAATGAGCAAAATTTAAAATTTTGTAAGCTTTTGTTAAGTCTTTTGATTGAAAAGTTTTGCTAGTCTCTTAGATTAGAAGCTATAAAATGCAATTCTAGCTCACAAGGCCAAGATTTTGCAAGTTTCCTGAGTGACTTTAAATATGCATGACTTGATTTCATTAGACGAAACATTTGCTAAGTTAATATATGTTTTGACACCTTGATTGACTTTCATTGGTGAGAGTAGGAATAGAATTACGACTTGACCGGCGTGTTGAGCCTAGCTTGTTCCCTTAACCATAGATAATCTAAAATTATCGGCTAAGCATCTGGATCTCATTATTTGGGATTTTAAATTTGCGAGAGATCGAAATGATAGAGTTACTTATGAGTTTAGATGCTAAACGTGGAGTAGTTGGTTCTCTTTAGAGCCCATCGAAGGTACTTATGGCTTTTTGTTCCCACAAAATTGTTTCATCCCATATCTGTCTAAATAATTAGAGATGTCGAGTTTTTGGCGATGGTTAGTTCTTTATCTTCTTAAGAGAATCTTTGTTTTAAAAATTGGGTACACATCAAGGAACCGTAATGAATAAATGAGTAATCAGTGATAAGTGATAATGTAATAAGTAAGTTGTGAGCTGCGGTGTCGAGATCGGACCCTTGGATCTTTAGCCAGGATTGAATGAGGTCTTAGCCTAACCAGCCGGGATTCTCATCTCATGAAGCCTATAGTCTTGGAATTACCCCGTTAAGCTCCGTGGTTCACAGCTCAATGAAAGTATAAGTGCAAAAAAAAAAAAAAAAAAAAAAAAAATGATGAAAAATTGAAAAAAAAAAGTCAAAAGTTAGTAATAAAATTCCTTGATGTGGACCTCATTTTACGACAATGGTTCTTGAGAGAAGACGGATAACTAATTATCGACTTAGCTTTGTATCTTTATCGGAATAAAAGTTATCGAAGCGAGAATTTGAAGAAATTCATTTCTCACCAAAATAAAAAGTCTAGAGGAAAATAGGAAAATGGGAGCGAAAAGTAAGTACACAAGTAACTTCCATGGGTAGTGTCGAGCATCTAGAATCATTTGTAACAATGATTTCGGTTTCACGCTTAGTTTGGGACTTGTGAAAAATCGGGGACGATGTATTCTATCCGTATGGTCACTTCACTGTGTGTTGTGTTTTCTACTCGTGATCCTAACGTGTCGTTTGAAAAATGTTGGAGTTATTGATCGACATGAAAGTTCAACAAACCGTCATTCATAACCGGAATGTGCTTAACCGTAATATCTATATATGAATTTAAAAGGTAAGCAGGCGTTTTAGAATTAAGGTTTCTTAATCTCTTTTGAGGAATCTTTGCTACTTCTTCATAGGTTTAGTAGAAAGAGATTGAAATCCTTGGTTTTAGAAGCGTGAGTTGATTGCATTGCGTGAGGACACGGCAATGGTTTCGTCTGGGGTATTTTGGTATGTGCTAAAACACATACCTTTTCTTTATCAAAATAGACCCAAAATAACCAAGAAAGAGCCGTTTATTGCTAATATTTGTGGTTTTCTTGAGTTTGTGCTTGTGCAGGTACGGATATGTAAAACACGCAAAAGAGCCAAATCGAACGAAAATCCGAGCACGAGAGATTAAGAGAGCTTTAATGCGAGGAAGGTCGAATTATGCATTTTGAAGATTTCCAATCTCGAGGATGATTTGTGAAGATTTGATCAAAGTTTGAAGAAATGTCGAAATGGCCCTCAAGTTTCGATGTTGTCAAAAGCACCCTTGAAGATTCAGAAAATTGCAAATTGGTCCCTGGATTATTTATGGTTGACAAGAATGGTCCTTGAAGATATTTTCAAACATTACATGATTGGTCCTCTAATTTCGACTTTTGCATATTTAGTCCTTATGGTTACCAATCTTTATCCTATCCACATAATCCATTATCCACAAACAAAAGCCTTGAGATCCAAATCCTATAAACCATTTAATATGTACCATCCAAATCCAATCCAGTAACAAAACAATACCCGGTTCCCTTTTATTAAACCCCAACCCGAGTACCTCTTTTACCCGGTTCCCCTATTTAACCCAAGTCAGCTACCCACGACCCGTCAACATATTCAAGTTATATTAAAATGAACACAAACGCGCCCTTAACCCCTGTTGCCTCTTCTTCCCCAAACACACCCAATTACCCACACCTTTTACTCAATCCCAAACACAAACTTGGTACTAAGAATCTATCTAACCTTCTAGATAACCTCTGACTTGTCAGAAGGAATGACACGTGGCTATTTCAAGCTCCCTTATTGGACATGACACATCAAATGGACAGATGGAGCTCTCTAATTGGTTGTAGTGACTATGGGATAAACATGTGGCTGTGGATAAGCATTCTAGGACCTTCTGAAGGAATCCAAGCTCAAGGCTCAAGCTTAGCTATAAAAACGACCCTTGGCTCACATTTCTTTTTGTCCAATTCCTTATGTCTTAAAGGAATTTTGGCCATTTTATTTGTCATTTACATATTTCTGTTTAGTGTAAGCTTTTAAACTTCATTTTGTAATCCTTCTTCATTAATGCAATCTTTACTTTTACCCTTCTAATAACTTGTTTTAGAATTGATCACATTCCTGTTTTCAAGCTTCCTAAGTCTGATATTTTGAGCTTACATAAGCTTATTGGAGCTTATTTAAGCTTGTTAGTGTTTCTATTTGCTCAAATCTCTAGTTTTGGTAAAAGTCAAACAAAAGTCAAAGATTTAAGGTCAATCTATTTCCTGTTAATGTATGGTTTTAGTTTGTTGAAATGATGAGTTTGATGTTTATATAAGTTTCTAAATCAGTCTTGGTAAGAATCTCATCAAGGTTTAAAGTTTTAAATGCATTTTTGATTCATAAAGGGGTGTTTGGATTGCTTATTTAATCTGTGTTTAAGGTTATTAATATGGGTTAGATTAGTTTGTTTAAGCTTGTTATGGTTTATTATTGTCATATCTGTTCTTGATTTATGCTTGCCCTCTTCAAAAGTCAACTTTCTTTCGTAACTGTTCTAGTGTACAATTCTGTTAAAATCAGGTTCTGTTATCATACATATAGGATTAGATTCAGTAAAACTAGCTTGTTTTGGTTGCATTACATCATGTTTAATCTGCATTAGTTCTATATTTGATCTTAAATCTCAGATAAGTCAACCTTCATTTCTGTTTCAAAAAAGTCAAAACAACTTGAAAGTCCAATTTGTGCAGAACTTGCAGTCATTACACTAGGTTCACTAGAGTTAGTTAGGGTTTCATTATTGGTCTACTTGCAGTCCTCTAGGTGGTCTTCAAGGCCAAGTATTTGGTTTTGGCTCTAGATTATCTGATTAGCTTATAAATAAGCTCAAACTAGTGTCCCTGTTCACCTGTTCTGCTGCATCAGCACTGTCCATTTTGGTCAGTTTATGTTTGGTCTCTAGTTTCTTGAATACTAGTTCATATTTGCTAAAAATTGGTACAAGTATTCTCTGCTGGGTAGGCTTCAGATCTCCACTCTTGTTTTTCCTTGCTTATTGGATAAGCGATAGAACCGCTTAAACTTAGGGTCGATTAGATGCTTTTGCTCAAGAAGTCGCTTAGCTTATTCGGTTATATGCTTATTTAGGTGTTAGGGATAGTTGCTTTAGGTTTCCTTAGATTAGTTTTAGTATAGTTTAGCTTATTTGATCAGTTGGTGTACTTTTGTGCTTGTTAGCTTATTAAAAGTGCTTATTTTAGAGTAGTTTACATTGCAGCTTTCATTTCCTTCACATAAGCCCTGGTTTTTCTATTTTTCTCATCTTTAGAATAATATTTTAGAATTTCCCTGAAATTTTCATAATTTTTAGTTACTGTTTGGTATTTTTATTAAATAAAATCAGTTTTTAATCAATTTTAATTACCTTTAATTGCATTTAATTGAGAAAAAGTTCCAAAAAATCATTTTTCAATTTTAATAGTTTAAGATAAATATAAAAAGCAATAAAAATATTTTTCCTTATTTTTCTCCTTTTATTTGGTATTTTTCATAATTTAAATTAGATTTAAATAGATTTAAATTCATAGAAAATAGGAAATTAATCTGAAAAATAAAAAAATAGTTTTGAAAAGTCTTTTATGTTATTTTAGATTTTTAGAAAGTAATTCCATATTTTTCCCTTTCTTTTTCATAATTTCTAGATAATTAGTCTTATTTTTAAAAGTTAATAATTAGTTTTAATTAGAAATAAAATCAAGAAAAATCCTAAAAAATAATTTTAATTCTAAAATAGTTTTCTAATATCATTTTTAGAGTAAAAGTAGTTTTAGGTTATTTTTAGGATGTAGAATAGTCGTAGTTGCTTTTTATTCGCGTTTCGTTTAATTTCCCGTATTTGCGTTTTAATGTAGAATTGCGTAGTTTGCCATAGCTCTTAGGATTTCCCATAGATTTTAGTTCCTATATGCTTTTCTTATCCCGTAGTTTAGAATATATCATCTCTTGCCCCTTTTCTTATTCGAATCCCGATTATTGAGACGTGAGTTGGAAATTCCATTCAACCCTCGTTCGGAACGATCTCGGTGCTCAAACCTTACACGTTTGAGTTACCCACATACTACACCTTCTCTATTATTGATTCATTTATATGAAATCAACCATTAAGAAATGCATTTTTAACATCAAGCTGATGAATGGACCAATTACGAGATAATGCACGACATAATGCACGACTGAAAAAAAATATATGAATAGTATCCGGTTTAACAACCGAACTAAATGTATCATCACAATCAACACCAAACTGATGGCTACAATCATTAGCCACGAGACGAGTCGTGTACCAGCTTAAAGAAACATCAGCATGATATTTATGCCGAAACAACCACATAAATCGAACCACATTAACATTTGGTGGTTTCTAGAGAAGAATATAAGTACTATTTGTAATTAATGCATTATGTTCATCGTACATAGTATCTCGCTAGTTAAGATCAGATAAGGAAATAGAAGGAGACTTAAAAAGTAAGAGAAATATGAAAGACATGACCATGAAAATGATGATTGGGCTTAACAGTGCCAATGGCCACGTGTGACCATAGTATGAGTATGGGTATGGGGTTGGAGGCCATAGTGGTTGGGTCATAGGGGGTGGAATTTGGTTAAGAGAATGAGCTGTAAGTTGTTGGGCCGCAAAGGAGCAATTAGGGTTCGGAGTTTGGACCGGTGTAGGTTAGGTGGTGGATGGATGTAGGGGTGTGTTAGGCCATAGGGGTAAGTGGTGTTGGGCCTAGGTTCGATTAGGTTGTAGGGACGATGGGCTTGTGTGTAGTGGTATAAGTGGTAGTGTAGTGTTCGGTTGGAGCAGTTGACGCGGAGCGAGATTACTTAGAAAATGGCTGGCAATATGAGATGGTGGTAGGGTCAAGAAAAATGTAGACGATAGGTTTGATAATGTTATGGGCCATACGAGAATTAGAGTTCATTAAATATGACATGGTGAGAGAGGATGATTTTGTTGGTGGATAAGTAAAGGCATCAATATCCATGATGATATACGAGATATCCCAAAAATGCAAGCGGTAGTGTGAGGTGCAAGTTTGTGAGGTGAACACATGTGTGGGTAACAAAGATAACCAAAAATACGTAGTCGTGTGTAGTCGGGTTGTTTTTTAAACAATTTTTTATGGGTAAAAGGGTTTTACACTGGTAAAATATATTAATCACACAATAAAGTTCAGGAAAAATGGCAGAGCACCAAATTGACTTGTACAAAACACACGCACCACTAGTGCTTCTAACAACAAACCAAGAGATTGACATGCCAATCTCAATGCCCTACAAGAAAACCTAGCCGAGGATAAAAGATAACATTACAAACCATGACTCAACTTGGCTTAATCAACACATTACGTTACCCTATTCTTGATTAAAGAACACGACAACTTCCAAACAGCAAGAACTCTATCAACACGTGAAGTCTTCTTGAAATGAAATGTGAGGAGTTTAAGATGAATTAAAGATACAATCACCTCAGTTAGCTTCTCACAAGACCTCTTCTTTTTTTTTAAATAACTTCCTATTCCTTACTTGCCAAATAAAGTATGTAGAAGCCGTAAAAGCGAGTTTTGCAATAACACACTTTGAGCAGATCGCTTCTTCGCAATCGGGATTAACCAATCAATAATTTGGTCCAATGAAGACGGTATGTCTTGCAAATAAGCTTTATTCTTCACATTGGTATACAGATGTAACGAATACGAGCAGTTGAAAAATAAATGATAGTGTGAATCCGGTACCACTTCGCACAACGGGCATCTTGACAAGTTTAAGTCAGTCGAGGGACTAACATCCTATTGTATAAGCCTTTCTTGAGTCTTCAACTTCTTTAGAATAACCAACCAAAAATGAAAATCATGGCGGTGATACAGTGGCCAAACCAAACCACATAGGTCCACACCATTTCATTACCACGAGGACAAATATCCTCCCAAACAAATCCAACAGAGAACTCCTTATCCTTGCCTAGATGATCTTTCCACACCAATTGATTTTATTAAAATTTAAATTGGGAAAAGTAGAGTGATAAATGTTTGGGTACCTTGTCTCCCATTCAATAGGCCATTCAATTAATTATTCAAAACCAGGTCGGCAACCTTAGTCTCAAGAGATAAACCCGCTGTTGAGATAGCTCTAGCTGTTAACGAATCCATAAGAGGGTTATAGTTACACCAATGATCAAACCATGCTGAAGTTGACGCCCCGTCTCAAAGTTCATGCCATATAAATTTACGAATAGTAGGTTAGATTTGTAGCAACTTACGCCAACCCCACGTCATACTACCTCTAAAATGGAAATCCCAAAAGTTACGACCATGAAGTTTGTGAGTATGGATCCACTTCAAAAAAAAAGCGACACTTTTAGAGTAAGAATACTACAAACATGAGTAGAAATAAGAGCCACATTAAAAAGCTCAAGACTTCTAATTCCAAAACCGCCTTCACATTTAGGAAGAAAAAATCTTCCTACACAACCTTAGATCTCCCACGACGCATAGTTCCTTGACACCATAAGAAGCCTCTCATGCTTTGTTAAACAATTTTGTACAAGGTATTTCGTTTTGAATGGCAGATGATGGAAGAAAATTTAGTAACTAGGAGACCATATGTGATGCCTCAACCCAAAATGTTGGTAGAAGGTGAGCTTGGAAAAGAAGGGTGTGGATTACATTATTGATGGTGCGTATCATTCGTTCCGACTTTACATTTTGTTGGGAAGTTTTCGGGAAAGAGAACCGAACTTGAACGCCATTTTGAGCAAACAAGTTTGGAAGGTTGGTGTTATCGAACTCACCACAATGGTTACACTTAAATGTAGCAATATCACACTTAAATGTATTGTTTACATAAGTACGCAAATGAAGGAATTTTTGGAAAACTCTATATTTAATACGTAAATGATAAATCCAAAAATAATGAGAATAATGATCAAGAAATAACACATAATATTTAAAATCACCAAAAATAACGATAGGAGAGGTCTAATATTTGAGTAAATAATCTCAAAAAGATGAGTAACAATAGAATCCGAACTAGAAAACGAAAGTGTCACATGCTTGCCAAGCTGCGATTCATGACAAATATGCTGAGACTTCTCATTATTACACGAAATAAAATTATGAGAAATAAGAGAACGTAGTACGTATTCACCGGTTTGCCCGAGATGTTGGTGCCACGTAGTAAGATTAACAGAAAGCAAAGCATGAGAGATATAAGAAGGCTTGGTAACTGGGTAGAGGTCCCCTAAACTGTCACATCTGAGGAGGATGTAGTGGGTCAATAAATCCTTAGAGAAACCAGCTTCATCAAATTCAACAGTACATTTATTATTCCCAGTGAATTGACGTACATAAATTATTATGCTAGGGGTATCAAGAACGTTATATAAATGTAAAGGGCGATTAAGAGTAGGTAAGATGCTATGTTAAATATTGGTTATATTTGTGGATTTACCATCACCAACATAAACATGTGGATATAAACAATTATTATAAATAGTACTTAAAGTACTTGAATGTGAGTTGAGATAAGAAGAGGAACTTGTACCCATATTCCATGTTGAATCTTGTAATGTCATAGTGCTAAACGAACTTGGAAGGGATGGTTCTTGAGTTGGTACCAACGAGGGAACAGAGCCAAGAATACCTGGTTGCACAAGCTCTGGTGTGATAAATATTTGTTGGGCCGGTTGCTGTTGAGGAGTCCACAAAACATGTTGGGTTGTTGTAGCTCGTGAGGATGTCTGGGCTTGTTGGGCCTATACATATCACTAGGATGTTGATAAATAATTTGGAATTAGACCCGTTTGGTTTATAAAAGGATTTGGAATTGGATTTGGATTCGGTTTAATATGGAAGAAAATGAGGTAAGAGAAAAAAATAACATTTTATTAAAAAGTTTATTTTAATAGTTGATAAATAATTTATAAGAGAAAAAGTGGGATATTTTATTTTTTAATAATTAATTTATATATAGATTATGAGAGATGATATAAATGTGGGGTCTGACATGGATTTTCAAAGGACACCTATTAGCCATGAATCAATATTTCATTATGGAATCTACTTCGATAGCAAAAAAGTTGAACCAAACAATTAAAATTTAGAATGAAACCATTACTTGAATGCAAACCGGCTCCTAATAACTAAAGCTGCAAAGGAATTAAATCACAACCAATCTCATAAACTTTTCTATCAATTAATAACCACCTACTAACTTTTATATATACAATCCAACTAGAAGGGTATCTGCGTAATGCAGCGACGGATACCCGGTGACTATTTTTGTGGCGGTCAAATGTTTTTTTCATTTTAAATATTCTTTATTTAACATGTCACAAATACTTTATAACGTAGTAGACATATATTTTCAAAAGTCGAACATCTAAATTATTAAAAGTGTAAATAGTTAGCACTTTTATAATTAAAACTTTAGTATTAAATTTGTAGTTATAAGCTTAGTGAGTTTTTTTATAAACAATTCTAATAAAATATATTATTATTGGAGGGTTACTATAGATGGTTTAAATGAGACATAAATTTTCAAATTCTACATTAGTTTTCTAATTTTCTTTTTATAGTAATGTTTTTGGCTTAAAATTTTAAGACTTTCTTTTGTAAGAAGTCCCAAATGCTTTATAATATAGTATAGATAACAATTAGCATTGAAGTTTTCATTCAAGTGATTATATAAAACAGTTGACGACAAAAGATAGGACGGCTTTTTCTCCATACGATGGTTTTGTGCGTATGTGATAATGCTACATGCATCGTTCGGGGTCAAAGGAACTTCCTTTTCGTCGAGCAAGTTTTTCAACACCCTAGGCAGTGGACCTAATCGTTGTAGTGTAGTATTAGGGTAAGCCACGGGAATTGATATCGTTCTATAGGGGAATAGGAATGCTAGTGAGAAGTTACTACGCTAAGGTTGGGGTTGAGGAAGATTTTTTTTTTATCTTTTTATGTTTTTAAGAAATAGAAAGGTACGAATCTCGGGGTATTGGATTTGGGGGTTGGTATTTCTACCGATTACTCTACTCATCTAATTATCTAATCTAAGGTGTATGTAGTCTATGTCTAATTATTGTGTGCTCGTATGATGATTTAAAGATGTGTTTACTTGGCTTTTATTACTCCTTAATTATCTCCTATTGATGGTTGAATTGTCACGTCCTTATTCTTAATCGCGTTGTGTGTCTCAAGTCGTAGGGTATGCGTTTATCCCTAACTCTTTGAAACTACCAAAGGTTATTGCCTACAAAATCTCTAGGATTTATAAACTTAACACTAAGGTACTCTTCGGATGGTTTAGCCTACAATGACTCTAGGTACTATAAGCTAAAGTTCACAAAGATTAATCAAGCATTAACTACACAACGGATGATCTATCGCAATACTAGATCATTAACAATTAAGATAAGAGACAACCAATCAATATTCAATAATTAAGTTTCATATTCTCTAAGCAAACACACAAGTAAATTAGCCAGACATGGGAAACATGCAAGCATACACACAATTAATTGAAGACATAATTGAATTAATAAAGTAAAACACTTATCTTGATGTAAGATAGGTATGGAACCCTAAAATCTTGTACAAGACAGCCTTGGTTGGTTTAGGTTTTTACTCCAAAAGACTACACATCGAAAACTAAAAATTCGGATTCTATATATAAGATTACACATGCGACGGCGTCACCCTTTGATTTGTGACCGCCGGTCGCCGTTATTAGGGTTTCGTCTTGGCCATGTTAGTCTTATGACGGTGAAACCTTATGCTTGTGACGCCGTCCCCTTCGTCTCGGCGTCGTGCGGATCAAATCTAGGCCGTCGAGTTGCGGCGCCCACGCTTTTAAAACCCGAAGCCGTCACTTGTAAATGAGCAATTTAGCTACCGAGCCAAAAGTTGTCCGACGGCGTCCCAGATAACACTGACGCCGTCTTCGGTTCCAAAGACTGAGTGTCTCGAATCTTTACTTTGGCCATTTTCTTCAGATATTCGCCTTTTCGTCCGAATAAGTGTCATTCCAAAGATTTTGCCTTCAAGATACCTAAAAGTGAAAAGGAACGATATTAAGTGTTGGGAATTCTACTAAGTATGAATTATCTCAAGTTATCTTTGAAGGATTCTCGCAAGTGTATGGATTCTGTAAGACTTAATTCATCAAGTAATGAAACCGTGTAGATGGTTTCTGCGGATATAGATATTCCGTGTATTCTATAGTTAGTTAGGATATGCATGAGCTTTATTAGGAAGTTATAATGTATATCTTATTTAGTTTTATGTTTATACGTTTCTTGGGAAACGGGTTAGGGTTCTTTGTTCATAAAAGGAACACAATAGTGTGAGTTATGGACATGTGGAAAAACAAAGTTTTAGTATTATTAAAAGATCCATAGAGGATCAAAGTATTTTTAGTTATTTGTGTTTGTTCTTGTGTTTAAATTCCGCTTGAATACAAGTTATAGAGACTGTCTTATAGTGTGTTTGTGATTACATAAGCATTACTATCGATCTACGAGTGCTTTAAGATCTATCAAGGTCTTAGTTTCAACAAGTGGTATCGAGCCTCGGAGAGTCTCTACGATCGAGAATGCCTTTTCTTTACACCCATACAACCAAAACAACCTTCACCATGCCTGGATCAGATGATGGTATGGAAGTCACCAACAACCAAAACAACACTTCTCTGCAACAACTCAGTCTCTCAAACAGCAATGCAAAGTTTCCATACCTCAAGAAGGAGGAGTACGATTTGTGGTCAATGAAGATGCAAAACTGGATCTCCAACATTGATTGGAATCTCTGGGAAATTGTAAAGAAGGGGAACAGTTTGAAGTGGACTATCACAGATCCTGATGGTAATGTTACTATTGTTCCTCCAAAATCTGCTGAAGAGATACTGGCCGTTCAAAGAGAGCACAAAGTGAGAACTATTCTCCATCAGGCTATACTTGAAGATCACTTGGGTGATTTTCACTACATGCTGGATGCTAAGGATATATGGATGGCAATCAAGGCTAGGTTTGGTGGGAATGAGGAGTCCGGAGAATGAGGAAGTCAATGTTGAAACAACAGCTTCAAGAATTCCAAATCTAAAGAAGAATGTATCCACAAGGGATATGACAAGTTTCATAAGATCTTGAGTCATTGAATCACTAAAGGCAAAGCGGATAATGATGATTGTAATTCAAAGTTCTTGCGATTTTACCCTCATCTTGGTTGCAAGTTAGCATTGCCCTCAAAGCTAAAGGTGGGTGGATATGCTCACTTTGATGAACTATACAATGACTTAAATCTCTTGAGCTTGATGTGAGAAGTCCTTTTCGTTCATCCACTCCTAGTCACACAGATTTTGTTGGGGCCTCCTCCAATAAGATGACCCATGCTCCAAGTCCAACTTACTCATCATCATCTTCTTACACTACCACTCCATCAAGTTCTCAACCTAAAACTAGTGGTGTTTTGGAAGATGTGATTCACTCTTTTGTTGCTGATTATGACACTCAGCAACAACTAGCCTTTGAGGACTTTGAACAGGTAGATCCATTTGACATGGAGGAGATGAATTTGAAGTGGCAACTGGCTATGCTCTCAATGAACATCAAGAAGTTTGAGAGTAAATCTGGGAGAAAGTTTGGGTTCCAGGGAAGAGATCAAGCAAGATTTAATAGAAGCAAGGTCAAGTGCTTTACTTGTGGGCGATGAGTCACTTCTCTAGAGAATGCAAGGATAGGAAGGTCGGTGATGAGGTGAGATATTCTTCTTACAAGCGATTCAAAAGGAAGTCGAAATTCAAGGTCGGATCCTCTACAACACTTGTCACTATGGATGATCATGTCAATTGGAATCGCATGAGCACGAGAATGATGATGGTCCTGCTCGGAGAATATTGGATTGCTGGCTAGCTGTACTTCAGAGGATAGGCATGATCTTGTTGCCTTAATGGGCATCTCTCAAGTACATAACTGTGTTTTTGGTTGTAGTGAACGTTATAATGAACTTAAAGTAGCCTATGATGAATTGAAACCTAGATATAATGAATGTTATGTTGAAGTTGAGGCTTATAAACAGGCTTTAAAAACATTAGAAAGACGAAAGGTTTGGTTTCAAAAGAATCAATTGGCTTATGATGAGAAGATAAGGGTGTTAGAAAGTGCTTTAGAATGTACTAAAATTGATTTAAAACGTATTGAGAAAGAAAAAGCTGATGTAGTTTCTGAAAACAAAGTGCTAAAAGAGAAACTAGATGAGGAAGTAGCTAGGTATAAAGAATGGTTATTGAATGGAAACAAGTTAGCTAGCTTCATCCATAGCAGTCAAACTCCTAACTCAACAGTAGCTTTAGGTTTTAAGAAATATGTTGGCTTAGAAGCTAGGGATGACACACGTAAATCTACACCAGTAGGATTAGCTAACTTTGTAAAAGAGGTAAATTACTTGTCAGACGTGGACCTATTAGAGGTGAACATATGCCCATTGACCTTTCCATCACAGTTGACTTTGATGGATCACACCATCTTTATGGCAAAAGTCAAAGACTTGCGGACTCGATTCTTCATCTACCGACTTTGTCTCTAGTTGTGGCGGTGAAAAGTCCTCCGACCAAGGGTCTACTTCTAGTACCGTGTGATTCAAATGACAAGTTAGACCTTCCCAAGACCTTGCCCAAGCCTACACCCAAGACTGCTTACAAGCCTTTTAAAGTTGCTGCTGAGGAATCAACTTCCATGCCAGTTTCTTCTGAAGACTTGTTTATTAATTCTTTGCACAATAATGCTTTTAAGTTTGCTAAAAACAATTCTGTTAATTATTATGGTTTGAATGCTTTTGCATGTAATAGAACATCTTTTACTTTGAATAAATCTTCTAAAAAGAAGACATGTTTTGTTTGTGGAAGAAAATTTCATTTGATTAAGGATTGTAATTTTCATGAGCAAAGAATGGGTGCAGGTGCTGGTCAAAAGAAATCTAGACCAATGTGGATAAATATTAATGATATACCATCTTTTATTCCACAAGCAACTAATAAATCTTCTCCTTGGAGAAGATCTGTTACTAGCCCTTATGTGAAACCAACAAGTTCATATTTTCAAAAGGGTTATTGGCCTGGATGTGTTGACTTAATGTATGATGGGATGGGAACTTGGGGTACTGCTGTGAAGCCCTCAACATGTTGTTCTAAGACTAGAAAGGGACCAAATTTTCAATGGATGTCCAAGAACAATGGTGGATCTTTTGTTTCTACATGGCCTAAATCTTGTGATCCACAAGGCAGGCTCAAGTCAGTAATGACTTGAGTCTCAATAGTGTACTTATATTTTGTATATTTTTGTTGTTGTTGTAGGATCATCCTCTTAAGCATAAGGACGTTGGCATTGTTGATAGTGGTTGTTCCAGAATCATGTCTGGAAACAGAGAAATGATGCATAATTTCATACCCATTAAAGAAGGAGGCAATGTCACTTTTGGTGGAAGTGATGGTAGAATCACAGGGAAAGGAACCATGAAAACACCTCAACTGGATTTTGAGAATGTGTACTATGTTAAGGAACTGCAACACTTTAACTTGTTCCCAGTCTCACAAATTTGTGACACCAAGAACAAAGTATTCTTCTCTGAGGATGAATGTCTTGTGCTTTCTAAAGACTTCAAACTACCATAAGATACAACAATTCTACTGAGAGTTCCTAGAAATCACAATCTATACACATTCAACTTAAATGATGTTCAACCAGAAGGTGATCTAACTTGTTTGGTGGCAAAAGCATCCCTGGATGAGTCTACAAAATGGCATAGAAGGATGGCTCATGTGAACTTCAAGACGATAAACAAACTTTCTAAACTGGGTCTTGTTCAAGGACTTCCTTCCAAAGTTTTCACCAATGAACATAACTGTGTTGCCTGCAACAAAGGAAAGCAACACAGAGCCTCATTCAAAGCCATTACAGTGGTGAGCACTATTTCGTAACCTCTTAAGTTGTCTTGATATGGATCTATTTGGTCCAACCCAAGTCGAGTATTGATCATAAGTATTTACGTCGGTAATCATGATGACTATAGCAGATTTTGTTGGGTATTGTTTTTGAGAACTAAAGATGAAACATCTCCAGTTTTAAAAGAATTCATTACCCTTGTTGAAAACAAGTTGACCAAAAGGGTTAAAGGAATTCGGTGTGATAATGGGACAGAGTTCAAAAATGCTATATTAATAGAACTCTATAAGTCTAAAGGGATAAAAAGGGACTATAGCAGTCCAAGAACCCCACAACAAAATGGGGTAGTTGAACGAAAGAATAGGACCTTAATAGAGGCAGCAAGATCCATGCTTGCAGACTCTAAACTACCCACTATGTTCTGGACTGAAGATGTTAGCATGACTTGCTATGTACTCAACAGGGTATCCATCACTAGACCTCATTTCAAGACACCTTATGAACTTTTCACTGGGAAGGTTCCTGCTATACATTACCTCAAACCGTTTGGATGTCAAGTGACCATTCTGAACACTAGTGATCCATTGGGGAAATTTGATGAGAAAGGCGATGAGGGGTACATTGTGGGTTATTCACTCATAGCAAGGCTTATAGGGTATATAACTTATCGCTAAGAAGATAGAAGAGACTCAACACGAGATTTCTAGAAGATAAGCCTAATGTTCAAGGACAAGGTCATGTTTGGTATTTTGATCTTGATTACTTAACGATTACTACGGTTATTCTTGACATGTGGCTATCCAAATGCGGTACACAAGAGTCTCCCAGACATTGCAAGTACCATGGATCTTGACTCGATTGTGAGTTTGAGGATGATGAACATCCTATTATTGTACCTTTTTCTCCCCTAACCATTTTGCGGTGATACTCCTAAAGTTACCTCGATGAGAGTGAAGATGAGTCACACTATGCGAGAGGACCTTGCTAGGCTTAAGAAACAAGAGTATGCGGCTAATCTTGAAGTCGAGAAGTTTGATGGGAAGGTTGCAAGAGAAGCGGTCGATGGAAACCATGATTCTCCGACGGTGATCTTGTTTCTCCTACCATCACCAAATCTGCTAATAGCCTGCTTTGTTTCTACTCCAATGTCTACTAGAGTGTCCACAGACTTTGGAGAACCTTATACACGATTTCCAAGTCCTTGGATCTTGGTAATCATCAACCCAAAGTGGCATCTTTACCTCACCTTCCTATGACAAAGTGTTTTGAGCCAACTATGACTAATCTTGATACATCTATTGAAGTAAACCCCATTGCTACAAAAGGATCAACATTGCTCATCCTCAATCTAATGTAATTGGTGATCTTTTGCACTGTTAGAACTAGAAGGACTGTGACAAGTTCTAAATATGGACAAGTTGCTTTTCTTTCCTATGTCTTAGACCGAAGAAAGGGACAATCATACGGACTTTAAGCATTGTCTGCTTGCTTGTTTTCTTGCTCAAGTGGAACCAACCAGTGTTACTCAAGCTCTTGAAGATTCAAGTTGGCTTGAAGCCATGCAAGAAGAGATGCAACAATTCCAAAATCGCAGAGTTTGGATATTGGTACCACTACCGATGGTAAGTATGCAATTGGGACAAAATGGATTTTGAAGAATAAAAGAGATGCAAGGGGTTGTGATTAAAAACAAAGCAAGATTAGAGGCTCGGGGTTCGAGCAAGAGGAAGGAATTGATTATGATGAAGTATTTGCACTGTTGCTAGAGTTGAGGCCATTCGAATATTTTTGGCCTATGCATCCTACATGGGGTTTATGGTATATCGATGGATGTCAAGGTGCTTTTCAGTATGATGAAATAGAAGAGAAGTTTATGTCACTCAACCCAAAGGATTTGAAGACCCGGATCATCCTAAACATGTTTACAAGGTTGTAAAAGCTCTCTATGGACTACATCAGCACCAAGAGCATGGTATGCTAGCCTTTCAAAGATTTCTCAAAGCATGGTTATAGAAGAGGTGCCATTGACAAAACACTTTTCCTAAAGAAGAATTCCACGACATCATACTTGTGCAAGTTTATGTGGATGACATTATATTTGGCTCCACTAAAGAAGCTTGGTGCGGGGAGTTTGAGGAGCTTATTAAGGAGAGTTTCAGACGAGTGCTATGGGGAGCTTACTTTCTTTTGGGTCTCCAAGTTCGTGAAACTGATGGTATTTTTATCGGTCAGGATAAATATGTGAGGACATTTTGAAGAAGTTTGGTATGGAGAATGTTGAACGCCACTACACCTTATGAAGCTCAAAACCTAAGAAAACATTGAACCGAGATCCACCGTGAATGTTCACTTATACTGATCTATGATTGGTTCATTGATGTATTTAACGACTTCTAGGCATGATATTACATTTGTTGTGAGTGTTTGTTCTAGACATCAAGTCACTCTACTTGTTTTCCATCTGAATGCAGTCAAAAAGATCTTTAAGTACCTAAAAGGCCAACCCCATTTAGGTCTTTGTTACCCAAAAGAGTCTCCTTTTAAGTTGGAAGCATATAGTGATAGTGATTATATAACACCCCAACCCGACAAGGGTAGAAGTGTCACATTCTGGTGTCATATCAGAACATACAAATAAAATATTTACAAACGGAAACCTAAAAAAAATGAAGTTTCAAATCATATAAACAATTGTCTGACGAGGAAAATACAATATCCAAAATGAATGAAATCTCAAAACAAAACTCTTCAAAGTAAGTCCATAAGTACTATGGTACTAGGGTTGGTCCACTAAGATACTCTAACTCTCATCCCATCGAAGCCCATCTTCAAACCTAAAACCTGCCGCAGGAAAAGAAATGCGGTGAGCTTAAAAAGCCCAAGAATGATATAACAAAACGAAAACTATATAAAGTCCGAAATGCAAATGAAACAAAGGAAACGGATAACAAAGTCGCAGCAGAATGAGTTTAATGAGTCAACGAGGATCCTCTGGGACACAATTATACGATATCCAAAGAACACATAACACGGAGAACAAAGCAAAGCGGATCATCAATGATATAGATACAAGCACATATAATCCGGACATACGAATACCGAAACATAAGTAAGCATAGCAGACGTCAGATCCACACAATATATATATATATATATATATATATATATATATATATATATATATATATATATATATATATATATATATAGCATACACTCAAATCGTGGAATCAAAAGACATCCAAAACAAACGAAACCTAAAGGCAAGTGGAAGCAATTATTTAGCAAGTGAGCATGGCAATCGCACAAGTCAAATAATTTACAATTAATAACTTAACCAAGATCGTAGCAATGGAAGTAATACCGTAGTCGAAATACAATAGCCACATGTACCAAGTATGAATTATAGAACGAACATTATATAAACGAATGAATTAGCTAAACAAGGTCCTAATACAACAACTAAACAAGTTAACAAGCCGGACCACATACGATGAACCATTTACCAATTCAACGAAATATAAGCAAGAATGTAGCATAGCGGTCAATAATCAGAGACAAGAATCCTAACGGATAATCATAGCCCATAAACATAATCGAACAAATACACATGATAAACAGGACAAATCGGAGGTCACATAACGGTAAGATTACATATCATTAGATGACCACAGTAAATCGGATAACCATTTATTAATCATATCATAACAGGGAAAAAAAGAGTCACATAATCATGAATAGCATAATCAAATTCAATAAACACATATAATAACCCGATATGTGAATGGAATGATAGTCAAACAACGGAATGAGAGTGTGATGCATCAAAACAATAGAATACATATATCTCTTGGTAGTACGGTGAGTCATATAAAGTCTTGAGTAATGAACAGATAATACAGTATGGTGTATTGGGAAATCTGTAATCATAAATGTAATACATAAAAGCGAAATAACGGATAAAGGTTTAGTCATCTACCACAAGCCCGAAACATATCATATCATATCATATCATAAGTACCCATTTTATTCGGAGGGTGACCTCGGAATACCATATATAATAGGAGGGAGACCTCAAGAACCAATGGAGTAGCTAGCTCTAGATTGTGAAGACGCGTGTGCACACGACATCATTCACCGTAAAAATCATATCACAACATATCGATAATGAATGGATCTAGGATGCATCCATACGCCCCAACCTACATATACAAAATATGCTCCACCATCAAGGGACGTGGCAGAACATCACTCTACTGCCCTAGAGTCATGTTAGAGGTGCATCACTGACACGGACATGGAACCCCCGTGCCTAGTGAAATAATGGCTCGGGTGTCAAACTAACTTAGGTCAAACAGAATGTCAGAAATAACACAGATCATAGGTAATCATACAGGTCAAACAGAAATACATATCAGAAGGTTCATAATCATAAGGTCCAAATCAGATATAGCAAGGTTCAACAAATGAAGTTCGAGACAAAGAAGGGATTCATAGCAATGGCATAGAAACCCTAATAAACATAAGAGAAAGGCCAAAGAAAGAAAAATCATGAGAACCTTTCTTGAAAAGGTCGAATATCCGTACCTTAGCAACGAAATCAAAGCAAACAAGAAAGTTACACCGGGAAGCAACGTCGTATCTCCTTCAACCTATCTACACGAATTGATATCATATATTACTTATATACTCATTTTATAAGCTTCTTATGCATGTGTAAGTGTTTTACTTATTGATATCCTTTTTTTATCTTTCATTTTCTTAAACTCATATTTGGACCAGACTTTAGCGATTTTTATAAAATACTTACTTAGCTCAAATGAAATCAAGTAAAATCCCAGGGGTTCCCATATGAGTTAAAAGGCTCTCCAAAAATTGGTGGGTTCTATTTCCATGCTAAATGGCCTATGGAAAATCATAAGTCCAGACCTGTCCAGAACTCACCCAGATTTACACACACCAAAAGTATAGCCCCAACAAACACACTCACCCTACTCAACACATCAAACCAAAAGCTACAGGTGTCACACAATATATAAAAATCATAGCCACCAAAGGAAAAGTTCCAGAACCTCATAGATTAAATACTAAAAATCAAATACTACATCATAAATTTCAACTCGAAATTCAGATTCGACACCCTAACTCCAAAATGTAAAATCATACTTACAGGTATGAAAATGATACAAGACTTATATTTCCAGAAATCTATTTCAAAGTACTACAATTTAGGCTCAAGAATCACTCAAAACATGTAAGTATCATCGATAACACCTAGATGAATCCAACCTAAATTCTAGACAACAACAAGCAATCATAACCAAGCAACAAACAAGTCACCAATCATCTTTTAAGCGTGCCAAACATAACAAAACTCATTATACATCATCCTTAGGGTCTAATAGCATGAATTGTACAGAGGTGTCATCAATTTAACCAATGGAGCATAATATCAAGCATTTTGACATATTATAAGTCCATAATTTCATGTAGAAAGCTAATAACAAGTCCAAAACATGTTGCAAACCTATTCATCACCCACCAAATCATATCCACAAGGCAACCATCATCAAATATCAATAAATCACAGAAATAAAATTTTAATCATCCATATCATACAATTCCCCATCCTATCTCACAATATTACAAGTTTTAGTCAAGTAAACATCACCATAATCTTCACATAAAATCATGAGCTTCTAAGGTATCAATTTCATCAATAAGCATGTTATCACCAATCATTGAAAATTCATGTACTCATTCTATATGACATATAAACATGTTATGAAAGCCGTTTCCAAATTCTCACACCCTAAGTACCATTTTTAAAGCTAACATGTCCCCATAAAATCATGAATTTATAATTAGAGTTTAACATGAAAATGGTTTATATAACTTCACAATGAATCTAAAAACGAACATACACCACTTATATAAGTCTATTAACATGTAAGGAACATTACATAATCATAACCATAACCATTTAACAACATAATTTCATTCACATAAAATCATAAATTAACAAATTAATACCATTCGTAGGATATGACACACACTACACGAAACTCTTATTCCAAACACACCATACACGACCCAAACTCACACATAACCGAACCAAACACACCCTTACTCACTCAAGTCGATTCAAAAACAGCCCCCACTATTAATTTTTCGAAACCAAACAATTGTACAAAGAACGTAAAAGGGAAAAACTTGATCGGTGCTGAACCGTCAAGTTTTCTCACGCGAGCTGATCACTTGTGAATGACCAGCCGTAAGGAACTTAAAACAGCTCAAACACCAATATAATTTAGATCAGGAGAATACAGTGGATTCCCGGTCGTTATGTCCCACGGAGGTTGACCGGTGTTAAACACAATCGGATGTCGAATAACCACTAAGGATAGTGGTCGGTAAGGATTTTGAGTTGTTTATAAACTACGAGAAGATTAAAGGAGATTAAAAGTTAAAATCTATTAAATAAACGCTATCACTATAATTAAAATGATGTTTTTGTTTTATGTTTTATAAACCGAAATTAAAATCTACGCGACGTCTGATTAAAAGCGTGAAACTTACACAATATTAACCCTAAAATATGAAAATAATATTTTATAAACCTAATGATAAAAGAAACTTTTAGAAAAGAAAACTATTTTTATAACTAATTAATTAATTACTATTAATTAAAAACTAATTTTAACTATTTAATAATTATTTAAAATACAAAAAATTAGGAAATAAAGCTAGAAAAATAAAATTATGAAATGGAAAAGTCTAAAATATCAAACTAGAATTTTCAAAACTATTTTTGTATTTTTCTGATTATTTTTCTATTTTCTATGGATTTTAAACTATTTAAAACTAATTAAATTACTAAAATTACAAAATAAACTATGAAAATCTGAAAATTACTTTTTCACTTTTATATTTATCTAAACTTAATAAAATGAAAATTATTTTTTGGACTTTTCGAATTTTTCTATTAAAAGCTATTTAAATAATCCTAAAAACTGTTTTTAATTAAGAAAAATAGCAAACTGTTATGGAAAAATGTGAAAATTTCAGGAAAACTCTAAAATTATACTAGGAATCTAGGAAAAATAGAAAAACATGGTGTTGTTTGGAAGAAGTTGGAACTGCTATGCTAATGCTTATGAAATAAGCACTTGAAAAAGCCAAAATGTACCCAATGGAAACCAACTGAACACAGAAGCTTCAATATGCAAAAAGAACTAAAATAAAACAGGAATCAACAAGCTATAACCTCTGATTCATCATGAACACAGATTTGATGATTAGCACTTATAAGCTAAAAGCAGTTCACGAGTGCCTACTTGGAAGCAACCACAAGCTACAATTTAAGCTAAAATGAAAACTACACTTTGGAACTTAATGAAGACCTGGATTAGAGTGTATAAACCAAAATTAGACTTTAACAAGCTCTTATGAGCCCTGTGCTAACTCTACAATATTCGAGAAAAACTCAAGATTAGTCGAGTCTTTGGGCGAGGCGGATGACCCTTCTTTATGAGCTTGTTTGAGAGCTTTACAAAATTAACAAAATTTTACTAAAATAGCAATAAGAAAGTATACCGGTCAAGTTATTAATCCCAAAGTTTGGTTTGATTTGGTCCAAGAATGAATCCAAGAAAAATCTTGCTAGTTGGGCAAAAACCACTTTTCCAAGTTTTGTTGACTTTTGATAGATTGAGAAACTTTGACTTTTATGATCTTTGGATCAAATTTTAAGATTGATGTGGATGTAATATGTTAAGCTAAACCTACTGCAAGCAATGTTTAATGAATTTGAACCCAAAACAAGAGTCTGCTTATCCAATTATCACAACAGTGAGCAGTGCAGGTAGAGAGATTTAGAGTGATATTTGACTTTGGTGATGTTGCAGGCACAAATTAAGTCTGATAGAGGTTTATTTGGACTCAACAAATATTAACCAACAACTATTGAACACTGAATGGACCTTTGAGACAGATTAAGCCCTAGATCCAAACACCCCTTTTGTATACTGATTTGCACTAATGACCAAGCAAATTATTGAGTTAACTTATTTCACCTCTTAACCTAAATCTAGTGACCTAATTACCACTAAATAAACATGTTTAACAGGTTTGATGATCACAGGTTCAAGTACTAATGTAAACTGCAAACTGAGTTCAAAATGAAAATGATGTAAACAGAACTTACAAGTGTCCAGCTATGATTTAAACAAGATCATACACTACCATTCTAATCCATTTCCAACCCAAATACATCTCTTTAACACCTTGCATCCATTTCCAACCAGATTTGAACCAAATTGCCTTCACAGTTGACTTTTATTGACTTTCCATGGAACTTGATTAAACTGATTCTTCAAGCTTACAAAAAGCTATTTAGAGCTTAAATAAGTTGAGTTGAGCTTAAATAAAGCTTATTGAAGCTTTGAATACCAGAGTTTGAGTTTGAAATTTAGAACAGTGTACATTAAAATGTGCAGCCTATGTAAAAACTTGAATTACCAATTGAAAATAGTTCTCATATATTTCAATAACTTAGTTTGATATCATGGAACAAGAAAATACAACTTAAAGCTTAACTGAAAACTTAAAAGTAAATTACGACATTAATAAAATTAAAAAAAACTAAAAACTTGCTTCTCTCTTGACTCTTCCTCCTCTTTTATCCTTCAAATATCATCCACGTGGCTTTCTGATGCAATCCCACCTCTCAATTGGACCAATGGAAGTGTTTTGAGTGTATTACCTGTTTTTCCATTTTTGGCGGGAAGTGCCTTTTTGACTTATAAGCACTGTAACAGGCAAGTAGGGGGGGGTGGGTTTGTAGGGGTGATGATGAGTGGGGAGAAAGGTGTTTGGGATAAGGTCTTGGGATGGAGCAGCAACAAAAGGGAAGCGAGGAGGTGGAAGAAGAAGAAGGAAGTGGCGCGTTTGATTTTGACTTATTTTGACCAAGGGTCAAAATGAGTTTTAGCAGTCATTTGGCAATTGGCGTGGGTCATTTGTTAATTTTGACAAGGCTTAGTAAACAAGGACTAGTTTTGTAATTCTTCCAAACTTGAGGGCCATTCTCGTAATTTTCTCAAAGTTAATACAAGGACCAATATTGACAAGCTTCAAAAGTACAAGGACTTGTTTTGACATTTTCAAAATTCGTGGACCAAACTTGACAATTTCAAAAGTTCGGGGACCTTTTACGCCATTTGACAAAAGATTTATTCAAGGACCATTTTGACAAGTTAGAATATTTCAGGACCTTGAATAACATTTCTCTTTATTTAGATTTACCAGTGGACTGTTTTTGACAACTTTTGAAACTTGGGGACTAAAGCGCCAATTATGCAAACTTGATACGTTTTCACCGATTTTGATATTTTTGCATTTAAAACACATAAAACACTTATTTGTGATATTTTATCATTTTATGCATTTCGAGTGTTTTCGGATGTTTTTGATCTAATTTGTACAAAATGATGAGTATTTACACACTCATCAATCCCCACACTAAGATATTGCTAGTCCCTAGCAATGATTTGAGAAAACATAATGGATTTTAATCTCTTTACCAAAAGCCATTACTTGGAGTAGCCAAATGTTTCAGTTCAAGTAAGAACTTTGGTACATCGATAACCAAGTGATTTTGAGCAAACCACCGACTTCTAACGGATTTGATTTGTCTTTACCGAAGCCGCACTTTCGGACTAGCCAACTCTTAGATAAATTATCGATATTATCTTTGGTGAGCCGATTACCAATTATGGTTTTCAAGCGCCTTTACCACAAGCCATAAACTTGCGGGCTAGCCAACTCTTCACTTTTAAGGATATGGTGAAATGAATACCATACAATTTTGGGCAAATTGTAAGTCGTCAACGGATTTGAGATATCTTTACCAAGAGCCGTTTGCTCTGGATTAGCCAATCCTTTTGTCTTCTGATATGGCGGATCGATAACCAAGTCGAGTAAGTGCAAAACACTTACTCCAAAAAAATGTTTGGCCAAAACGGGAATTGGTATAATTATATGATAAAATTCGTGAGAATTCCCCACACTTAGAAATGAATATTGCCCCAATATTCAAAGTACCGACAGTTATGCCGAAACAAAGAACGTAAAGGAAATACTACGGCCATTATTATGAAAGAATAGTGATAGCGTTTATTTAATAGATTTTATCTTTTTAATCTTTCTTTAATTTGCATTTAAGCCGTTTTTATTTGTTGGCTTTTCTGTAGTTATAATCTATTCACAAATCCTTTTCCCGTTCAAATCTCGCGATCACTATACGTTAGGTGATCCATTGCACAGCTCGCTGGGACATAACGACCCGGGGAAACACTATGAGTGGGTTCACAAGTGAATCATATTCAGAATTGATATCACAAGTGAATCATATTCAGAATTGATATGAGTGGGTTCACTGATGAACTCCTCTAATGTACATGATTCATAATCGGGAGAGAATTGTGAGAATGAAAAGTGGTATGCGCCACTAATCTTCTCTCCCATATTATCAAAACAGAGGCTTTCATTTCCGAATAGAATCATCGGAAAGAATGTCACTACCCTTAATGGGGGTAGGAGATGAAATAGGTTTCTCTTCAAAGCCTCGATTTTAGAAATGAGAATCCGACATTCAATAATGTTGCTCAAGAGCTTCATCTTTGATTTCGATGTCGCAACTTCATCATTCTCTTCTTCTAAGCTAACAAGCTCGTAAGGTGAATCTTCCACATAAATAATGTCTCCACAAGATAATGAATCATCATTATCAGAATCGGAGAGCATCTCAACATGATCTGTTTGGAAGACAAGAGGAGGAGGGATCTTTGAAAGCCTCGATTTTAGAAATGAGAATACTGACATTCAATAATGTTGCTCAAGAGCTTCATCTTTGATTTCAAAGGTCAAGAACTTCATCATTCTCTTCTTCTAAGCTAACAAGCTCGTAAGGTGAATCTTCCACATAAATAATGTCTCCACAAGATAATGAATCATCATTATCGAATCGGAGAAACATCTCAACATGATCCGTTTGGAAGACAAGAGGAGGAGGATATCACACATGATCAAGAATTCCATCGTGACTCTCACAGGATTGGGACAAGGTCCTCAACACTAGACTTTATGAATTCGTCCGATTCCTTTTCGTGAACAAAGTGTCAAGAGGCTCGTCCCCATGATAAGAGAGTGAGTGTGAATCTCGGGTGTGATAGCGTTGTTTGAGATGGAATCTCAACTTTGGAATATCAACCGGACCGAGGGGTTGAGAAATATTACTTTTAAAAGGATAAAACCCTCCTCGTCATCGTCAATAAGAGCCGCATTGAGAATTGGGAACGCCTTAGAGCCGCATGCTCTAAGGCTAATAATCTTCCCTAGATTCTCGGCCTTCGCTCTTGACAAGTAATTCTCCTATGGTCTTTCACCACTCACTTGATTCTTAAAATTACTCATCATATCCTCAAGTGTTTTCATTGCGGTTTCAAGATCCCGGAGATTGCATGAGACAACGGCTCAGATGGAGTTTGAACCGTATGGTCTTTGTGGAGGTTGGATATTATCAAACATGTGAGAGTCATGATTGTTACAAGGAAATGGATTCTGTTTGACAATCGAGTGAAATGGGGACCTCCACAGACTTCACAACAAGAAACTGCTGAGTCCGACAGTGAACTATATGGATATTGGTCATAACCAAAACTCGAGCATCACCGAAAACTGCTCATAGACAAACGTGTTTCCTGGATTGACACTCAAATCCTTGGTGAGGACCTCCACAAAATTCACAGCAAAGTGTTGGTTATGTGAAGATAAGTCGGCCGTGGTGGGTAATTGGAAAAGTTTGAGGGTCGTTAAATGAGCTCGGATTCGGATTATAATCAAATGAATTACTTGAACCACAAAACAAACAACTCCCGTTATGAATATCATTACCACATTGTACACATGTACACTGAACGATGTGGTGAACCAAAGAGAGGTTCACCACAACCGACACAAGGAATAAACGATTGCGTTTGATAGTTATGAAGAGGAATCGGTTTATTCAAAGAATCATCAAACCAACATGGTGATCCGAATGACTATCAAGTCTCAAGAACATTTTGAAAAATCCGGAGGTGGGACAAGTGGTGTGCTCCGAGAGCTAGCAATTTCCACCACTTCCGTTATGGTCTCCGGTTCGGTTCTTGAGAAACGTGAAGATTAGGCAAGTCATTCTTGCTAGTCACCGTGTTTGAACGGGTTCATCGTAATCAATTCTAATTCTTGACCTTTTTCATCGACATAAATTTGTTCGATTAGATTACGGGCTCTAGATTCAAAGAGGTTGTCCTCGTAATCCTCGATGGGTGCTTGGGGTAGCTCAAACGTTTGAACCGGTTTGTCAAGATTAGAATGTATTTCGTGTTGTGGCGGTTGGTCGAAATAACTTTGAAAAGCATTTTGATGGATAATTTGCACGAATTGCAAAATTCGCTGAACTAGGACCTCCACACCGCTCACACACATTTCGACGATGAAGTTGACGAATGTCGACATGAGAATTAAACATATAGAGGATTAAGAAGAGAATCAAATGGTTGAGAGGATACGAAGAATAGAATTAAACGGCAAAAGAGGGTAAGAGAAATAGAATCAACGAATAAGAGGAATGAGAAGAATATTTTTGGGGTTTTTGGATAAGAAAATATAAACATATACAGATGGATGGTATGAACAAAGAGTGAATATCCAAATCACTAATCTGCTAGACGTAAGATTATCAGCATTTCAAACACCAATATAATTTTTCCACCCTTAAAACAGCTCACACACCAATTGCAATTTAAGATCAGGAAAAATAAGCACGAAAATACTTTTTAAACAGTCAAGTCGTAACAGACTTAAAACTGCTTAAGCACGAAATCAATGAAGATCTGAGGAGTATAGTGTTTCCCCGGGTCGTTATGTCCCAGCGAGTTGTGCAATGGATTATCGAACGTATAGTGATCGAGAGATTTGGACGGAAAAGGAGATTTGAGATTAATTATAACTACAGGAAAAAGCCAACAGATAAAAACGGCTTAAATGCAAATTAAAGGAAATTAAAAAGATAAAATCTATTAAATAAACGCTATCACTATATTTAAAAATGATGTTTTTGTGATTTTATAAAACAAAGTAACTTAAATAAACTATTTTAACTAAAACGTAAACTTAAAATATCTAAAAACGTGCCCTAAAATGAAAACGTACGTTATATACGAAAATTACGCTGGAGCGCAAGATAAAACGTAAAATTTGTGAAATAAAAGTCCTACGAATGTAAAAACAATTTTCTCACGTACTACATGACAAAAGAAAATTTTAGGAAAAGCGGAATATTTTTCGACTTTTAAATTATTTATTATGATTTAAAACTAATTTAATCTAATTTAATTATAAAATTACTAAATGATTTTGGAAAAATCAAAATTTCATGAAAATACTTTAAGTTATACTGATTCTAAGAAAAATAAAAAAATTGGGTACTACTTTACAAAATAAGCTGTTAAAAAGCCTAAATAAGCCACTAGTTATAAACTGCTTAGGTACTTTAAATATTAAGTAGTGCAAGATATGACTGATCAAAGACCCTAGGGCAGTTGGTTATGAGGTGTGTGTTGTGAGTGTGAGCAAGAGGTCAGGGGGTCGAATCCCATCCCTGCACCTTTTTGCAAACTATTTTTTTTTCAAATTTTTCTTTTTGCAACTTATGAATAAGGTGAAAATAAGACTTTTTTGTGAAGACACTTTTTATCAAAACTTGGAATAAGCAGTTTAGAACTGCTTAACTCCAACAACAGGTGTGATGGCCCAAAACAAACACCCTTTTGATGATTTAAGCTAAGTGAAAACCATGAATAAGCACAAGGACATGTAAATAAGCACTTGCATTGTTTTGGAACAAGAATAAGCTAGATGTGCTAGAAATCAAACAAGAATCAAAGGGTCAAAAAGAAGAGATAAGCAGTTTGGATGCATAAGCAGTTTAGAGATAATCCTAAGTTAAAATGTAAATGAGCATAAAATAAGCAAGCAATAAGCACTACTAAGCAATAATATGAACTAACTTAACCTATGGGACTTAATAAGCACTAAGGATACCTAAAATAAGCTAATGGGAAATGTAAATAAGCTAAAACAAGGTCTGCTACAGTAACAGTACCTGATGTAACAGTGGTTTTTGTGGTTTGTTTTGAGCTTAAAAATAAGATGCTACTCTAATCCTAATCCTAAAAGGGAACTTAAAAATGAAACTAGGGATAGTGGTGTTCCTAAAAAGCTACTAGGAATCCTATGAAAAGCTTAGGATAGCTTATAAATAAGCTATGAACTAGCTTCTATGGACCCGCACTAACAAAGAAGAAAATGGGTTTGACGAATTTTGAAGCAATTTTAAGCTAAATAATATGATCCTAAGTGCAAAATAAGTAAATACAATTGAAGAAGGGTATGTAGAGATGTAAGAAAATGATTTGACAGGTTTTGACCACAAATAAGTTTGGGAAAGGGTCATAACAAAGAATGCTTTATTCTGATTTGGTGCAAAACAAATGAGACAGATGAGCTTTTTGTGTTATCAAAACTTGCAAACTTGGTAATCTTAAACTAACTCAACTTTAAAACTTGCTCAAACCTTGAAACCACTTTGACTTTAAATGTCAAAGTGGGTAAAACTGATTCTTTGACCATTTCTTAATGTAAAATTTATTTTAAAGTTTGTTTCAGTCTAAATTCAAGTTTTCAGTGTAATTTTAAGGTTGCTTTAAGTTAATTTTCACTTCTGTATTGTGCTTAATCTAAGTTAATAAGATTTGAAGTTTTCATGTTCTTGGTAATTCGTCTTAAATCATTCACAGTAATTATAAGATACAAAAGCTCTTCCATCCTTCCAACAAGCTCAGATAAGCTTGTGATAGCTTTTCATGAGCTTGCTACATACTCTAGTGTTTTAATTTAAGCAAAACCATAAAAGTCAACATAAGTCAAAACGGGTCATATTGTGAGTCAAATTAGTTGGGTTTAATTTCTGTTCTCAAATTGTTGTTTGAATAAGTTTAATATCAGTTTTAAGCATAATCTCATTAAGGTTTAAAGTTTAAAATGCATTTTGTAGTTATAAAGGAGTGTTTGGTTTAAGGATTTAAACTGCTTTAGAGGTCAAAACAGTGGATTAGATCAGTAGTTTAAGGCTTGGTATAGCTCATTGGGTGCATATCTGTCCTTATTTTGTTTCAGTTTCTCATGAAAGTCAAAATTGTTTTGAATCGCCATTGTCATCTTAATCGTTGGAATCAATGTACTGAGATCATCACATATAGGTTCTAAGTCAGTAGAAGTAGCTTGCTAAAGATCATTCACATCTTATTTCATCCATATCAGCTTTTCATTTGATCTTAAAACTCATTTTGGTCAAACTTCTTATCTGTTTTAAAAGTCAAAACATGTCTAATTGTCAGTTTTTCTCAAAACTTGCAGCCAATGCATCATCTTCATTCCAGCTAGATAGGGTCTGAGATTTGGTACAATTGCAGTTAGCTAGGTGGTCTTTAAGACCACATTTCTGGTTTTAGCCTTTGCTTCTTGAATAAGCAGTTAGATAAGCTCAAAGTTGCACCTGTCTCAACTGTTTCTGCATCAACAGTTTCTGCACCAGTTTGTAGCCATTTTGTTTGATCCCTAGTTGCTTCATATTAAGTCCAAATTAGCTGAAACTTTGGTTACATGATCTCTGCCAGGTGGTCTTTAGATCTCAACTTTTAGTTTTCATGTTAGCTTATTGATTAAGCAGTTTAGAGTAGCTCAACAGTAGGGTCCCAAACCATGGTTAGCTTATTATGGCAGTTGGCTTATTCCTTGGTAGCCTGCTCATTAGGTGTTAGATTTAGCTTGCATTAGTTTTATTAGAGTGGATTTAGCATACCTTAGCTTATTTAATCATTTGGTACTGCCTAGTGCTTAATAGCTTATTTTAAAGTGCTTATTCTAGCTCATTTACATAGCAGCTCTATATTCTTCCACATAAGCCTGTGTTTCCTTATTTTTATTAGCTTTAGAATAATATTTTAGATTTTCCCTGAAGTTTTCATAATTTTTGCTCATCATTTACTATTTTTATAGATTAAATTTAGTTTTTAATCATTTTTAATTAGCTTTAATTGAAAATAATTGAGAAAAAGTTCAAAAAAATAATTTTTCAATTTTCTTAAGTTAAGATAAATATAAAAAGCCAAAAACATATTTTTCCAGATTTTTCTTAGTTAAATTTGTATTTTCTAGCATTTTAATTAGTTTTAAATAGTTTTTAATTAATAATAAATACATAAAAAGTCTAAAAAATATATTTTCAGTTTTAAAATTAGTTTTATCATATTTTAGATTTTTCTAAGTCTTAACTTTATTTTTCTAGTCTTATTTCATATTTTCTTTTATTTTAGAGTATTTATAAATAGTTTAAATTAGTTTTAATTAATAATAATTAGATAAATAGTTGTAAAATAATTTTCCTTTTCTAATAATTTTCTTATATAATTAGATTGTAAAATGTATTTTCTATATTCATAGGTATTTTCCTTCTTTATTTTCACGTTTATTTGCACGCTTTGCGCAATTTTTATTTATTTAAACGCAGTTTTAAGTTTTAGGTTTCAACGCTCATCACTTTAAATATAGTGATAGCGCTTATTTAATATCTTTATCTTTTAATTTTCTTAATTTGTATTTAAGTCGCTTAATTTATAAACTTTTTCGGTGAAGGTAATTATCCATTCAAATCTTTTCGATCACTATCATTAGTGATCATTCTATCGTCTCGATCTAGCGTTTGCACACCATTGAGTCTCCTCGACTTAACGACCGGAATCCATTATATTCGGATCTTCATTGTATTTGCTTAACTGCTTTTAAAGTCTCATTCTCGTTAGCCATTCACGAATGGGCACGCAAGCAAGAAACTTAAAACGTTTAAGCACGATGCAATGAAGATCCGAGAGTATAGTGTTTCCGGTCATTATGTCCCAAATGAGTGCAATGGATCACCTAACGATATAGTGATCGCGAGATTTGAACGGAAAAGGATTTGTGAATAGATTATAACTACGTAAAAGCCAACAAATAAAAACGGCTTAAATGCAAATTAAAGAAAGATTAAAAGATAAAATCTATTAAATAAACGCTATCACTATTTTTAAAGTGATGAACGCTTAAAACCTAAAACTAAAACTTACGTTTAAAATAAAAATACGTAAACGTACAAAATAAAAAGTGAAACTTAAGAAATAAAAGTCCTAAAATATGAAAATACATTTTACAATCCTAATGATAAAAGAAAATTTTAGAAAAGAAAATTATTTTATAACTAATTATCTATTTATTATTAATTAAAACTATTTTTAACTATTAAATAATTACCTAAAATACAAGAAAATAGGAAATAAAGCTAGAAAAATAAAATTATGAAATGGAAAAGTCTAAAATAACAAACTAGAATTTTCAAAACTATTTTTGTATTTTTCTGATTATTTTTCTATTTTCTAGGAATTTTAAACTATTTAAAACTAATTAAATTATTTAAAAATACAATTTTAACTAAGAAAAATATGGAAAAATACTTTTTTGGCTTTTTATATTTATCTAAACTTAGGAAAATAGAAAAATTAGTTTTTTGAAGCATTTCTTAATTATTTGTATTAAATCCTATTTTAAAATGATTAAAAACTGATTTTATTTAAGAAAAATACCAAACAGTAACTAAAAATTATGAAAATTTCAGGGAAATTCTAAAATATTATTCTAAAGATGAGAAAAATAGAAAAACCAGGGCTTATGTGAAGGAAATGAAAGCTGCTATGTAAAATGGTAGAAATAAGCTATATGAAATAAGCCAATAAGCATCGAAGCTAACAAACTTCTACAGCAGGTAATGCTAAAAATACTCTAAAGAAACCAAATTCAACTACTCCTAACTCCTAATAAGCTGATTACCGAGATTAAGCCAACCGCCAATACTAAGCAAATATGATTCGCGCCTAAGTTTAAGCCATTGCAAACCGCTTATTTGTTAAGCTAAAGGAAAACAAGAGTGGGAATCTCAAGACAACCTAGCGAGAGTAATTATCCGAATTACAACTAATGATGACTAGTAATGAGCAAGTTATGATCAAAACAAAAGCTACCAAATGACAAACGCTCTTTGAAAGCGTAACCAGTGAACTAGGGACCTACTTTGAGCTTATCTAAGAGCTTATCAGAAAAGCAAATGGGCAAAACAGATATAGGGTCTTGAAGACCACCTGACAAACTACCAATGGACCAAAAACCAGGCCCTAACAAGCTCTAATGAACCTTGTGCAACTCCTGCAAGTTCTGCACAAAATGGGTCTTTCGACAGATTTGACTTTTTAAGAACAATGTGAAGATTGACTAAAATGAGATTCAAATGCAAATGAGGGACTGATTTGGATGTAAAATGATGTGATGATACTAAAGAAAGCTACTTTATCTGATCCTAGACCTATGTGCTTAACAAGCTATACTGATTCCAACAGAATTGAAGATGAGAGCAGATTCAAAAAAGGTTTGACTTTGAGCAACTTTCAATGCAGACTTATGGCCTAAGTAAGTGTGATAAACTCAAGTTACTCCAAATCAACAAAGCTCACCTAATAAACTAACCTAAAACTCGGGCAAATCCACCGTCCCAAACACCGGTTTAGTGACTGAGGTACTCCTAACAACCCGAATCCTTGTTACAATCCTTGAGACCACTCTATCTAGATTATATATAAACCTCATCGCTAAATTAACCTCTGCTAATCCTAATTCTATCCTATTCAAACTAATGATGCTCAAATGGTAATGTAGTAATCAACAGACAAAGAAATTTATGCATAGAAATGAAAAGAGCAATTGCACTAATGATATTAAGCTAAGAAATGCTAATGTCAACAGCATTGAAACTTACTAACAAGTCAATATGGATTTAAACAGATCAAAGAAATTGATACTCACATAAGATCCTAGCCATTATGCTTTGCTCATGGTTTCAATGGGACAGAAGCTTACAAAGGTCCAGCTGTTTTTGAGCATTATAGCAGAAGTTAACCAACACACCACTTTAAATTAAACCCAAATTCAACTTCAATATCAACTTTTTCATTTCAACACCAATTTGAACCATGGTTGACTTTCGTTGACCGCTACCAAATATGCTTAAAACTTAGAATTGAGCTCACTAAAAGCTACACACACTTTAGTTAGCTCAATGGAGTTATATGAAGCTTATTGAAGCTTGGCTTTAAGATCATTTAAACCGCATAAATAAAAGTAAGCTTAAAAACTAGAAAACTTGGATAAACTTTGAATTGATACGAGAATGGATTACAATAGACTTAAAACTTTAATTCAGTACAAGGAAGATTAAAAGTACAAATTTGGAACTTAATTAAAACATAAAAATTAAAAACGACATTGAAGGAAAAGTAAAACTAAAACTACTCTTGTTTCTTGCATCACTCTTCCTTTTTTTTATAGTCCCACTGCTTCTCTCTCTCTTCTCTGATAAATCCCACCATAAATCTTGACTCTTGGATCATTTTGAGTAATCTTGGCCCTTCATGTGTTTTGGCGGAAAATTAGGTTTAACACTATGTAAGATTGAGTGTTTGGTGAGGAATGAATTAATGATTTTGGATTGTAGGAGATGTGGGGACAGGAAGAAGATAAGGTGAGGTTTGGTTGAGTGTAGCAGGTGATTTCAGGAGATCAAGTGGGGAGGAGAAGAGTTTGGCGCCAAAGGGTGGTTTGTTTGACTTCTGTTGACTAACCAGGCTAATATAGGCAGGGTCAAAAAGGTTGTGACAGGGGTCCAAAATAGCTCAAGGGTCCAAAAAGGTTTAAAGAGTTTAAAACTCAAGGGCTTAATGTGTAAATTCTGAAACTTGAGGGGCCTAAGCTGCCAATCTTGCAAAGTTGTTCCAAGGACCATAAAAGACAAGTTTCAAAAGTACAGGGACCAAATCTGTCATTCTCCAATTTTCCAGGGGCCAATTCTGCCAATTTTCAAACTTGGAGGACCATTTTGTAATTTTCTCAAACTTTGACATTTTTCACCAAAGGACTAAATTTGACAAGTTATGATTTTAAAAGACCTTTGGTGACTTTTCTTTGAAATTTTGGCTCGTGGACTATTTTTGACAACTTTTGAAACTTGGGGACTAAAGCGCAATTTTGCAAATTTGATATGTTTTTCATCCGATTTTGATATTTTGCATTCAAAACACATAAAACACCGATTTGTGATATTTTGATCATTTTGATGTGTTTCGAGTGTTTTCGATGATTTTGCAGTTTATATTGTACAAAAATGATGAGTATTTAGACACTCATCAATCCCCACATCGAGATATTGCTAGTCCCTAGCAATGATTTGAGAAAACATAATGGATTTTAATCTCTTTACCAAAAGCCATCACTCGGAGTAGCCAAATGTTTTAGTTCAAGTAAGAACCTTGGTACATCGATAACCAAATGATTTTGAGCAAATCATAAGTCAGAAACGGATTTGATTAGTCTTTACCGAGCCGCACCCTCCGGACTAGCCAACTCTTAGATAAATTATCAATATTATCTTTGGTGAGCCGATTACCAATTATGGTTTTTCCATCGCCTTTACCACAAGCCATAACCTTGGGCTAGCCAACTCTTCACTTTTTAGGATATGGTGAGTGAATACCATACAATTTTGGGCAAATTGCAAGCCATATAAACGGATTTGAGAAATCTTTACCAAGAGCCGCTTGCTCTGGATTAGCCAATCCTTTGTCTTACGTATATGGCGGATCGATAACCAAATGAGAAAGTGTAAAACACTTACTCCAAAAAATTTTGGCCAAAACGGGAATTGGTGTAATAATATGATAAAATTCGTGAGAATTCCCCACACTTAGAAATGAATATTGCCTCAATATTCAAAGTACCGGCGGTTATGCGAAACAAGGAACGTAAAGGGAAATACTACGCCATTATTTAGAAAGAAGAGATTTTTTTTTTTTTTTTTTTTTTTTTTGGGGCACTCCCACACTAGGGTGGTACACACGGGTGAAAACCCATGTTTAGCTATCGTTTTGATTACCGAGTCGCTAGCTTGACTCGACCCCAATTCATTGGTTCATGGGAGGTAAAGTGGAAGAAACAATCTCCATCGGACTTTCATTCAAGATGTTTGGACAAAATTTGAAGCACGCGAAAGTTCCACACCGACGAGATATATTCCCGGCTCAAGATAGTAAAACTATAAATGATGATACCGGGGTCAAAGATGGTATCCTCACTCCCGCAAGAGTGAAGAAGATGAGAAATCACATTATATGTGAGGAATGGAATGAAGATTTTTATAACAATTAGGATCCATTCTTCATCCTCAAATGTAGACATATCGGGAGGAAGGGTGAGGGTAGTATCATCAATAGGCAAACTCTTATGATAGAGTACACCTTCCTCCGAGCCAATATCATCCTCAAGATCAAAATAGAAATGATCATATTCCGGAGGAGATATGTCATGAGAGAGTTCACCGGAGAACTCTTCATGAAGAGAATCATTGGAAAAGCCTCAAGCTCGGGCTTGTCCAATGTAGAGTCACTATCCACAACGGGATAGGAGATGAAGTCGACTTAGCACGAATGATTCGATCTTAGAAACGAGGAGATTTATATTGAACAATTGTTCACGAAGTATCTCATCCTCAATTTCGCATCATCGAATCTCTCACTTCCTCTAAGCTAACTAGCTCGGAAGGTAGCTCGACATAATCGATGTCTCCATAGGATAAAGAATCGTCAAACGAAGTACAATCGTTATCGAATCGGAGAACATCTCGACATGATCATTAGGAGTGGGAGAAGAAGAATCATCATCAAGAGGCGCATCACACACATTATCGGAGACAACCTCGGACTCACTGGGATTGGAACAAGGCTCTCAACACTAGACGATTCCGCTTCCGAATGGTGCTAAGATGCTCATCCCCATACTTAGAGAGTTTATGGGTTCTTGGTGTGATTTCGATTGACAAGCTCTCATAATATTCTTTCATTTGAATTGAGTCCTCGCCATCATCGAAAATGAAAGTCTTGCGATATTGGGTTGGTTTAGCATTATAAACCTCGCCATCGGTGGCTTGACAATCGTAAAAGGATGGGGACCACCACAAATATCACATCTTTCTAACGGTATCAACGGCTCGATTTTGCTTCATGCATCGAATGTCATCGAAGCTCACTATCTCAACCGGTTTGTTTCGATGTCGGAACTTTCGATTTGTTCTCGATGATCGTCAATATATCCCTGGCACGACATAAGATATTGCCACCGGCGGCAGTATTGAGTGAATCTTGATCGGTTTGCATTAAAGCATTGTAGAATATATCGATCCGAGTAATTCCGAGAAACCATGATGTGGGCATTTCCATAGGAGATCTTTGAATCTTTCCCATGCCTCACCAAAACTTTCATTAACACGTCATTGGAAGTTTGTAATTTCGTTCTTAAGATTTTTCTTTCTAGAATAAGGAAAGAAACGATTTACAAATTTTGAAACGAGATCTTCCCAAGCAAAGATCGATCGAGGGGTTCTTTTCGAGCCAATTTCAGCCGCCTCGAGAGAAAATGAGAATAGCATCAACTTAATTGTGTCATGAGGAACATCCCTATATTTTATGGTTGAAATTAATCTATCAAACCATCGGATGTGAGCATAGGATCGTCCTCTCAAAACCATAGAATGGATTTGACATAATTAGTTGAATTAAACCGGTTTGTATCTCGAAATTTTCCGAAGAATCTCCCAGACAACAACAAAGATCTTCGTAACCCTCGGTGGGTACTTGAGCATTTCAACATCGCACGCATGTCCGCCATTAGAATTAAACATATAGAGGATAAGAGGAGAATCAAATGGTTGAGAGGATACGAAGAATAGAATTAAACGGCAAAAGAGGGTAAGAGAAATAGAATCAACGAATAAGAGGAATGAGAAGAATATTTTGGGGTTTTATAAATAGAAAACATAAAAGTGGAAAATAAATTTTGAAAAGGAAAATATTTTTGGGTTTTTGATTTTTATAAGAAAATATAAATATATAAGGATGGATGGTATGAACAAAGAGTGAATATTCAAATCACTAATCGCTAGACGGAAGATAATCAAGACAGCCCCCAAAGCATGGCTTAAAATTTGATCTCACAGAAACCGCTAAGTTTTCTCACGCAAGCAAGAAACTTAAAACAGCTTAAGCACGGATGCAATGAAGATCCGAGGAGTATAGTGTTTCCCGGTCGTTATGTCCCAAATGAAGTTGCAATGGATCACCTAACGATAGTGATCGCGAGATTTGAACGGAAAAGGATTTGTGAATAGATTATAACCACGTAAAACCAACAAATAAAAACGGCTTAAATGCAAATTAAAGAAAGATTAAAAGATAAAATCTATTAAATAAACGCTATCACTATTTTTAAAGTGATGAACGCTTAAAACCTAAAACTAAAACTTACGCTTAAAATAAAATACGAAACGCACAAAATAAAAAGTGAAACTTAAGAAATAAAAGTCCTAAAAATATGAAAATACATTTTACAATCCTAATGATAAAAGAAAATTTTTAGAAAAGAAAATTATTTTTATAACTAATTATCTATTTATTATTAATTAAAACTATTTTTAACTATTAAATAATTACCTAAAATACAAGAAAATAGGAAATAAAGCTAGAAAAATAAAATTATGAAATGGAAAAGTCTAAAATAACAAACTAGAATTTTCAAAACTATTTTTGTATTTTTCCGATTATTTTCTATTTTCTAGAATTTTAAACTATTTAAAACTAATTAAATTATTTAAAAATACAATTTTAACTAAGAAAATATGAAAAATACTTTTTGGCTTTTTATATTTATCTAAACTTAGGAAAATAGAAAATTATTTTTTGAAGCATTTCTTAATTATTTGTATTAAATCCTATTTTAAAATGATTAAAACCGATTTTATTTAAGAAAATACCAAACAAGAACTAAAAATTATGAAAATTTCAGGAAATTCTAAAATATTATTCTAAAGATGAGAAAATAGAAAACCAGGGCTTATGTGAAGGAAATGAAAGTCGCTATGTAAAATGGTAGAAATAAGCTATATGAAATAAGCCAATAAGCACTGTAAGCTAACAAACTTCTACAGCAGGTAAGTAATGCTAAAAATACTCTAAAGAAACCAAATTCAACTACTCCTAACTCCTAATAAGCTGATTACCAGAGATTAAGCCAACTACCAATACTAAGCAAATATGATTCTGCCCCTAAGTTTAAGCCATTGCAAACTGCTTATTTGTTAAGCTAAAGGAAAAACAAGAGTGGGAATCTCAAGACAACCTAGCAGAGAGTAATTATCCAGAATTACAGCTAATGATGACTAGTAATGAGCAAGTTATGATCAAAACAAAAAGCTACCAAATGACAAAGCATCACGAAATGTAACCAAAGGAACTAGGGACCTACTTTGAGCTTATCTAAGAGCTTATCAGAAAAGCAAATGGGCAAAACAGATATAGGGTCTTGAAGACCACCTGACAAACTACCAATGGACCAAAAACCAGGCCCTAACAAGCTCTAATGAACCTTGTGCAACTCCTGCAAGTTCTGCACAAAATGGGTCTTTCGACAGATTGACTTTTAAGAACAATGTGAAGATTGACTAAAATGAGATTCAAATGCAAATGAGGGACTGATTTGGATGTAAATGATGTGATGATACTAAAGAAAGCTACTTTATCCGATCCTAGACCTATGTGCTTAACAAGCTATACTCGATTCCAATGTAATTGAAGATGAGAGCAGATTCAAAAAGGTTTGACTTTGAGCAACTTTCAATGCGGACTTATGGCCTAAGTAAGTGTGATAAACTCAAGTTACTCCAAATCAACAAAGCTCACCTAATAAACTAACCTAAAACTCAGCAAATCCACCGTCCCAAACACCGGTTTAGTGATCGTAGTGTACTCCTAACAACCCGAATCCTTGTTACAATCCTTGAGACCACTCTATCTAGATTATATATAAACCTCATCGCTAAATTAACCTCTACTAATCCTAATTCTATCCTATTCAAACTAATGATGCTCAAATGGTAATGTAGTAATCAATGACAAAGAAATTTATGCATAGAAATGAAAGAGCAATTGCACTAATGATATTAAGCTAAGAAATGCTAATGTCAACAAAGATTGAAACTTACTAACAAGTCAATATGGATTTAAACAGATCAAAGAAATTGATACTCACATAAGATCCTAGCCATTATGCTTTGCTCATGGTTTCAATGGGACGAAGCTTACAAAGGTCCAAATTGCTTTTGAGCATTATAGCGTAGTTAACCAACACACCACTTTAAATTAAACCCAAATTCAACTTCAATATCAACTTTTTCATTTCAACACCAATTTGAACCATGGTTGACTTTCGTTGACCGCTACCAAATATGCTTAAAACTTAGAATTGAGCTCACTAAAAGCTACACACGCTTTAGTTAGCTCAATGGAGTTATATTGCTTATTGAAGCTTGGCTTTAAGATCATTTAAACCGCATAAATAAAAGTAAGCTTAAAACTAGAAAACTTGGATAAACTTTGAATTGATATCGAGAATGGATTACAATAGACTTAAAACTTTAATTCAAGACAAGGAAGATTAAAAGTACAAATTTGGAACTTAATTAAAACATAAAAATTAAAAACGACATTGAAGGAAAAGTAAAACTAAAACTACTCTTGTTTCTTGCATCACTCTTCCTTTTTTATAGTCCCACTGCTTCTCTCTCTCTTCTCTCTTCTGATAAATCCCACCATAAATCTTGACTCTTGGATCATTTTTGAGTAATCTTGGCCCTTCATGTGTTTTGGCGGGAAAATTAGGTTTAACAGCTATGTGAGATTGAGTGTTTGGTGAGGAATGAATTAATGATTTTGGATTGTAGGAGATGTGGGGGGACAGGGAAGAAGATAAGGTGAGGGTTTGGTTGAGTGTAGCAGGGTGATTTCAGAGATCAAGTGGGGAGGAGAAGAGTTTGGCGCCAAAGGGTGGTTTGTTTGACTTCTGTTGACTGACCAGGCTAATATAGGCAGGGTCAAAAAGGTTGTGACAGGGGTCCAAAATAGCTCAAGGGTCCAAAAAGGTTTAAAGAGTTTAAAACTCGCGGCTTAATGTGTAAATTACGAAACTTGAGGGCCTAAGTCGCCAATCTTGCAAAGTTGTTCCAAGGACCATAAATGACAAGTTTCAAAAGTACAGGGACCAAATCTGTCATTCTCCAATTTTCCAGGGGCCAATTCTGCCAATTTTCAAACTTGGAGGACCATTTTTGTAATTTTCTCAAACTTTTGACATTTTTCACCAAAGGACTAAATTTGACAAGTTATGATTTTAAGAAGACCTTTGGTGACTTTTCTTTTGAAATTTTGGCTCAGGGACTATTTTTGACAACTTTTGAAACTTGGGGACTAAACCGCAATTTTGCAAATTTGATATGTTTTCATCCGATTTTGATATTTTGCATTCAAAACACATAAAACACCGATTTGTGATATTTTGATCATTTTGATGTGTTTCGAGTGTTTTCGGATGATTTTGCGCTTTATATTGACAAAATGATGAGTATTTAGACACTCATCAATTCAAAATTTTGATCCGCTAAAACCAATCAAGTCTAATCACACGCCACCCACCGTGAATGGCTAACAAGAATGTACTTAAAACAGATTAAGCACAAATACAATGAAGATCCGAGAATATAATGGATTCCCGGGTCGTTAAGTCCCAAGGAGACTCAATGGTGTGCAAACGCTAGATCAGACGATAGAATGATCACTAATGATAGTGATCAGAAAAGATTTGAATGGATAATTACACTACTGAAAAAAGTTTATAAATTAAAGCGACTTAAATACAAATTAAGAAAATTAAAAAGATAAAAGATATTAAATAAACGCTATCACTATATTTAAAGTGATGAACGTTTGAAACCTAAAACTTAAAACTTACGTTTAAATAAATAAAAATTACGCAAACGTACAAATAAAAACGTGAAAATAAAGAAGGAAAATACCTATGAATATAGAAAATACATTTTTACAATCCTAATTATATAAGAAAATTATTAGAAAAGGAAAATTATTTTTACAACTATTTATCTAATTATTATTAATTAAAAACTAATTTAAACTATTTATAAATACTCTAAAATAAAAGAAAATATGAAATAAGACTAGAAAAATAAAGTTAAGACTTAGAAAAATCTAAAATATGATAAAACTAATTTTAAAACTGAAAATATATTTTTTATACTTTTTATGTATTTATTATTAATTAAAAACTATTTAAAACTAATTAAAATGCTAGAAAATACAAATTTAACTAAGAAAAATCTGGAAAAATATGTTTTTGGCTTTTTATATTTATCTTAACTTAAGAAAATTGAAAAATTATTTTTTTGAACTTTTTCTTAATTATTTTCAATTAAAGCTAATTAAAAATGATTAAAAACTAAATTTAATCTAGAAAAATAGTAAATGATGACCAAAAATTATGAAAACTTCAGGGAAAATCTAAAATATTATTCTAAAGCTAAGAAAAATAAGGAAACACAGGCTTATGTGGAAGAATATAGAGTCAAATGTAAATGAGCTAGAATAAGCACTTTAAAATAAGCTATTAAGCACTAGGCGCACTCAAATGATTAAATAAGCTAAGGTATGCTAAATCCACTCTAAGAAAACTAATGCAAGCTAAATCTAACACCTAATGAGCAGGCTACCAAGGAATAAGCCAACTGCCATAATAAGCTAACCATGGTTTGGGACCCTACTGTTGAGCTACTCTAAACTGCTTAATCAATAAGCTAACATGAAAACTAAAAGTTGAGATCTAAAGACCACCTGGCAGAGATCATGTAACCAAAGTTTCAGCTAATTTGGACTTAATACGAAGCAACTAGGGATCAAACAAAATGGCTACAACCGGTGCGTAAACTGCTGATGCGTAAACAATGAGACAAAGTGCAACTTTGAGCTTATCTAATCGCTTATTCAAGAAGCAAAGGCTAAAACCGAAATGTGGTCTTAAAGACCACCTAGCTAACACAATTGTACCAAATCTCGATTCTATCTAGTCGGAATGAAGATGATGCATTGGCTGCAAGTTTTGAGAAAAACTGACAATTAGACATGTTTTGACTTTTAAAACAGATAAGAAGTTTGACCAAAATGAGTTTTAAGATCAAATGAAAAGCTGATATGGATGAAATAAGATGTGAATGATCTTTAGCAAGCTACTTCTACTGACTTAGAACCTATATGTGATGATCTCAGTACATTGATTCCAACAGTTAAGATGACAATGGCAGATTCAAAACAATTTTGACTTTCATGAGAAACTCGAAACAAAATAAGGATGATATGCACCCAATGAGCTATACCAAGCCTTAAACCATCGATCTAATCCACTGTTTTGACCTCTAAAGCAGCTTTAAATCCTTAAACCAAACACCTTTATAACTACAAAATGCATTTTAAACTTTAAACCTTAATGAGATTATGCTTAAAACGATATTAAACTTATTCAAACAACAATTTGAGAACAGAAATTAAACACAACTAATTTGACTCACAATATGACCCGTTTTGACTTATGTTGACTTTTATGGTTTTGCTTAAATTAAAACACTAGAGTATGTAGCAAGCTCATGAAAAGCTATCACAAGCTTATCTGAGCTTGTTGGAAGGATGGAAGAGCTTTTGTATCTTATAATTACTGTGAATGATTTAAGACGAATTACCAAGAAACATGAAAACTTCAAATCTTATTAACTTGGATTAAGCACAATACAGAAGTGAAAATTAACTTAAAGCAACCTTAAAATTACACTGAAAACTTGAATTTAGACTGAAACAAACTTTAAAATAAATTTTACATTAAGAAATGGTCTAAAACATGCACCCCACTCACCGCCTTCTTTCTTCTTTATAGATGACTTCTAGAACTCATGGGTCCCACTTGGTCTTTCCCATCAATGATATCACCTTTGATGGGTCAAATTCATCTTGGCCTTCAATTGGTATTTTGGCGCCAAAACGGGTTTTAACAGTGGAGGGTTGAGTAAAGGGTCTGGGAAGTGCATTAATTGAGGTTTGAGTCGTGTGGAGCGGGAGACAGGAAGGAGATAAGTGAGGTTATGTCGAGTGTTGGTCGAGTTTTGCAAAGCAGCCGAGAGGAAGACAAAACGCCTAAAGGGGTGTTAGTCAAACCATTTGACCGGGCAAAGTATTAAAAGGGGTTCAAAATGTTTTGACAGGAGTCCAAAATGGAAGGCAAAGCCAAAAAGGTGTATAAAGCTTAATAATTCAAGGCCATATGTGTAACTTCAAACTTCAAGGACCTAGGTCGCCAATTCAAAAAGTTTCTCCAAGGACTAAACTGACAATCTCACAAAGTACAAGGACTAAACTTGCCATTTTCACATTTTCCGTGGACTAATTTCGCCAATTTTCAAACTGAGGACCATTTTTGTAATTTTCAAACTTTTAATATTTTCACCAAAGGACTTAATTTGACAACTTTTGATTTTAAAAGGACCTTTGGTGACTTTACTTTTGAAATTATGCGCCAGTGGACTGCTTTTTGACAACTTTTGAAACTGGGGACTAAAACCGCAATTTTGCAAATTTGATATGTTTTCATCCGATTTTGATATTTTTGTATTTAAAACACATAAAACACTGATTTGTGATATTTTGATCATTTTGATGTGTTTCGAGTGTTTTCAGATGATTTTGCGCTTTATTTTATACAAAATGATGAGTATTTACACTCATCAATCCCCACACTAAGATATTGCTAGTCCCTAGCAATGATTTGAGAAACATAATGGATTTTAATCTCTTTACCAAAAGCCATTACTCGGAGTAGCCAAATGTTTTAGTTCAAGTAAGAACCATGGTACACCGATAACCATGTGATTTTGAGCAAACCACCGCCTTTCAACGGATTTGATTTTGTCTTTACCGTGTCGCATCTTTCCGGACTAGCCAACTCTTAGATAAATTATCAATATTATCTTTGGTGAGTCGATTACCAATTATGGTTTTTCCATCGCTTTACCACAAGCCATAATCTTATGGGCTAGCAAACTCTTTATCTTTTGAGGATGATGGGAGTTGAGGAACCATACAATTTTGGGCAAATTGCAAGCCATATAAACGGATTTGATATATCTTTACCAAGAGCCGCTTTGCTCCTCGGATTAGCCAATCCTTTAGTTTATCAAACATGGCGGATCGATAACCAATCGAGTAAGTGTAAACACTTACTCCAAAAAAAAATTTTGGCCAAAAACGGGAATTGGGTAGTATAATACATATAACAAAATTCGTGAGAATTCCACACTTAGAAATGAATATTGCCCCAATATTCAAAGTACCGCATGTTATGCCGAAACAAAGAACGTAAAAGGGAAATACTACGCCATTATTTAGAAAGATTTTTTTTTTTTTTTTTTTTTTTTTTTTAAGAAAGAATGAGAATATAAAACAAAGTGGAAACTCCCCACACTAGGGTGGACACATGGGTGAAAACCCATGTTTAGCTATCTTTTGATTACCGAGTCGCTAGCTTGACTCGACTCAATTCATTGGTTCATGGGGAAGCAAAGTGAATAGACAATCTCCATCGGACTTTCATTCAAGATGTTTGACAAACATTTGAAGCACGTGAAAGTTCCACACCGATGAGATATACATAGAACCGGCTCAAAATGATAATTGAAAATGCCGATCAAAGATAGTGTCCTCACCCCGAAGGAGTGAAGAAGAGAGGAAGTCACCGAGTAGGTGAAGAAAGAAAGAAAATCATGATAACAATCATGACTAGATCTTCTTCCTCGGATTAAGTGCGCTTGCACTTATTTGGATTTTCTTGGTAGAGCTCTTTGGTTTGGAAGGCATCTCGGTGGGGAGGGTGGGAAGATTTGTCATAACTATGCAATTGAGATTCTCTCCCGATCATGATTTTTGCCATCCAAACAATCATACTCCAATGAGATATGATATGAGTGAGTTCACCCACTCCTCATGAAGAATATACGGAGGTGGGACATGCGGTACTGTGGGCTATAAATATGCACCTCGTCCATTATAGTCTCCGTGTCGACTCATCACTATCAAAGATTGGATTAACTGAATTTAGAGTAAATTCGTAATCGAATTCAATAAAGGATTAGTGATAGTCGACAATTGTTGTGGAAACAACATGGTCAACATCCTCTTCTAAGTTGACGATCATAGAATGCGGAAGTAATGCATCAATAAATTCTATGTCTTTAGAATATAAAGAATCGCATCACTATAATCACCGCCAAAACCGAAAGTCTCAACAAGATCATTTGAAAGAGGAGAAAACACATCACACTCTTTGTCAAGAATTCCCTCGCACTCACTTGGGATCGGATAAGGTTCTCAACATTCGATGATTCTGCTTCCGAATAGTGCCGAGATGCTCGCCCCCATACTTAGAGAGTTAACGGCTCTTCGCGTGTGGTTTCACCGACAAACTTTCATCATCATCGCCACTATCATCATCATCGCCGATGTAAGTCGCGAGCCATCGGGCACGCCTTGCAAGTGCTCGCTCCTCGATTCGTATTTCTTCAAGACATCTTTGAATCTTAGCGGCTCGCTCCTCTTCTTCAAGTAATTTAGCATAGATTTTCGCTACAGACGCTTGGTCTTCTGCAAGTTCTTCTAGCATACTTTTCTCACGAGGATGTTGATCAATGACGGAAATTGTTCAATGACGGAAAATTGTGGGGTTGGAAATTGTCAAAACAAGGAATGTTATAGCAAGGATCGATTCATAGAAATTTTGATTCCATGATCGACATTGGTAATCATAATGAGGACCCCACAAAATTACAAGAATACGCTCCATCTCATAGTGCGGGGTTGGTTGAGGAAATTAGTTGTTTCATTGTAGGATTTTGGTCATAGACAAACCCGCTTCCGGATTCACAATGCCACAACCGGGCAATTTCCACCATTTTGAGGTCCCCACACCATTCACAACCAAATTGGTGAGGATGAGACATAGAAAGAATCAAATGGATAGAGGGTAAAAGAAATGAAGAATCAAAAGGGTAAGAGGGTAAAGATGGATATTTTTGGATTTTTGAAAACATTTGCAAAAACAAAGAATGAAAATATTTTTGGTGTTGATAACACTTCAGAAAAGTGTTAATGAACTTTTGGATTTTGAAAACTTTACAAAAAACTTTTACAAAAGATGGAATATGTGCAAGAATGGGTCCGAAAAGGCTAAACACACGCTAAAGCCTCCCCTCAAGCTAATGGGGCCTGTATTTTGATCCGTGCTAAACCGCCAAGTCTAATCACACAAGCCACCACTCGCGAATGGCTAACAGAATGCACTTAAAACAGACAAGCACAAATACAATGAAGATCCGAGAATATAATGGATTCTGGTCGTTAAGTCCCAAGGAGACTCAATGGTGCAAACGCTAGATCGACGATAGAATGATCACTAATGATAAGGATCAAAAGATTTGAATGGATAATTACACCATCGAAAAAGTTTATAAATTAAAGCGACTTAAATACAAATTAAGAAAATTAAAAGATAAAAGATATTAAATAAACGCTATCACTATATTTAAAGTGATGAACGCTTGAAACCTAAAACTTAAAACTTACGCTTAAATAAATAAAATTACGCAAACGACAAATAAAAAACGTGAAAATAAAGAAGGAAAATACCTATGAATATAGAAAATACATTTTACAATCCTAATTATATAAGAAAATTATTAGAAAAGGAAAATTATTTTACAACTATTTATCTAATTATTATTAATTAAAAACTAATTTAAACTATTTATAAATACTCTAAAATAAAAGAAAATATGAAATAAGACTAGAAAAATAAAGTTAAGACTTAGAAAAATCTAAAATATGATAAAACTAATTTTAAAACTGAAAATATATTTTTTAGACTTTTTATGTATTTATTATTAATTAAAAACTATTTAAAACTAATTAAAATGCTAGAAAATACAAATTTAACTAAGAAAAATCTGGAAAAATATGTTTTTGGCTTTTTATATTTATCTTAACTTAAGAAAATTGAAAATTATTTTTTGAACTTTTCTCAATTATTTTCAATTAAAGCTAATTAAAATGATTAAAACTAAATTTAATCTAGAAAATAGTAAATGATGACCAAAAATTATGAAAACTTCAGGAAAATCTAAAATATTATTCTAAAGCTAAGAAAATAAGGAAACACAGTGCTTATGTGGAAGAATATAGAGTCGCTATGTAAATGAGCTAGAATAAGCACTTTAAAATAAGCTATTAAGCACTAGGCAGCACTCAAATGATTAAATAAGCTAAGGTATGCTAAATCCACTCTAAGAAAACTAATGCAAGCTAAATCTAACACCTAATGAGCAAAGCTACCAAGGAATAAGCCAACCGCCATAATAAGCTAACCATGGTTCGGGACCCTACCGCTGAGCTACTCTAAACCGCTTAATCAATAAGCTAACATGAAAACTAAAAGTTGAGATCTAAAGACCACCGCGCGAGATCACGTAACCAAAGTTTCAGCTAATTTGGACTTAATACGAAGCAACTAGGATCAAACAAAATGGCTACAAACGTGCGTAAACTGCTGATGCGTAAACAACAGACAGTGCAACTTTGAGCTTATCTAATCGCTTATTCAAGAAGCAAAGGCTAAAACCAGAAATGTGGTCTTAAAGACCACCTAGCTAACCTGCAATTGTACCAAATCTCGCACCTATCTATCGGAATGAAGATGATGCATCGTCGTAAGTTTTGAGAAAACCGACAATTAGACATGTTTCGACTTTTAAAAGATAAGAAGTTTGACCAAAATGAGTTTTAAGATCAAATGAAAAGCTGATATGGATGAAATAAGATGTGAATGATCTTTAGCAAGCTACTTCTACTGACTTAGAACCTATATGTGATGATCTCAGTACATTGATTCCAACAGTTAAGATGACAATGGCAGATTCAAAACAATTTTGACTTTCATGAGAAACTGAAACAAAATAAGGACAGATATGCACCCAATGAGCTATACCAAGCCTTAAACTACTGATCTAATCCACTGTTTTGACCTCTAAAGCAGTTTAAATCCTTAAACCAAACACTCCTTTATAACTACAAAATGCATTTTAAACTTTAAACCTTAATGAGATTATGCTTAAAACTGATATTAAACTTATTCAAACAACAATTGAGAATGTAAATTAAACCCAACTAATTTGACTCACAATATGACCCGCTTTGACTTATGTTGACTTTTATGGTTTTGCTTAAATTAAAACACTAGAGTATGTAGCAAGCTCATGAAAGCTATCATGTTTATCCGAGCTTGTTGAAGGATGGAAGAGCTTTTGTATCTTATAATTACCGTGAATGATTTAAGACGAATTACCAAGAAACATGAAAACTTCAAATCTTATTAACTTGGATTAAGCACAATACAGAAGTGAAAATTAACTTAAAGCAACCTTAAAATTACACTGAAAACTTGAATTTAGACTGAAACAAACTTTAAAATAAATTTTACATTAAGAAATGGTCTAAAACATGCGACCCCCACTCTCACTGTCTTCTTTCTTCTTTATAGATGACTTCTAGAACTCTGTGGGTCCCACTTGGTCTTTCCCATCAATGATATCAGCCTTTGGATGGGTCAAATTCATCTTGGCCTTCAATTGGTATTTTGGCGCCAAAACGGGTTTTAACAGGTGGAGGGTTGAGTAAAGGGTTTGGGAGGTGCATTAATTGAGGTTTGAGTCATGGAGCGGGGAGACAGGAAGGAGATAAGCGAGGTTATGTCGAGGTTGGTCGAAGTTTTGCAAGCAGCTGGGAGGGAAGACAAAACGCGCCAAGGGTGTTAGTCAAACCATTTGACCGGCAAAGTATTAAAAGGGGTTCAAAATGTTTTGACAGGAGTCCAAAATGGAAGGCAGCCAAAAAGGTGTATAGCTTAATAATTCAAGGGCATATGTGTAACTTCAAAACTTCAAGGACCTAGGTCACACTCAAAAAAGTTTCTCCAAGGACTAAAACCGACAATCTCACAAAGTACAAGGACTAAACTTGCCATTTCACATTTTCCGTGGACTAATTTCGCTAATTTTCAAACTGGAGGACCATTTTGTAATTTTCAAACTTTTAATATTTTTCACCAAAGGACTTAATTTGACAACTTTTGATTTTAAAAGGACCTTTGGTGACTTTACTTTTGAAATTATGCGCTCAGGACTGCTTTTGACAACTTTGAAACTGGGGACTAAAACGCAATTTTGCAAATTTGATATGTTTTTCATCCGATTTTGATATTTTTGTATTTAAAACACATAAAACACCGATTTGTGATATTTTGATCATTTTGATGTGTTTCTGAGTGTTTTCAGATGATTTTGCAGTTTATTTTATACAAAAATGATGAGTATTTAGACACTCATCACCCCACTATTAATTTTTCGAAACCAAACAGCCCCTAATGCCCTAACTCGATTTAATTTGGTTTAGCATAGATTAATTCTTGATCATATGTGTCAAATAGGGAAAAAAAACAAGATGTTGTGGTACCTTATCAGAATCGAACAAGGAATTACAAGATGATTAACCCACCAAATTAAACCCTAATCCACGAGCACCTCTTATCATCCACTTCCTAGCTTTGTTTTTGAACCCACACGATCACAACATCACTGAGATCACCTACGAGTTTCTTGAACCTTGAAACGAATGGAATGGAGGAATTTTCATGGTTGCCATCACTTTTGGTGTTAGGGGAGGTTAGGTTTTTTGAGAGTCACGAAAAAAAACGAGGGGAGGGTTATACGGTTTAGTATTTAGTCGAACAAAGGAAAAGAAAACATGGGCCAAATCCAATTTGCAAATTATAAACTAGATGGGCTTTTTACATTTAAGTTAATATCCTTGTAACTTAGTAAATTTCGGTTCATGTAATGTATAAATGTGTAATGAACTTCCAAATGTAAAATTAAATAAATCTCATATAACCGATTTGGCTTAACAATTTACAAGATAGGTTAAATTTACTTTAACCGAGCTTGACGGGTTTTACGTAATTTATAGATATTAGATGAGGGCAAAATAGTCTTTTCACGCTGTTTATGATTTTTAGGTTTTACAACCTTCCCTTTAAAAGAAATTTTTCGTCTCGAAAATTGAAGTCGCAGGTATACACGGAGACGCAAGTTTAGGGCGCACGAGCAATCTATAGTTTCGCATGATCATAACGGTTTCGGGTCCAAAGCGCATAAAACTTATACATAACAGTGTCGTTGAGAATCTCGCAAGGAGGTACAATTCCAAACGAACATGCGGATTGACAAATAACGGATATAAGTCCTAGTCCATTCACGCACTCAACCCTGTGGATTTCCCAAGATGTCGATGATTTCAATAATTTCAAATTATATGATCTCAGATATCACGCTGATCAAAGGCCATAATACTTGCATCACATAACAAGTCCTTATTGTCATCATATTCTCGTCCTCGGTCATGACAAACCACATAGTTAATATCACAAAGAAACATATCACATACAGATATCAAGTAACATACCAAATGTACTGCATTCATATACACAACATAACTACATCAAACAACTTACCATATCACAATGAAAGAATGCCACCAACTTGCATAAACGGCTCCTCATGACTCACATCGACGATCAAAAAGAAAAGCTGAGATATTAACAAAATGCCAAACGATAAAACTTCACGATTCAAACCGAGTTCAACAAATAAAAAAAGCGATATACCAATCAAAATCACTTAACAAAATATCAAACCGCCTCAAAACGCATGACAAACGAATCGGAGTCACATAAGTTGCGCCAAATCATATGAAGTAGATGAACCTTCTCACCACGGTTGAATCTTGTCTCCGCCCTTTGCATCTTTGGTTGGTCCGTCCGCCTTCCTTCAAGAAGATCCCGATGCCTCCAAAGAAGACGGCAATGGCAGCGGCTTCGCTCACGAACCTCTCCACCGTGGATCTGCAAGAATGCGGTCGGCACCATCATCTTTGCTTGCAGTAGTCTCCATCTAACGATCGACAAACGGATGTGCGAAGGCAAAACAACGAAATTCGATGCAAAAAGAGGAAGGCCAAACCACTGAAGACAAGCGAATATCAATGTCAAATCTGAACGACAATCAAACGAATCGGAGAAGAAAAGAACAGATGGAAGCCTAATGTCTACCAGTCCTCACAGGTCAATCCTAAGGTCAACAAGACGAAACCTGGCTCTGATATCATAATTGTAACACCCCAACCCGACAAGGGTAGAAGTGTCACATTCTGGTGTCATATCAGAACATACAAATAAAATATTTACAAACGGAAACCTAAAAAAAATGAAGTTTCAAATCATATAAACAATTGTCTGACGAGGAAAATACAATATCCAAAATGAATGAAATCTCAAAACAAAACTCTTCAAAGTAAGTCCATAAGTACTATGGTACTAGGGTTGGTCCACTAAGATACTCTAACTCTCATCCCATCGAAGCCCATCTTCAAACCTAAAACCTGCCGCAGGAAAAGAAATGCGGCTGAGCTTAAAAAGCCCAGTAAACATATATAACAAAACGAAAACTAAATAAAGTCTGAAATGCAAAATGAAACAAAGGAAACGGATAACAAAGTCGTAGCGGAATGAGATTAATGAGTCAATGAGGATCCTGCAGGACACAATTATACAGATATCCAAAGAACACATAACACGGAGAACGAAGCAAAGCAGAGCATCAATGATATAGATACAAGCACATATAATCCGTATATACGAGTACCAAACATAAGTAACTATAGCAGACGTCAGATCCACACAACATATATATATATATATATATATATGGCATACACTCAAATCGTGGAATCAAAAGACATCCAAAACAAACAGAAACCTAAAGGCAAGTGGAAGCAATTAATTAGCAAGTGAGCATGGCAATCGCACAAGTTAAATAATTTACAATTAATAACTTAACCAAGATCGTAGCAATGGAAGTAATACCGTAGTCGAAATACAATAGCCACATGTACCAAGTATGAATTACGTAACTAACATTATATAAACGAATGAATTATCTAAACAAGGTCCTAATACAAAGAACTAAACAAGTTAACAAGCCGCACTACATACGATGAACCATTTACCAATTCAATGTAAATATAAGCAGAATGTAGCATAGCAGTCAATAATCACAGACAAGAATCCTAACGGATAATCATAGCCCATAAACATAATCGAACGAAATACACATGATAAAATGCACAAATCGTAGGGTCACATAACAAGAAGATTACATATCATTAGATGACCACAGTAAATCGATAACCATTTATTAATCATATCATAACAGGAAAACAAGAGTCACATAATCATGAATAGCATAATCAAATTCAATAAACACATATAATAACCCGATATGTGAATGGAATGATAGTCCAAGCAACTGAATGAGAGTGATGCACCAAAACAATAGAATACATATATCTCTTGGTAGTACGGTGAGTCATATAAGAGTACCGAGTAATGAATGATAATACAGAGTATGGTGTATTGGGAAATATGTAATCATAAATGTAATACATAAAACATAAATAACGGATAAAGGTTTAGTCATCTACCACAAGCCCGTAAACATATCATATCATATCATATCATAAGTACCCATTTTATTCTGAGGGGTGACCCTAATACCATATATAATAGGAGGGAGACCTCAAGAACCAATGGAGTAGCTAGCTCTAGATTGTAAAGACGCCAGACATTGCATACCACATCATTCACCGTAAAAATCATATCACAACATATCGATAATGTAACGCATCTAGGATGCATCCATACGCCCAACCTACATATACAAAATATGCTTCACCATCAAGGACGTGGCGTAACATCACCCACCGCCCTAGAGTCATGTTAGAGGTGCATCAACGACACGACATGGAACCCCGTGCCTAGTGAAATAATGGCTCGGGTGTCAAACTAACTTAGGTCAAACAATGTCGAAATAACACGATCATAGGTAATCATACAGTCAAACAAATACATATCGAAGGTTCATAATCATAACGTCCAAATCGATATAGCAAGGTTCAACAAATGTAAGTTCGATAAAAAGAGATTCGACAAATGTAAGGGATTCATAGCAATGGCATAGAAACCCTAATAAACATAAGAGAAAGGCCAAAGAAAGAAAAATCATGAGAAACCTTTATCGAAAAGGTCGAATATCCGTACTTTAGCAACGAAATCAAAGCAAACAAGAAAGTTACACCGAAGCAACGTCAGATCTCCTTCAACCTATCTACACGAATTGATATCATATATTACTTATATACTCATTTTATAAGCTTCTTATGCATGTGTAAGTGTTTTACTTATTGATATCCTTTTTATCTTTCATTTTCTTAAACTCATATTTGGACCAGACTTTAGCGATTTTTATAAAATACTTAGTTAGCTCAAATGAAATCAAGTAAAATCCCAGGGGTTCCCATATGAGTTAAAAGGCTCTCCAAAAATTGGTGGGTTCTATTTCCATGCTAAATGGCCTATGGAAAATCATAAGTCCAGACCTGTCCAGAACTCACCCAGATTTACACACACCAAAAGTATAGCCCCAACAAACACACTCACCCTACTCAACACATCAAACCAAAAGCTACAGGTGTCACACAATATATAAAAATCATAGCCACCAAAGGAAAAGTTCCAGAACCTCATAGATTAAATACTAAAAATCAAATACTACATCATAAATTTCAACTCAGAAATTCAGATTCAGACACCCTAACTCCAAAAATGTAAAAATCATACTTACAGGTATGAAAATGATACAAGACTTATATTTCCAGAAATCTATTTCAAAGTACTACAATTTAGGCTCAAGAATCACTCAAAAACATGTAAGTATCATCAGATAACACCTAGATGAATCCAACCTAAATTCTAGACAGCTTAACAAGCAATCATAACCAAGCAACAAACAAGTCACAAATCATCTTTTAAGCGTGCCAAACATAACAAAACTCATTATACATCATATTTAGGGTCTAATAGCATGAATTGTACAGAGGTGTCATCAATTTAACCAATGGAGCATAATATCAAGCATTTTGACATATTATAAGTCCATAATTTCATGTAGAAAGCTAATAACAAGTCCAAAACATGTTGCAAACCTATTCATCACCCACCAAATCATATCCACAAGGCAACCATCATCAAATATCAATAAATCACAGAAATAAAAGTTTAATCATCCATATCATACAATTCCCCATCCTATCTCACAATATTACAAGTTTTAGTCAAGTAAACATCACCATAATCTTCACATAAAATCATGAACTTCTAAGGTATCAATTTCATCAATAAGCATGTTATCACCAATCATTGAAAATTCATGTACTCATTCTATATGACATATAAACATGTTATGAAAGCCGCTTCCAAATTCTCACACCCTAAGTACCATTTTAAAGCTAACATGTCCCATAAAATCATGAATTTATAATTAGAGTTTAACATGAAAATGGTTTATATAACTTCACAATGAATCTAAAACGAACATACACCACTTATATAAGTCTATTAACATGTAAGGAACATTACATAATCATAACCATAACCATTTAACAACATAATTTCATTCACATAAAATCATAAATTAACAAATTAATACCATTCGTAGGATATGACACACACTACACGAAACTCTTATTCCAAACACACCATACACGACCCAAACTCACACATAACCGAACCAAACACACCCTTACTCACCCAAGTCGATTCAAAAACAGCCCCCACTATTAAATTTTCGAAACCAAACAGCCCCTAATGCCCTAACTCGATTTAATTAGGTTTAGCATAGATTAATTCTTGATCGTATATGTCAAATAGGGAAAAAAACAAGATGTTGTGGTACCTTATCAGAATCGAACAAGGAATTACAAGATGATTAACCCACCAAATTAAACTCTAATCCACCAGCAGCCTCTTATCATCCACTTCCTAGCTTTGTTTTTGAACCCACACGATCACAACATCACTGAGATCACCTACGAGTTTCTTGAACCTTGAAAACGAATGGAATGGAAGAATTTTTCATGGTTGCTGCCACTTTGGTGTTAGGGAGGTTAGGTTTTTTGAGAGTCATGAAAAAATGAGGGAGGGTTATACTGTTTAGTATTTAGTCGAACAAAGGAAAAGAAAACATGGGCCAAATCCAATTTGCAAATTATAAACTAGATGGGCTTTTTACATTTAAGTTAATATCCCTTGTAACTTAGTAAATTTCGGTTCATGTAATGTATAAATGTGTAATGAACTTCCAAATGTAAAATTAAATAAATCTCATATAACCGATTTGGCTAACAATTTATAAGATAGGTTAAATTTACTTTAACCGAGCTTGACGGGTTTTACGAATTTATAGATATTAGATAGAGGGCAAAATAGTCTTTTCACGCTTATGATTTTTAGGGTTTTACAACTCTTCCCTCTAAAAGAAATTTTTCGTCCTCGAAAATTGAAGTCGCAGTATACACGGAGACGCATAAGTTTAGGGCGACGAGCAATCTATAGTTTCGCATGATCATAACGGTTTCGGGTCCAAAGCGCACAAAACTTATACATAACAGTGTCGGTGAGAATCTCGCAAGGAGGTACAGAATTCCAAACGAACATGCGATTGACAACAACGGATATAAGTCCTAGTCCATTCACGCATCAACCCTGTGCATTTCCCAAGATGTCGTGATGATTTCAATAATTTCAAATTATATGATCTCGTATTATCACGCTGATCAAAGGCCATAATACTTGCATCACATAACAAGTCCTTATTGTCATCATATTCTGCCTCGGGTCATGACAAACCACATAGTTAATATCACAAGAAACATATCACATACGATATCAAGTAACATACCAAAATGTACTGTGATTCATATACACAACATAACTACATCAAACAACTTACCATATCACAATGAAATAATGCCACCAACTTGCATAAACGGCTCCTCATGACTCATTACTGACGATCAAAAGAAAAGTGAGATATTAACAAATGCCAAATGATAAAACTTCACGATTCAAACCGAGTTCCGAACAAATAAAAAAAAGCGATATACCAATCAAAATCACTTAACAAAATATTAAACTGCCTCAAAACGCATGACAAACGAATCGGAGTCACATAAGTTGCGCCCAAATCATATGAAGTAGATGAACCTTCTCACCACCGGTTGAATCTTGTCTCCGCCCTTTGCATCTTTGGTTGGTCCGTCCGGCCTTCTTCAAGAAGATCCCGATGCCTCCAAGAAGACGGCAATGGTGTGGCTTCGTCACGAACCTCTCCACTGTGGATCATGCAAAGAATGCAGGTCGGCACCATCATCTTCGGCTCTACAGTAGTCTCCATCTAACGATCGACAAACGGATGCGCGAAGGCAAAACAACGAAATTGGCGCAAAAGAGAAGGCCAAACCATCAAGACAAGCGAATATCAATGTCAACCGAACGACAATCAAACGAATCGAGAAGAAAAGAATGATGGAAGCCTAATGTCTACCAAATCCTCACAGTCAATCCTAAGGTCAATAAGACGAAACTGCTCGATATCATAATTGTAACACCCCAACCCGACAAGGGTAGAAGTGTCACATTCTCGTGTCATATCGAACATACAAATAAAATATTTACAAACGGAAACCTAAAAAAATGAAGTTTCAAATCATATAAACAATTGTCCGACGAGGAAAATACAATATCCAAAATGAATGAAATCTCAAACAAAACTCTTCAAAGTAAGTCCATAAGTACTATGGTACTAGGGTTGGTCCACTAAGATACTCTAACTCTCATCCCATCAAGCCCATCTTCAAACCTAAAACCCGCCGCAGAAAAGAAATGCGGCCGAGCTTAAAAAGCCCAAGAAACATATATAACAAAACGAAACTAAATAAAGTCCAAATGCAAATGAAACAAAGGAAACGGATAACAAAGTCGCAGCTGAATGAGATTAATGAGTCAATGAGGATCCTGCAGGACACAATTATACGATATCCAAAGAACACATAACACGGAGAACGAAGCAAAGCGAGCATCAATGATATAGATACAAGCACATATAATCCGTATATACGAGTACGAAACATAAGTAAGCATAGCAGACGTCAGATTCATATATATATATATATATATATATATATATATATATATATATATATATATATATATATATATATATATATATATATATATATATATATATATATATATATATATATATATATATATATATATGGCATACACTCAAATCGGGGAATCAAAAGACATCCAAAACAAACAGAAACCTAAAGGCAAGTGGAAGCAATTAATTAGCAAGTGAGCATGGCAATCGCACAAGTTAAATAATTTACAATTAATAACTTAACCAAGATCGTAGCAATGGAAGTAATACCGTGAGTCGAAATACAATAGCCACATGTACCAAGTATGAATTACGTAATCTAACATTATATAAACGAATGAATTATCTAAACAAGGTCCTAATACAAAGAACTAAACAAGTTAACAAGCCGCACTACATACGATGAACCATTTACCAATTCAATGTAAATATAAGCGAATGTAGCATAGCAGTCAATAATCACAGACAAGAATCCTAACGGATAATCATAGCCCATAAACATAACCGAACGAAATACACATGATAAACAGACAAACCGAGGGTCACATAACAAGAAGATTACATATCATTAGATGACCACAGTAAATCGAGATAACCATTTATTAATCATATCATAACAGGAAAACAAGAGTCACATAATCATGAATAGCATAATCAAATTCAATAAACACATATAATAACCCGATATGTGAATGGAATGATAGTCAAGCAACGAATGAGAGTGTGATGCATCAAAACAATAGAATACATATATCTCTTGGTAGTACGGTGAGTCATATAAGAGTACCGAGTAATGAATGATAATACAGTATGGTGTATTGGGAAATCTGAATCATAAATGAATACATAAAATGAAATAACGGATAAAGGTTTAGTCATCTACCACAAGCCCGTAAACATATCATATCATATCATATCATAAGTACCCATTTTATTCGGAGGGTGACCTCGGAATACCATATATAATAGGAGGAGACCTCAAGAACCAATGGAGTAGCTAGCTCTAGATTGTGAAGACGCAGATTGCACACCTACATCATTCACCGTAAAAATCATATCACAACATATCGATAACGTAATGATCTAGGATGCATCCATACGCCCAACCTACATATACAAAATATGCTCCACCATCAAGGGCGTGGCGTAACATCACTCTATCGCCCTAGAGTCATGTTAGAGGTGCATCACCGACACGGACATGGAACCCCGTGCCTAGTGAAATAATGGCTCGGTGTCAAACTAACTTAGGTCAAACAGAATGTCAGAAATAACACAGATCATAGGTAATCATACAGGTCAAACAGAAATACATATCAGAAGGTTCATAATCATAACGTCCAAATCAGATATAGCAAGGTTCAACAAACAGAAGTTCAGACAAACAGAGATTCAGACAAACAGAAGGGATTCATAGCAATGGCATAGGAAACCCTAATAAACATAAGATAAAGGCCAAAGAAAGAAAAATCATGAGAAACCTTTATCGAAAAGGTCGTAATATCTGTACTTTAGCAACGAAATCAAAGCAAACAAGAAAGTTACACCGGAAGCAACGTCGATCTCCTTCAACCTATCTACACGAATTGATATCATATATTACTTATATACTCATTTTATAAGCTTCTTATGCATGTGTAAGTGTTTTACTTATTGATATCCTTTTTATCTTTCATTTTCTTAAACTCATATTTGGACCAGACTTTAGCGATTTTTATAAAATACTTACTTAGCTCGAATGAAATCAAGTAAAATCCCAGGGTTCCCATATGAGTTAAAAGGCTCTCCAAAATTGGTGGGTTCTATTTCCATGCTAAATGGCCTATGGAAAATCATAAGTCCGACACTGCCCGAACTCACCCAGATTTACACACACCAAAAGTATAGCCCCAACAAACATACTCACCCTACTCAACACATCAAACCAAAAGCTACAGTGTCACAAAATATATAAAATCATAGCCACCAAAGGAAAAGTTCCTTGAACCTATTTCAAAGTACTACAATTTAGATTCAGACACCCTAACTCCAAAATGTAAAATCATACTTACAGTATGAAAATGATACAAGACTTATATTTTAAATCTATTTCAAAGTACTACAATTTAGGCTCAAGAATCACTCAAAACATGTAAGTATCATCGATAACACCTAGATGAATCCAACCTAAATTCTAGACAAATTAACAAGCAATCATAACCAAGCAACAAACAAGTCACCAATCATCTTTTAAGCATGCCAAACATAACAAAACTCATTATACATCATCTTTAGGGTCTAATAGCATGAATTGTACAGAGGTGTCATCAATTTAACCAATGGAGCATAATATCAAGCATTTTGACATATTATAATCCATAATTTCATGTAGAAAGCTAATAACAAGTCCAAAACATGTTGCAAACCTATTCATCACCCACCAAATCATATCCACAAGGCAACCATCATCAAATATCAATAAATCACAGAAATAAAGTTTAATCATCCATCTCATACAATTCCCATCCTATCTCACAGATTACAAGTTTTAGTCAAGTAAACATCACCATAATCTTCACATAAAATCATGAACTTCTAAGCTATCAATTTCATCAATAAGCATGTTATCACCAATCATTGAAAGTTCATGTACTCATTCTATATGACATATAAACATGTTATGAAAGCCGTTTCCAAATTCTCACACCCTAAGTACCATTTTTAAAGCTAACATGTCCCCATAAAATCATGAATTCATAATTAGAGTTTAACATGAAAATGGTTTATATAACTTCACAATGAATCTAAAAACGAACATACACCACTTATATAAGTCTATTAACATGTAAGGAACATTACATAATCATAACCATAACCATTTAACAACATAATTTCATTCACATAAAATCATAAATTTAGAAATTAATACCATTCGTAGGATATGACACACACTACATGAAACTCTTATTCCAAACACACCATACACGACCCAAACTCACACATAACCGAACCAAACACACCCTTACTCACCCAAGTCGATTCAAAAACAGCCCCCACTCTTAATTTGTCGAAACCAAACAGCCCCTAATGCCCTAACTCGATTTAATTAGGTTTAGCATAGATTAATTCTTGATCATATGTGTCAAATAGGGAAAAAAAATAAGATGTTGTGGTACCTTATCAGAATCGAACAAGGAATTACAAGATGATTAACCCACCAAATTAAACCCTAATCCACAAGCAGCCTCTTATCATCCACTTCCTAGCTTTGTTTTTGAACCCACACGATCACAACATCACTTGAGATCACCTACGAGTTTCTTGAACCTTGAAAACGAATGGAATGGAGGAATTTTTCATGGTTGCCGTCACTTTTGTTGTTAGGGAGGTTAGGGTTTTTTTGAGAGTCACGAAAAAAATGAGGGGGAGGGTTATACGGTTTAGTATTTAGTCGAACAAAGGAAAAGAAAACATGGGCCAAATCCAATTTGCAAATTGTAAACTAGATGGGCTTTTTACATTTAAGTTAATATCCCTTGTAACTTAGTAAATTTCGGTTCATGTAATGTATAAATGTGTAATGAACTTCCAAATGTAAAATTAAATAAATCTCATATAACTGATTTGGCGAACAATTTATAAGATAGGTTAAATTTACTTTAACTGAGCTTGACGGGTTTTACGTAATTTATAGATATTAGATAGAGGGGAAAAATAGTTTTTTCACGCGTTTATGATTTTTAGGGTTTTACAGATTATGCTGGTGCAAATCTGGATAGGAGATCCACAACTAGAGGTTGCCAATTCCTTGGTAAGAGATTGATTTCTTGGCAGTGCAAGAAACAAACTATTGTGGCTACCTTAACCATCAAGGTAGTATGTTGTCACGCAAATTGTTGTGGTCAGGTACTATGGATACAAAATCAATTGTTGGATTATGGGTTTAACTTCATGTACACAACAATTTTTATTGATAATCAAAGTACCATATGCATTGTTAAAAATCCAGTTTTTCACAGTAGAACTAAACACATTGAAATCAGGCACCACTTTATACGAGATGCATTTGAAAATTTTTTGATAAAAGTGGTTAAGATTCACACTGATGATAATGTGGCAGATTTGTTGACTAAAGCTTTTGATGGACCAAGGTTTCAACACCTAGTGGTCAATATTGGGATGCTTAACCCTTGACTGCAAAGTTTGAGGGGAGGCATAGGCCTCAGGGGAGGCATATTCCTTAGGGGAGGATTCTTGTTGTAAACTTTGTAAATTATTGTTTATATTGCTAACACTAACCAGCTAATGTTCTTTGAGTTTTGTTTGTCTTGGTTTGGTTTGTGTGTTTCTCTGTGTCTGTTTTTCAGTATGTATCCATAAGTTGAATTTCACCAAGTTGTTTGTTTCTACTGAAGAAAAGTACTGCAGTGATCAATTTCTACTAAAGAGAAGTAATGAAGTTAAATTGTTCATTCATTCAAGAAACAGTTTACAGCTTACAGCTTACAATCAACTTCAAATGAATATACAAGATCATTTCTATACAAGATCTACCAAACCTATACTAGTTCCTATCGTCTATTACCAAAGCTGGTGGATATGCGTGACCAGTACAATGAAGAAGCTGAAGATAAAATGGCAAGGATGGATTGATGAAAACGAAGATGAAGTTGGTGGATATGGTAGATGGATTTGTGATAAGAAAAATCTTCAGTTGTCCCATCTACTCGTTCCAACATAAAGCAATCACTCCATCTTCCTTTTGCCCTTTCCTTTAACGATATGTGATGAAGCACTAAAACATGGCGCAGGAAGAGCTAACACCACCTATCTTCTGGCACGTGGCCTTTGTTGAGGTTGGGGTGTTGAAGGTTGGGGGTGAAATGTCCTCTTCTTGTTGAAGAGTGGCTCTTGACGCTCTGTGGAGTCATCAGAACCTTTACATGAATCACTTGGATTCACCAGACTATCATCTTCAGAAGAAGGAAGAAAAAGGGATTTTGATGGTCGAGGTTCATCTTGATGGGGGTAGCGAAACAATGGGCTTGAACTTCACTGAATGATGATGATGAGGATGAGGAAGTGAGATTTATTACTTCTGGTTTGGTGGACATTGGTTATTTTTTATGGTTGAGAAGCTTGTGGAGAAATTAGGGTTTGTGAAGATAATTGGGGGTAAGTGGTGTGTTTTAAGTGTGCATTGGGACTATCTTATAGGCGGACTCAAGGCTTTATGACAATTAATGCGAGTTGGGTGTCACAAGAAAAGATATTCTTCAAGAATACTTGGCCACTTGAGTTGTTTCTGCGATTGAACTTCTTCAACAGCTTGACCATTGTTTCTCTTGAACTCGTTAAGTTTGAATTTGGTTGAAGTTATTTTACACGTAAGATATGGTCAACATTCAGTTCCAATATTTTTGACCATAAATTGGGTAACTTCTACTAATACCTTCTTCACATATCTTCGCCTAAAATTAACTGATTTCCTTTTCACTCGAGTTAAACACACTTACAGTTTCATAAATCATAACCCATCATCACAATTTATCATGGCGCTTCAATTTAAGAAAGATCATAACAAAGTTGCTTTTCTGGGAAAAGCAAAGGGTCATGAACTATATGAACCAATGGTGGAGTTCTTGAAGCGATCCAAGATTCATTATGCTTTAACGCACTCTCCGAATGCAATATATGAATCGTTGGTTGCACAATTTTGCGCATCTGCTACGAAACAGAGTGACACAGAGATTGTTGCTATGATTGATGGAACAGAGTATGTTGTGACGGAGGAGTTGATAAGAAGACAGCTTCGTTTGGATGATGAAAATGGGGTTTATCACTCTAATTCCGTAGATATACTTGCTGGGCTAAGAGCTATTGGATACCAGAGTACGAGGACAGATATATGGTTCAAGAATCATCTTTGTCCTATGTGGAGGTTTTTGGTACACACATTGCTTCAGTGCATAAGCAATAAATCAGGAGGATGGGATTAATTTTCTACTCAACTTGGATGTGGTATTGTATGTCTTTCTCAGGGGTTAACTTATAACTTTTCCAAGTTTATTTTTGATAGTATGGTTGAAAATATACAAAGGAAAAAGCATAAGTTTTTAATGTACCATAGGTTTTTGCAAATGATTTAAACATCACAACCCAAGCCCAAGCCTTTTTTCCCATAGGAGCTTTAACTACTAAACTATTTGCTTCAATGAAAACTCATTATGAGAGGGAACATCATCCTTTGCTAGCAGCTATGTTGCCTCAAGGCAATGAGGCTGCTGATGAGGGTAATGTTGGTGATCCACCCTCTACCAATGTTGCTGCTGATGGTAACCCATCAGTTGCCTTAGATGAGGGCCCTTCCATGAATGCTGAAGCTTCACATATTTCTCCTGACCAACCAACACCTTCATCATTACCTACACCCATACCTAGTCCTATAAGAGAGTCTTTTGTTGAGAGATCTCCTATTTTTGAGCATGATAATGTTTCTCCTGAAAGGTTCAATGAAGCTCCCATTACCACTGAGTAATCTGCTGGTGGAGCTGAGGACCCTATTACTCTTATGTTTGTATATGATTTGCTCAACAGGACTGTGAAAGAGGTTGCATATCTTAAAAAGGATCTTGCTGAGACTAAATCTTCACTTGGTGGTGAGATTGTGGAGTTAAAGAGAAAGGTTCAGGATTTAGAGGAACAACTTGGTCAAAATAGCAAAAGGAGGCTTCTGGTTTCTTCGGATGAGGAGCAAGAGGATACTCATTTGGATTCACTTGACATCTTGGCTGATGTGGCTCAAAAGACTCATGTTTCTTCTCCAGTTACTGATGAATCTTTAAAGAACAAGGAACCTATTCTTTTTACTAGAAGAAGGAGAAGAAAGTATTCGAACAAGGTTTCCACTGAAGCTTCAAAGGAATCTAGTGTTGAAAAAGTTACAACTGCTGAAGATAATATTGTTGATGCACATGTGGTGGATGTTGGTTCTGCACATGGTCAAGATACATCTGTACAAGAACCATCATGTCTTACACCTTCAGCAGATGATCATGAAGTATTTGTTGCTGGGAGGAGTTTTAATCTGGATCCGAATGCTGATGTCTTTTCTACACCTGTTGAAGATCTGTCTCAACATGTTTCTTCTGATGCTAACATGGGTGTTTCTTCTGAAGTTCCTATTGTTGATACTTCTCGTGTTGATTCTGCTAAGGAGTCTACTGACAAAGCAAAGGGTGTAATGATTGATGAAGAGCTTGGTTCAGATCTTGTGAGTGAACAGAAAGGAAAGAACAAACAAGATTGCTAGTCGAGTGTGCAAATATGAAGAAGAGTCATGCATTGGCTCAACAACTTGAAGCTCAATTTACTACTAATTTGCCTCCCGAGATACAAAGAGAAATTGATGAACTATCTACTCAGACATCGATGAGCAATGGGATGCATATACTAATCAAGTCGCATCAAATCCTACTCTTGCACAAAGTATCTTAGGTGTTGCTTTTGATAGTGACAACTTTGTCGAACAAATGGTGGCTCTTGGGGAGCAAGAAGCTAGTCATAGCTTGCAAAGAGAAAGGAAATTGTCGCTAAAAGGCTCAAGCTAAGAGAGAAAACCACCAACTGTAGCTCAAAAGAAATTTTACATGAGGACTATAGTGTATAACCAAAGTACAATTCTCTATCGGTCTGGTTTGAAAAGAAGCAAGTCTCAAGCTATCTCGATTCTAAGTTGAATAGCATGTATCATAGGATTATGAAGCAGATTACACCACCTTCTAATTTGAAGAGGGTTGCTGGTAGTGTAGAAGCTCCAAAGGCAAAGAGAACCAATAAAGTTGAGATTGTGGATTCTTTTGACGATATTACACCAAAGATGAGTTCTCCTGTTGTTACTTCTGAAGCATCTACTGAAGCTATACATTTAGCTGAAAGGGTTCAATCTGCTGAACCTCATGTTGTTTCTTTTGAAGTATTACCTAGTGTTGCACCTATTGATAAAGTAGGAGAAGAGTTGGGTAAGGAAGCTGAACAAGCAGCTGCTAAAGCTAAGAGGGCCAGAGAGGTTCTTGAGAGAATGTATGAATTGCGTGGTGATGTTCCAATTCATTCTACTTCTACTTCTACTTCTTCCATTCTTGCTAAAGATGTTCATGATGAATCTGAGAAGGTACCATCTTCTATTTCTATGGGAATTTATATACCTGGTAGGAGGAAGAAAAGGATGTCTAAAAGGAGACACACTTCTCAATGGAGATATGTGAAATCAGCTGGGACACACACCTCTAGGGTTAAGAAATCTCACAGGGGTAGTTCTTTGGATCTAAAAGCTGATGATTCAACTTTCATTAAAGAAGGATCTACTGATGTTTTTCGTGAAGGGTCTCATGATGTGTTGATTGCTTGGACTTTGACTGATGGACAGCTTAACACCATTTTTAGACTGGATAATTCTACTATGCAGTTTATTTCTTGAAGGAAATATTTCATATGGTGGATAGGCAAGATTTGAATACTATGTATGGCCTTGTCACTAAGCATTATGCTACTCATTCACCACAGGGTTCTGGTTTATACTTGTTGGGTGATCTTCAAGTTATGTTTGACTCTCAATCTCCAAATGGTAACGGTTTTCTGTTTGGAAGAATTCACATAAGTGGAAGGTTGAGAATTGGAGATTTTATCCTTTGCCTTGTGTACATGTGGTGGAGACAAAGTGCGGGATGACTGTGTGTATGTTATCTGATAAGTTTTATCCTTTGTCTGTGTCATTGATGGAAAGAATGCTTAGACAGAGGTTGGAAATTCCTCCAGATCCAGTTGGGAATGACAAGCTACATGCTGAACAATTGGTTGGATTGATTAAGACTCAGCTTCTGCAACATCAAGTATCATCTTGATTATGGTATCATGTATTCTATGTAATATTTGTTTTATTTGATTCTTTGTTTCATTCTTAGTTAAAAAAAACTATGTATATTCTTTGTTTGTCTAACTTTTCTTGCAGGTTTGTTGTACATTGTTGTTGGTTATCGACTCACCAAATGTGCCTTGTGTACATCAAAGAGTTGGCTAGTCCAAAGGGTACAACTTTGGTAAAGACACCTCAAACTGTTGATAAATTTATAATGATTTGCTCAAAATCATAGGGTTTGCAACTCACCCATGCTTAATTGTCGAGGGTTGTATGGTCATCAATTCACCATGGTTTATTCCTTTTGGAATCCAAGAATTGGCTAGCCCATAAGTGTATGGCTTGTGGTAAAGGCGGTGGAATACCATATTTGGTAATCAATTCACCAAAGGGATTCTTCCACCTAAGAATTGACTAGTCCCGAGCAAACGGCCACGGTAAAGACATTTCAAATCCGTTTATGGTTGCCGATTTGCTAATAAATCGATGGTTATCAAGGTACCATAGTTTTCAAACTTAAACATATGGCTACTCCAATAGTAGTGGCTATTGGTAAGAGACATCAAATCCATTATTTTCAATGATTCAATCTCAACAATTGGATGTGATGAGAATAGTATGAAACTAATATGTTTTGATGTACATTATGTCATTTGTTGCTGCAAGGATCTGGTGTTTCAAAGTTTTATCATCATAGAGATGTACTTGTTTTGGTTCTTTGTTGTCGATGTTCGACTACAATCCTCTTATGTTGTCGTGTTAAAGATATATAAAAAGCGGAACTTAACATAGTCAAATTCCGCTTTAAGGGAGGATTGTTGGGAATTCTACTAAGTATGAATTATGTCAAGTTATCAAGGATTCTCGCCGAAATGTATGGATTCTCATCAAGACTTAATTCTCTCAAGTAATGAAACCGTAGATGGTTTCATGATATAGATATTCTCATGATTCTATAGTTAGTTAGGATATGCATGAGCTTTATTAGGAAGTTATAATGTATATCTTATTTAGTTTTATGTTTATACGTTTCTTGGGAAACGGGTTAGGGTTCCTTGTGTATAAAAGGAACACAATAGTATGAGTTATCGACGTGTGGAAAAACAAAGTTTTGGTATTATTAAAAGATCCATAGAGGATCAAAGTGTTCTTAGTTATTTGTGTTTGTTCTTGTGTTTAAATTCCGCTTGAATACAAGTTATAGAGACTGTCTTATAGTGTGTTTGTGATTACATAAGCATTACTATCGATCTACGAGTGCTTTAAGATCTATCAAGGTCTTAGTTTCAACATTAAGTAATAACGGATACAAAAGTGATCAAATAAGGGCTTAAACGACCCCTCAAAAAGGTACATTTTAAAACCTTATCAAATATCCCTACACTTGGTATTTGCTTGTCCTCAAGCAAATGTGCTTTTAGCCAATCAATTTATAAGTTAGAGGTCATGAAGCATTAGTTTAGAACGATTCACAACACATATAAGCCCATAAAAGTCATAACAAGCACGGAAATACATACTAGCACCTCACATGGGGTGTTTGGATACTCACATCTCTCGGGTGTATATGAAATATAACAAGTTGGAAATGAAAGATAAACACTCATTAACCGGTCCTAGTACATAGATTACCATAGGCTTGAGACTAGATCAAACCTCCATCGCTTTGGCGTAAGCACCTAGGAAAAACTATCCAAGAGGTCTTTTAAAGGATTGTAATGATAGGCTTACGGTAGGGAAACAAAGGGTTTGGTGGGATAGGTTATTTAGTGGTGGCAAGTCAAAAATCTTTATGTTACAAGCATGCAAAGAATGGCGTTGCTAAGCCAAGACTCAACACTCTAAACTCTAGATAACTGAAACAAACAAACATACATTTAAACATAGATGTAGGATGGTAGCCCGTATGTGTTTTTTTTTTTTTTTTTTTTTTTGTATACACTTTTACTCTACCATCCTCTACGATAACATCAAAATGATAGGGATTTATAGGCACATCCCTACACTTGAGTTTTTATTACTCTAACACTAATTTGACCCGAATTGAAAAGATCAAAACACTTGGAGTACATTATTATGCAAATAAAGGAAATTTGAATTTAACGTTCCCTTCCCGTCATCTCATAAGATTTAACTTTTCCCATGAGTCCCAATCGTCCCAAAAATGTATAAAAGGGATATAACTTGACTTAGCAACTTATGCAACCAATTATATAATTGAACTAAGGGTTAAGTGTGATAACAATAATGCACTAAAAGTGAGTGCATACAAGGTAGGCTAAGGCGATTTGGGTGTACATTTGGGGTGGATTGTAAACAATGCTCTTCATTGATATTCCGAAAATCGAAACATCACGAGAACCGCGAAAAGGATAGGCTCGAGGGGTTAACTAGGGTATCGTGTACTAAAGATGAGTACAACGCAAAGGTGTGGGGAATTACTCAACCGATGTGGAAGAAGTAATTATATTACGGGTATCAAACAAGGGTTATCCTAATGCCTCTTATCCTTTAGTTATTCCTAACTACACAAGTGTAGTCTTACTAGCGATCTCGGAATGCATCACAAAACAATTTCTAGAATCTATTATACTACCGGTTCACACTCTAAGCATTAAAGATGAATGCTTTAATTCCTACTAATCTAAGGGCGATCCTCACATTTTGGGTGGAATTTATGTGGTAAAGGGTTTTTTGTGCTAGTCATATAATTTCCTATCCATGAGACGCTTTATTAAGACTAATGGCCCCCTCCTATTTGTCATGAAAAATTTTAAATTTGGTGCCAAAATTACCCTAACCGATATTTCTCATGGTTTATTACACAAATGCAATTGGACATAGCAAATATTCAAGGAAAAGCATAGTTTCAAAGTTCCTGCTTTATTTTCCCTCCCTACATTTAAACCGAACATTGTCCCAATGTTCCCCGAAGTATCAAAGTTATGATAATGGAAGGTTATAAAAGATGAAAGAAACTAGTACTCCATGATTAGCTTGGTAGGATCCGTGTGAAGTAGTGGTTAAATCTTTCTTCAAGAATAATGTATGCTTAAAAGTTTCTTCCAATCTTTGTATTTTCTTCTTGATAAATAAAACTCGCACACTTTAAGAAAACAGAAACCCAACGATCAAACCGAACAAACAAAAATCTCAACAAGATGTAATTCCGACTTAAATAAGATATAATGCTTGTGGAATGGATGTTTGCGATTTTCTAGAAAATTAAGACCTGAAATTCCAAAAACTTATAAGTAGCACGAAACGGAAAAGTTAGAAGTCGTTTACTCCTCCCGGCCGTCAGTTATGACCTCGACGCACAGTTATCCCGACAAACCGGGTCTGCGATTTTCGGAAAAAGTTCTAGAAAATTTATAACTTTAAAATGTGGAAAAATTTCCTGCAAAACATCCATTATGACTCGATACAAGCATTTGACTCACACATATATATCTCTTTCAATAATCGTAATTCTCATGTTCACGTTCTTTTTGAAAACGTGTGTAAGCCTCCCTACACTTATCCCTTTTGTAAAATACCTTTATATGTAATTAAGACGAGGTTAATGACAAAATAAAGCATTTTCACAAATTCAAACATGAGAACATACAATAATGAATGATATATGACACATAAATAAAATGAGAAACAAATACACATGGGTTGCCTCCCAAGAAGCGCTTCTTTTGTTTGAGTCACGAGCTTGACTCTACCCTTATTTAACGGATAAAGGGAGGTTTTCCTACAATTAAGCTTAAGTGCGGGCGATAGTAGCGATACACACCCTTAGGGTGGAAATTTGCTACGTGAGGAGAGGGTGATGGGTGATTTATATTCTCAAAGGAGTGTGCTCCATTCATTATAACCTTACCTAATTCTATTGGTGTAGTGGGTGAATCAAATCTCTCTCCTAAATATGGATCATCTTCTATCAACTTCAAAAGATTCTTAGTTAAGGATCCATCTTGACCTAATAAACCCGGTTTAAAACCATAATGTTTCTTGTTATCAACCATGAATGGGTGATATAAGTGTGTAAGGTCATGGGTTACTCCTATATTAGCTTCCACTCTACATGGCCTAGAGTCTACCACCTTTATCAAGCAACTACCGGATTATTTATTTTGATGGGTGGATTGGGGCCTAATTCAATTCCAAGATTCACATCTAAAGACGGAAAATTGGGTAAGGTTTTTGGTTGAGGTCTCCGGTTCATCAAAATTAGAACTTCCCTAGGACTAAGAGAGAGGTCATGACAACAAGCATCTAAACCTACATTCTCTAGTGGCATTTGGTCCAAAGGTTTATCAATCGGGTTCCTATAGTCTCTTCTACTTCTTCCGGTAAGTTATAGGCGATGTGTGTTCCTCAGTGATGGTAGGGCTTGTGGGCTTGGTGTTTCCACCTCATTCTCCATTATATCTAGATCTCCTAAAATTTCATCATGTGTTTTAGTATGATCTAACCCAAATACACTCCTAAGTATCTCAAATCCTTCTTTAGCCATTTCAAATTCTTGGTCCGATTCATAAGAATCATTCTCAAAAATTTGATCACTATGTTCTTTTTGCCTAAAGGATTCCTCACGCGTGTCATATGTTTTGAAATCTATCCCACGCATGCAACTAGGCAATTCAACTATAACCATCTCACAATCTTGTTCGAGTTTAGGTTCCATGTTCTTAAAAACTAGGTCTTTTTGATCATGATGCCTAAGGTTGGATAAATCCTCCTTATCCATTTCCTCAAGTTGTGACAGCTGATGGTTTATGCTTAGGAGGCTTTTCTCTAAAATTTTCCAGAGGGTCTCACTAAAAGGATGTTAGGAATTGGAAATTCCATGTTAAAGTGTCGGTCACCCCAATAATGGTCTAGCATATGTTAGCTTGTAGATTTGTCATTGTTTACGTTATTTAATAGTTAATTAGTTAGTCAGTAGCGTAGAATATTTTAGTGTAACACCGTGGAGGAAGGACGGGTCTTTACCCACTGTATGCCTGATCCGCAGTCCGACAAGAGGACGTAGTGTCTGTAAGTATAAATACCCCTTCCATCCATGGAAGGGGTGGTTCTTTTCAATCTAACATTCTATACTTTTGTATACTAAGTCTCTAGCAAGAAAACACCCAACTCTCTACTTTCTCTCTCTAATGGCTAACATGTATTTTGATCATCCAAGACCACTCGAATCATCAAACACAATAATATATCGATCCTACAAATGGTATCAGAGCCAGGGTTTTTGTGTTTTGTTAATTTATTGTGGTCTTTTGATTCTTTTTATAACTATGTTGGTACGTTTTAATGGTCAGAAAATTGGTCTTTCATGTACAGTTATGATTAATAGTTTCAAATATGGTTTGCATCCATTTGGTCAAATATTGTCACATGGTCAATGTAAACTAAATCTGTCTTTGTGGTCAAAATAATGGTGATATTGGTGACGTTATTTTTCATGGTCAAAATCTGTTTTTGTGGTCAAAATGGGCATACAAGAATATTTTACAACAGTTTTTCTGGGTTTCATATGAATATGGTCGGAACAGAGTCGGAAAACTCATCTGAAAAATCATAAATCATACTAGCGACTTGTTTTTCAAGTTAGCAACTTGTCAAAAAAAAATTGTCCAGATTCATTGAATCTAAGTAGCGACTTGTTCTTTAACGAGTGACGACTTATGCCAAGAAACTGATGCTAGCGACTTGTATTTACGAGTTAGCGATTTGTAAGGTTAAAAGTTAGCGACTTGTGACTTATCTAAAGGTAGTGACTTGATATTTATCAAGTAGCGAGTTGTTGTGAAAACTTTGGTTAGCGACTTGCTTTGATAAATAATGGGTAGCGATTTGACTACAATTATAGCGACTTGGGTATGTTAAAAGTAAAGCAACTTGAGTCTTGCAACATTTGTGACTGTGTAACAGAAATTAAGATGTAGACTTTGACTCAGACCTAGACCATGAAAACCAAATACCTTAACCACAACTCGACCTCAGTTTTACCATCATTGGTCCAAGACTTAACCAACACTCATCATCATCATACTACAAGATTACTTCAACATCACTAACTCATCATAAAGATCTCAGATTCTTTGTGGGCAAAAGATGAATCAAAGACCATTTTCAGGTCCCTACATCCCCATAGCAATCATCACTGATCATTGTTTTTGAAGTGTATACTTCAAACACATATATATGAAACATGAAAAGTAAAGAAACAAGCAAGTCTACTTTTTCTTTTACTTGATTTGATTCAGTAAACTATCGTATCCAAGTCTCAAATCAAGACCCGTATCAAGAAAAGATCTCAGTTAATTTGTTTCGTGGTTCTCATAAGAAACGTCGAAGACTATCAAGAGTCTTGGAACACGAAACAATCATACCATCATTGATCAAACATTTTTGATATTATATCTGAATATAAAAAGAATGATTGTAACAAAACTACTAAATCATTTCTTTTATTCGTGGTCTATATGCATATCAAAACCAGGATGTCTCCTAGATTAAATACTTACCCGAAGCCTTAGGATATTTGTGTAACTCGAGCCATCCCTGTAGCATACAAGTTTGGAACCATGTCCACATCTCTAGCCAACCCTGTGGCGAGGTCACTTTGAATGAGATGGAGCGTCTATGTTATGTGAGATTTGATGGCTTATTGATTTTTGCTTATGAAATATTTGGGACTAGTTCAAGTTATGTTGAAAGAGAGAGGCGGACTGATTTTTAGGGTTTGATGGGAGTTATTTTAGGGTTGTGAGTGAGCATTGGGCATTTTATACTCTCTCGTAAATTAGTGGTATGCAATGATGTAAATGGTTTTGGAGTGGACTTGACATATTTTATATGGGCCGTGTGATGTTGGTTATGATTAGTAAGGTTTACATGGGCCAAGGGGAGCGGACACTCAATTTGTGAATGGACCAACTAACAAATGATCATATGAGATATGGGCCGACTTGGACTTTTAATTACCGGGGTATATGCATTTCAGAAATGGGCCTTGGATATCTCATTTGAACGTTTATGTTATTGAACGTTTATGTGATTATTTGAGATGGATACATGAATTAAAAAATTATGGATACATATGTGATAAGACTCAGTGATATTGTGTTCGTGTATCTCATCTCATTTGGACCGGCTTGGAATTTATTAAGGGATACTTGGTCTTGCAATTATCATGGGCTTCCTTATGCATTTTGTGATTATATAAGTCTTGGATTAACTGAGCCGTGAGAATATTGGATTGGGATCAATGGATTTCGGATTGGGTCTCATGGGTTTAAACGAATGGAACGGGCTCAGGAAATGTAGATATTGGGCTTAATCTTACTTTTATGGACCCGATCGTTTCGTGCTTAATTGAAAATGACAATTTATGGGCTGAGAGTTATATTTTAAATATGAGAGTTGATGATGACATGAGATTTAACGATAAGATCTGACGATGATTCTTGATGAGAATTGATGAAATGATGAGACTTGTTGCTTTATGGTTTGATACTTTAGTTTATGCATTCTCACGATATATATCATGTCTCGCTTGATTTGGTTATTGAACAAAGTTGACTTCGGGGTTGTTTATATGGTATTTTTATTTGATTTGAAGTAAGGTTTTCGGACACGCTTACTTATTTCGCCTTCCTTCTTTCTACCCTTTCGCCAAGATGACTTGTTTGGGCATTATAGAGTGTGATAAAGACTTGGCCATTTAATTACGGTTGTGATTCTTTCTCGCTTAACCCACAACGTAACTATCACTTCGGTGTCTCACTCAGTTGAGAATGTCAAGAGGTTTTGTACATTGGGTACACCGTTTCTTCTTCACAAGGATTAGTACAAGTGTAAGTAACAAATCTGGGGAAGTTCACTTCATGATCAAATTTGGCATATCGGGTTTACTTCACCAAGTGGTCACAGCAACAGCCGTCAGAATATGTGGCTGATGTGTTTACCAAAGTATGTATTGGTTAGTTGATGATGTTAATGATGTTAGATAATGGACCGTTGATGAACCGCTGCATGTTCTCCTAAAACAGATATTCACTGAAACCAAAGTTGTCATAACACATTCAACCCGACATTGTTTACGGTTTTGTCTTGATTTTGTAAAATCTCGCGAAGAATCTATTTCTCGGTTTAAATCATAGACTTGTAAAATCCGTGACAATGGAAACATCCCGTAATAGTAAAGTGCATTTCGGATTTATCTTACGGTTTATTCTTGGTTTTGTAAAATCCGCGAAGAACCTATTTCTCGGTTTAAACCATAGAATTGTAAAATCCGTATTGATGGAACCATCCCGAGAAAGGAAAGCGAATTTCGCATCTTCTCGATGTCGGTGCTACGATTTCTACTCAAGAAGGGATAAAAGGTGTACTTCATGAATTGGATGTGTGTTTGGATATTCGTCATAGCGGTTTGGTTATTACATGGTTTTCCGGGTGATGTGCTTTTACCATGGTCGGATGAAAACCATTATCGAGTTCACTTAAAACGCCAAAGGAGACTAGAGTTGAGTTTTTAATCAAGATGTGACAACGGAGTTAATTCTCTATTTTTATTTGAGGTTGAAGTGAATTATCACGCGAGTGTACTTAGTATCCAAGGTATCGGGGATGGATGGATGAAGATTCTTCATGATCCTTGTTCGAGCTTATTATAAAAAAAAGACTTGGAAATCTAGTTATTGTTGGGTGTCTTTTACCTTTTCTTTTACCACTTGGGGAACGGGCTCATATCACCACAAAATAACTATCACTTTAAGGAGTTACGTTGTAGTGCTCGGGTCACATTCAATTTTGGATTTTCAAGAGGTAATGTACGCCTTATACTTGATGGTTGGTTGGTTGAAGAGTATAGAGTACATAGAGAGTACTTAGAGATGCTAATGGAAATCGGCACCGCTTTTTGTTACATATGTGCAAGTATAAGTCACGAGTTCGATTAGTTTACTTGAGGTCAAATTCATCATATTGGGTTTTCCATCACTATCACTACAAAGAGCCTCACCGAATGATAATGGGGTTGATTACATGTTTTGCTAAGAGAGTCGAAAAGAGAGAGATATGACGATGTTCACATCGATTCAGCCTCGTACTCCAAAGAAAAGAAATGTGTACATTTCAGTGTGCATTATCTTCGGAAGAAGAGAAATATTCTCATTATGACCATTCTCATCAACATGCTTCATGCTTTTTCCAAGCGCTTCAGTCATCAAGTGAACCGTGCTACCGTTGATTATCTTCTTATTCCACTTGCTCAACTATAATGACGATGGCGACATCATGTGCTAATTTTGCGAGGGAGAAGTGTGAATAGACTACATTTTGATGATTTCACTTATTTAATAAAGAATGGCATCTCCGTATGCAATTCTTGAGGGGGAGAAAAAGTATGAATTTACTGCATGGTTGATTAATTTCTGAGATAAAATGGTCAAACGGCTCCAAACTCATGTAAGAACCGAACTTCTTCTTATCGGGTCATCTTTACATGGTGTTTCTTCTATGAGCCGTTGGTTGACATCTTCACATGGGCTGATATGATTAAATGACAAAGTGCTTCTAGTTGTTGGGCTGATTTCTTTGATGAACATCTTTCTGTTCTTGTTTGATTGGGAGAGATTTTAGTTAAGGAGATTTGCTACATATAAGGTAATTAGAATGCATTTGTTGAGATGAAGATGTTAACTATCGAATCCCCAACTAGACAATCTTGAAGAAGGCCGAGTCTACAGTCGGATCTACATTTTCTGCTGTATGTTAGAAGACTAAAAGACGAGGTGCATTTGATGATCTAAAGACTTCTTCTTAATATGGGCATGTATCAAACATATTGTCGGTTTAGGGGAGAGCACTAATTGGGGGAGAGTGATATGTCGAATTTAAGCCCCAATTAGACTTGCTCACATTCTTCAGCAAGTTGATTCTCACAAAGACTTCAAGTATTCTTCTCAAAAGATTTCAAGTATCTGGGCTTACAAAGTGTTGCTAATTCTGAAGTGTCAAAACCAGCAAGGGGGAAGGAGACACGCATCTAAACGCGAGTAAACTTGATGAGCTTAATACTTCTAAGTGATTGAAGATATCCCGGGAAGACTAATGTCATTACCGTAGAGAAACTCAATGTTTGACTCAAGGCATTTAGTTTTCTTATTCCAACTATGTGGGGAAGAGATGGAAGAGTTAGTTTCAAGATGAAAGAGGTACACAAGTGTGTGATGATTTTGATGTTATCACAATCATCGTGGAGAGAGATTGTGTACATTGGGGATGCTCACTACTTCACTGAGGGCTTAATCGATGATTCGTAGATATAATCACTTATTTCGTGTTAACATCCGCAGAGATTGTCACCCGCAGAGATAATCGTTGATTCGCCCGCCTTTCAACGTTATCGGTTATTCTTTCTTTGGGCATTCGGTACTTCGGTTCTTGAGCTTCATACACTTTCTTCAAGGAGAGAAAAGTATACATCGGGGTTATTCTTTGGCTATTGGACTTAATCTTCTAGTTCGATGGTATAAGTTTCTTTGTCTTTAGGTATATGTGTATTCGGGTTCGTGAGCTCTAGTCTAAGAGACCGATCGCATCAATTCGCCTACTGGGGAAGTGGTTTCTTGACAACTTGTGGTATGGATTGCTTGGACTTCAAAGGATATAGAATCGAGAAGATTATTTATATGTGGGATGATACGTTGCTGTTCTTCTATTGGATGATATAACCTCGAACGATGAATCACGATGATTATTCTTAAAAGGAGTAGCAGATCAATGATAATGGTGTGCTTCTTTGTGCACACAGCTAAAGCAAGCTTGAAATAAAGCTTCAATCTGCTCAACATAAGGATTTTCGGTTTGGGGGAAGTCGCCAAAGTCTCTCTTTCTCAAAGGCTCATGTTCTATCTTCTATTCGGAGCCTCAAAAGCTTTGGTGGTGAATGTTTAAGAGATGATGACTTCTATCTTCTACAACGGGTCGCTTGATATCCTTATCTCTGCACTCGTATCATCTTCCTTCTTAAACTATATCATCTACTTTATCCTTGTATATATTTATCTCGAAAAACAAAATACAAAATATAAAACCAAAGAAACAAAATATAAAATATAAAACCAACAAAAGAAAATAGAAAAATATAAAACCTTCAAAACTCATAAAATCAAAAATTTGAAAAGACCAAAATATGTTTTCTCAAGACATGTCTTCTGGTATCGATAACATCTACGGTCTTAGAAATGTCATTCAATAATGGCACGGGACTTTAGATGAAGTTCGAGCATGAGGTGTAAATATTCTTTTCAGAACATGTCTCAAAATATGGCTTGCAGTTATTTCAGACTGTGACCCGTGCTTAAAACTATGGCTTGCTATTATTTCAGATAGCAACCCGCTCTTTAAAGGAAGGAAAGTGTTGCGCTAAAAAATTTTTCAAATATTTCGTGCACTTATCCTAAATCAAAAATGTGGAAAGTATGTCGAAGGACTGCTATTCCTACACAAATGTTTTTCCGTCTTAAATTCTTCAAAAAAATATTTGGTGTTTTCAAAAATTGGTGGTAAATGAGTTGCTTAAAAATCAATCAGATTCAGAGTTTTGATTTGCAAAATCAATCAATGACTTTAGTGCTTTTAAACTTTTTAGAAAATGAGTCAATTATTGAGGGGGAGAATGTTTTCAAATTTACATCTTCTAACGGACTTTCTTAATCATCCTACGTGCTTATCTGTAAAATATAATTGCCTATGTTTAAGGACTAGGTTTCTAGGATGTGATTGTTAGGATTAGATGATTATAGTTTGATGAACACGTTATTCCCATGCTTTATATGAACTGATTGTTATGTTGAATTGACTTTTATTAGTCGATTGCTGTTTGGGTGTTGTCGACCACCATATATCTGTATGTGTGTTACGAACGTATGCAGGTATATTGGTATATAAGAATGTTCCCGATCCGGATCCCACAATTGAAGACGATTGGATGCCGAAGGAAAGGGTAACTATATCTTGGGTTGACAAATGAAGAAACGGAGCTTAATTGGACTTCAATGGAGAGTTGGCATAAATGCAATGTAAGAGGTGTCACCGCATCGCAGATGGTTTTCTTCAAGTGATTGAAGAAACGGAGCTTAATTTGACCTCGATTGGCATTAAATGCAACGAAAGAAGTCTCATCGCATCGCAGACGGTTTTCTTCCAAACCCTACAAAGAACAACATCGGAAGCTTCTCAACCACCTAACGATCTTTGTGCGGGATACCATTTTTAAACAATTTTGAATAATTAGAATAAATTGTTTTGAAAATGGAAAATATTATTTTGAAAATTTATTGAGCTAATCTTTGAAAATCACCGGACTTCATTTTATCAAAACTTAAGTCACTCAATCATTGACTACTGTCATGGTTTGAGGGGGAGAGTGATTTTATATAAAATATTTTCAAACAATATTTCTTCATAAAAGTCCGGATTGTACAAAATAAGTGGTGATCTAAATATTTAATGTTATGTCATGGTATGATTTTTCTTTTGAATCAAGGTCTTTCAAAATGAAATTCTTTATGTTCTTGTTTGATTGTGAAATTATTTTATTTTACTTAAAGATCTCTTAAAAACTATCATACCTGACACTAACAATCTTTAATGTTTTAAATTGGTCCTCTTCAGTCATTTTTCAAAAGTAAATCATGCCACGTCTTTCCCCTAAAATTTTTTAAATGATTTAAATCAATTGGGATCACAAATCTCAAGAGGTTTGAAATTTTTGATCGGGGGAGAGATCGTGATTTAAATCTCAAATCTGTTTAAATGGAATTGGTTTTAGTCCTTTTAAGGCACTCCTACCTCCATGTGCCAAACGATTTCAAATACACAATGCACATGTTGAGGAGGAGGATTTATCCAAAAACGAGATGAGTATTTAAACTTGGCCACACTTTCTCCCATGTTTTCTAAACCTGATTAAATCACTTGAGATACAAAATCTCAAAGGGTTTGATATTTTTGATCGGGGGAGAATTTGTGATTTAATAATGAAATTTGATAAAGGATGATCGACTTGATTCAAAAGTGCTAGTTCTCTCTAATATGTGCTAAACTCTTTCGTTTATCGATACACATATTGAGGGGGAGCAAATGGTTTTCTAAATGGCTTTTGTAATTGTGGATGTGCTTTAAATGAACTCTTGTCTCTATGTGATAAAATGATTTCAAATATCCTATGCACATATCGAGGGGGAGAATTTACCAAGAAAATCAAATGGCTTTTTCTATGAAAACTGTGATCAAAGAAAATATTTCAAAAGTCCTCTTGCCTCCATGTGCTAAACAATTTCTAAATCATATTCACATGTTGAGGGGGAGGTTTTCTAAATGATCAAAACTATTAAGGTACAAAATGCTTTGATCTCGTATCACAAGTACCTTGATTGTTTTTCCAAATGATTTTTCAATTGGTTTTAAGGAAGAATGAACTGTACCAAAAGACCGACCAATTTACTTTATGCATGGTGTTATAAGGATGGTTAGGTTAGGTATTAGTTCCCACGATCCGCCGAATCGGAGGGATCTACCGAGGACAATCCACTAGTTAGTGTAGAGTCCTTAGGTATGATGAAAAAGGAGAAAATGAGAAATTGGGAAGAGTGCGGATCGAGATGAGCTAGTAATGAATAAACCCAACAAGGTTCTAGTAATGAAGTCTCGTAAGCAATGAAGGGGTTGAAGAATGAAAAAGAATGAATGTGAAAAGGGTGAAAATAAATAGCCTCCATCAATTCAACCTTAGGCGTAAACCGGTTCAATACATATGCTACGGTGGTTACTAAGGTAACGCCGGTATTGAAGATAGGACGTCATGGACCCAATGAACGCATCGCACTAAACTTCCCAAGCTACTCAAGTTCCTCTTAAAAGGGCTTGTTTCATTCTCACGGGAACCTACATAATCTATAGACTTTCTCTTAGAGATTGTTGATATTGAAGAAGGAGACCCTCTCCCTAGTCTCCGGCATAGGAACCAAATGTGCACAATTGAGTCTAGAGCCAAGAGATCATCCATAATATCTCATTAGGACACTAAATTAATGAATGTGGAAAACTAGAAGGGGGTTGAATAGTTTTGCCGATTTTAAGTTGATTTCAAAACTTTAGATTCGATATTATGTGAAATCGTATGGATGTTGAGAACGATAGATCTAATGATAATGCAAGAAAATAAATAAAGATAATGGATAGAAATGACACAACCGATTTATAGTGGTTCGCTACAAGGACACCTTCCTTGCCCTACTCCACTCCCGAGTCACCTACTCGAGTTCAAGCACTATGTCAACAAACTCCTTCACTTGGCGGAGAAGCCTTCACAACGTTGCTTACACTTTTTGGTACAAAGCTAGATACCGAGTCCATAGCACGGTGGACCAACCAACATAACTATTACACAACAAATATGTGAAATATCAAATACAAGATCTTCGCTACAGAATCTTGGGGAGTGACAAATCAATCAAGGACCCTTGCTTGGATGACTTGTAGAATGCTCGTGATCTCGCCTTAGAGAAGGACCTATATGAGGATCACAAATAGAAAGAAGAAGAACAACTCTCATATCAAGTGATCTATATGTTGAAGAGAATGAGAGTGTATATGAGATTTAGTAAGAAGAGGGTGAGTTAGAATGAAGAAATGGCTCTCTTTATAGGCAAATTTCCTCACCGTTCCTACGGATCCCACGGATCCTTCCACTGGGATCCGGCTAGCACAAAGCTAGGGATCCGTGGGCGCCCTCTTGCCCATGGGTTTTTTTGGTTATGGGTCATGGGTTGGTCCATGGGTTATATCTAGATTCAATGTATCTAAGTATACATTGTATCAAGTCTCTTTAGGATGGGTTAAGATCCATGGGTTGTGATTTTTACCCATCCTAATTAACTATTACAACAAATGCTTTAGCTACTACATTTTGTATTTAAAGATTATATGTAAATGCTTTACAAAATAACATGTATCCTTATAATTATACTTAAGACAATCATTATATATGTTATCAACAAAACACAAAGAGATAATATTAATAAACGTTTTTACGGTTTATTTGTATTAACAATCTCCCTTTTGTTGATGACAAAATATAATGTTATGATGAGTAAAACTTAAGAATAGATGTAAGTTTTGAAAGCTCCTAAGTTTTACTTCTTCTCCTCCTTTTGTCGAAACAAAAGTTAACCCTGGAGGAAAAAGTAGTCTCGATTTCTTACTCCCCTCGACGGTAGCTCCCCTAGTTTGGGCGTCAAGAGAAGAAAAAATCCTACAAAAGAAAGTTAGTAACATGCTTAAATGATCTTATGGTTGTCGAGAATCAAGATAGGAGCCAAGGTATGTAAACAAGGCCTTGTAATAAAACGACAAATTGTAGTGGTAGTTAAGCCACTTACAAGCATGTAAAAATAAGAACAAGACTTGTTCTTGAAAATGACAAAAAAAAATTAATACTAAAAGTGAAAAATAGTAGTAGAGATTCCTTCCATGCTTGCATAAGGTTATGGATGGAGGTTTTGATGAGTAATGGTATTGATGCGATCAAGGATGAGGTTGAGTATGAAATGCATTTCTTCCCTAACTTCTATTGCAATTTCCCTAGTGGATTGGCAATGTTCACAATGTAAATAATGTGGGTAATGAGTGTGGAAGTTTTCCGGGTTGTTTTGATTTGAGTTATCGGAAGTTGTGGTGGAAAAATAGGAAAATATGGATCAAAATCCGAATGTTTGTGCGTGGTGGTGGAAAAGAACCTAGATGTTCTTGTAATGTGATGGGAGCTAGAGGTGGTGATGTTTCAAGATCTTGAAAAATAGTATTTGGTGATGTAGGGGTGTTGAAAAGACTATTTCTTTTCTTTAGGTTGGGTAGATCTTGTTGGAGTCCTAAGGAGTTCCAAAAGAGTTATTTTAGGTGGTGATGAAGTTGGTGTACTTGTTGGTGATGAGGGTGGTGCTATAATGGAAGCATCCTGTGGTGAGTTATTTGAGGATGAATCATTTGAGGTTGGTTTTGCTAAACAACAAGATCGGATACTAATCCGTGCGGATATCCAAGCATTTGATTGTGGTATTTTGGATGATAGAAGCACAAAGGTTTGGATATCATGATTGTTTGTACTAGATGTTTCTCCTAAAGGGTTTTTGGATGACATGATGAAGTGTGTTTGTGAAAAGGAGATGGAGTATGCAAGCATTTTGGGAGTTATATATATAGAAAAACAACACATTGTAATGAATGTTGACCCAAAATGTGGATTAAAATCTAATGATTAGATATGAATTCAAGGCATGTGATCATGAGAACACAAGCATTAAAGAGCATACTCCCAAAATGAAGCAAATGTGGATTCTACATCCAAAGTGACAAAAATAGAAGTTGAAAACGACACATATACGGATCCCACGGATCCTTCCTCGAGGATCCGTCCGAAGATGAAGGCCGGGATCCGGTCCGGTGATTCAGCAAGACAAAATTTTTCTTTTGAAAGCATTTTTGCCTATTGTGTGCCTATATGCAAACTGTTAGGAATCATCCTAACATGAAAATGTGACAACATATTTGGTATTACAATAGTTTTATTGTAAAGCACAAACACATGGACTGAAACCGTCATTTATGTAAAGTCATGTGTTTGGTGCACTATATAAGCCCTCCTAGACTTCACTAGGAGGGTGATGCTCAGTGTGTAATCTTATCCTTTTCATTATTCAATAATACACCTAGTTATCCCTTCTCTCTCTACTTTCTCTCTCTAACCATGGATGTCATTTACTATCATCATCCCCGACCTCCCGAATCACATAATCAACTAATATAAACGATCCAACAATTGGCATCAGAGCTAGGTTACTTTATAGGTTGATTTGTGCTCTAATCTTGTCAAAAACGTCCATTTTTAAAACTGTTATAATAAGCTTTTTATTATATTATATCTTTGGTTTTAACAGTTTTAAAATGGTCAAACCTTATGTTAATTATGGTCAAAAATAGTCTGATATGTTATTGGTTGATCTGAGTTTTTATGGGTTTTTCTGGAAAATTTTGAAGATCTGCGAGTTTTTATGGGTTTTTTCTGAAAAAAGTTTGAAGTTTGGCGAGTTTGCATACTTTATTTTGAAGATTTGCGAGTTTGCACTATCTTTTATTGAAGATTTGCGAGTTTGCATAGTTTTCGATGAAGATTTGCTAGTTTGCATTTTTCTGACTTGAAGATTGGCGAGTTTGCCAGTGTAATCTTTCAAGTTTGCGAGTTTGCAACTTTCTGATTAAATATTAGCGAGTTACAACTTTCTTTTTGAAGATTAGCGAGTTTCTAATTTTCTGCAGTTGAACATTAGCGAGTTAGCTAACTCTTAATTGAAAACTGGCGAGTTTGCTCACTTTTATTTCAATACTTGCGAGTTTGCCCATTTAAACTCAGATTCATGTCATTACCTCAGATCTATAATCCTCATTGGTACAAAAGGTTTAAAACGAAAAAGAAGAAGAGGAACAAGAACAAGACTTATGACCAGAACTGGTTCATAACCCAAATCAAACAAATAACCACTTCAAACAAACAACAAATCCATAAACCTCGATTAATCCCATCTCCATCAAATCAAAACTACAACAATCTTATATCCCATCTCCAAAAACAAGACTAGGAAATTTAAAATAATTATCGAGACCTCAGTTTCATTTTTCGTGCTTTATAATAACAAAAACAAACACACGAAAATGATATCATCATTGGTTTGTGAGTCTACTTCTATTTTTATATCCGAAAAAATGGAAAGATTCATAACAAGTATGTTATGATCTTTTCTTCTTTCATTCAGACCTAAAACAAAACAAATGAACAACATCAAACCTACCTTAGATCTATACAAGATCTCGAAGCAAAACGTTGATTGATTTTGTTCAAAAGATGGTGTTCGTATTTTGAGTTCTTGTTGTCCATTAACAAGAAACGAAGCAAGTGACATAAAGGGAGTTAGTTTGTGTTTGTGGAGTGATAAAGGAAGAAGCAGATTGTTTAAGATTGATTTAGGGTTTGAGGAGATAGGATGGGGGCGCAGGTTATCTTGTGTATAGGGTTTGTTGTTACAAAACTTTATTAGGGTTAAGTTTGAGTAGCATTTTATAACCGGTTAACTAGGGTAAACGTTTGTTGGACCGGATTTTGTGATGACTTTGGACTCGCATGGGCTAAACCTTTTATCATTGTAATTGCTTGTGGGCTGAATTACAAAGGATGGACTGGGCTACATTGTTGATGCTTTCGTTTAGATGTAAAAAGTTTTTGTTTATAACTTTTTTACATTGGTAGACGAGTAGTATTTTTGGTCATAAAATCATTTCACGGGGATACATTTTTTTGACAAGATCGGGATTAATTCATTATCAAGATTCACTAAAACTGTCAAAAAGGTTAGATTTTGGGTATTAAACCGCAAGAGATGACTACGGAGTTTATTCATTATTATTTATTTGAGGTTGAAGTGAGATTTCACGGGTGCGTGTACTTAGTATCTTGAAGATATCGGTGTTGGTTGGATGCATGATTCTTCAAGATCCTTGTTCGAGCTTTTCACTGTTACGAATGACAAAGACTTGAGTTGTCTAGTTATACCTGATGTAAGGAGTTACGTTGTTGTGCTCACAGCGTATAGCTATCACTTTAAAGGAGTTACATTGTAGTGCTCAAGTGTCACAAAAAGCTGTGGATAATTCGAGAGAAGTTCATATACAATTAAGGATGGATGGATGGGTATATGATTCTACCTTTATTGAAATTCTCAATATTGGTTCCTCGTCAGACATTAGTGCAAGCTTAAGTCACAAGTTCGGGTTATTTTACTTCAGTCTCAAGTTCATCATATTGGGTCTTCTCCATCAGTAGTCACTACAAAGAGCCGTCAGAATGATAATGGGGTCGGTAAAGAGTTGGTTGAGAGGAGTATAAAAGAGTAGAGAAGTTTTATCAGCAATTGATTCTCACGGGATATTTCATGCTTCACAGAGATTTATGGTACTTCACACTTATTCAATTACTTGGACATACGACGTTACGTTGCCTCCGTTTCCATCGTAAACATAGTGTGTATGCTTCCGATTCCGCGAAGACATCGTGGGGGAAGAGAGTGGATGTGCTTTGTATTTTTTCGACTTCTTTGCGAAAACACTCTTTTTCCATAAGTATCTGCAATCAAGGGGAAGAAATGTGCACATTGGAGACGCATAACAGGTTCTCGTGATCGAGCTTCAAATGTTATGACTACCGGAGATACGTCCGCAGAGATGATCAGTGGTATTGTTTTGTGACTTTGGTGTTACCGTTTTAACTTTCCCGGGTTGTTTTGTGTGAAGTAGCCTACTTATGTGAGAAAAACTTGCTGATTTCTTGCATGTTACCCCCGAACGGAGTTTCCGAATTGAGCACAATTGTGATTAAGTGACTAGTCAGATTTGCTTGGTGTGGTTTAAGGTGTTATCTACAAATTCCGCTGCGTACTTCAAACTTCGAAGTTAGAAGACATGTTAACTACATCAATGTTTCGAATCTGCTGAAGACGGTTGTCAGTTTGGGGGAAGTCGATTGAAACTTCGCCAAAAGAAGTGTATGGAGAAGTCATAAGACATGCGATATGAATTGGGGAAGTTAATCCAATTCATACATATTACATCATTTTCCTACAAGTGAAGAAAATGTTCTCAAGCCGAGGTACAAGATGAAGACAAAGAGCGTCAACTGCAGACATCCTCAGCATTTGAAGAGCATATGAAGACCTTTCTTTATTTGTATTTGTACTTGTAGGAAATGTTGTAAGTAATCCCATATGTTGCCACATTGGGGGAAGATTGTTAGGAATCATCCTAACATGAAAATGTGACAACATATTTGGTATTACAATAGTTTTATTGTAAAGCACAAACACATGGACTGAAACCGTCATTTATGTAAAGTCATGTGTTTGGTGCACTATATAAGCCCTCCTAGACTTCACTAGGAGGGTGATGCTCAGTGTGTAATCTTATCCTTTTCATTATTCAATAATACACCTAGTTATCCCTTCTCTCTCTACTTTCTCTCTCTAACCATGGATGTCATTTACTATCATCATCCCCGACCTCCCGAATCACATAATCAACTAATATAAACGATCCAACACAAACTATTTGGAGTTGCGGTTTTCTCGACCTCTAAAAAGAAAAGGAAAATAACTAGAGAAAATAAATCCTAATTGAGATAACCAAAACACACATTTGGTACATAAGTACGTAATATTGTGTTATCAATGCTCCTAATTCATTTTTGCTTAAATGAATGTACCCGAAACACATATTAGTTATATGTTCCTTTAGCATTCAAAAGTCATGAGATGCAATGAAAGCGGGTTTTACTTTGTATTAATAATGAAAAAGCGATTTGTCCTAGGCGTGAGAAATTGCTTTTGTGAAATTGATACGGAAGGTATCATTCCTTTTAGAAAACATTTTGAAAGGAGATTTTCTTTAAAATGTGTATGTAGTTAAAAAATTATAAATGGAATACTTATCTTGGGTTTTGAAAATTCCCGTATTGTTTGTGAGTTGTGCGTGAAATAGGAATGCTAGACTCAGAAAGAAGAAGGCTAGTGTTTACATACCTTGTAGAGTCAATTAAGTTATGACGTTTGTTCCATTAGACCAAGACCAAGACGAAGTAGGTTGAATTGTTCCCGCTTCAACGGTTTGGTGAGGACGTCGGCTATGTTGTCTTCGGATGCAACCTTCTCAATAGAGATGTTCTCCTTTTGAACATTGTCACTTAGGAAGTGATGACGAATCTCTATATGCTTTGTGCGAGAATGTAATACCGGACTCTTGCTTAAGTCGATTGCACCTTTGTTGTCACATAGAATGGCTATGTCGCTTAGATGGATGTCGTAATCTAATAACGCTTGTTTCATCCATAGTGCTTGTTGGCATGCTTTCTTGCGGAGACGTGCTCGGCTTGGTTGTTGATATTGCAAGTGCCGTTTGTTTCTTAGAAAACCAAGATGTTAAACAACATCCCATAAAAGTACATACCCACTTGTACTTTTCTATCAACGTAATCACCGCATGGTCGAATCGCATATACAATTGTTTCTACTCCCGTGCCTTAGGATACCATAATCCTAATTGTGTTGTACCCTTAATATATCTAAATATTCTTTTACGGCTTCTAGGTGTGAAATTTTAGGGTGTTCTTGAAACCTAGCACACAAGCAAACACTAAACATGATATCCGGCCTACTTGCCGTGAGGTGAAAGGCTACCTATCATGCCACGATATTTAGTATTATCAACGGATTCTCCGACTTCGCCTTTTGTGAGTTTGGTGTCGGATGACATGGAGTCCTAATTGGTTTGACTCTTCTAGACCGAATTTCTTTAACATCTCCTTGATGTATTTAGATTGATTAAAGAAGATACCATCTTCTACTTGTTTTATTTGTAGACCAAGAAAGAAACTAAGTTCTCCCATCATACTCATCTCGAACTCGTCATGCATGGTTTTAGAGAAATCATCACACATGTCTTGACAAGTGGATCCAAATATAATATCATCTACATATATTTGTACTATGATTATATGTGACTCTCTTTTCTTAGTAAAAAGTGTGTTGTCGACTAACCCCATGGTGTAGTTGTGTTTAACTAGAAATGACTTGAGTCTATCATACCAAGCTTTTGGAGCTTGTTTAAGACCGTAAAGGGCTTTCTTTAATTTATACACATGTTTGGGTTTTTCAAAATCAATGAAGCTCGGAGGTTGAGCTACATATACTTCTTCATTTATGACACCATTTAGAAAAGCACTTTTGACATCCATTTGATAAAGCTTTAGATCATTAGCACAAGCATACGCAAGAAGTATTCTTATAGACTCTAATCTAGCCACGGGGCATAGGTCTCATCAAAGTCTATTCCTCTGTTGGTTATACCTTGAGCAACGAGTCTAGCCTTGTTCCTAGACACTACTCCGCTTGTATCTAATTTGTTTTTATAAACCCATTTGGTTCCTATTATGGTTTGATTACTAGGTGGAGGGACAAGTGTCCAAACATCATTAGAATAAAATTGATTTAGTTCTTCTTGCATATCCATTACCCAACTTTCATCTTTTATGGCTTCTTGTGTATTCTTAGGTTCTAAGGTTGAAACGAAACAAAACAAGCTACTTTGGTTTTGAACTTGAGACCTTAATGTTCGTTCGTTTAGTTTTCCTATGACTTTATCTACGGGGTGATCTTTGGACTCTTTAATGTTTACTATTTTATCACTTAGAGGTTCTTCTTCTTCACTTATCTTATTCTTTATTACTATGGCTTTACTTTCTATAATCTCGTCATCGACAAGAGGTGGAGAGGGTTTGGGTGGACTTTCATCAAATTTTATATTTAATGACTCTTCTACCTCCATTGATTCTTTTTTTAATATGACGTAAGCCTTGCTATTTGGCAAATAACCTAAAAAGATACCTTCGGTTGATTTAGGATCAAATTTTGTAAGGTAATCTTTAGTGTTAAGAATAAAACATTTACTACCAAAGACTCTAAGGTGATTTAACGTAGGCTTTTTGCCCTCGAAATAACTCGTATGGAGTTTTTCCTAAGATAGGTCTAATCAAGACTCGATTGAGTATATACGTTGAAGTATCAACGGCATTACACCAAAACTTTGAGGTATGGATTGTTCATTAAGCATGGTTCGACTCATTTCTTGTAGAGTTCTATTCTTTCTTTCTACTACCCCATTCGATTGTGGAGTCGTGGAGCCGAAGTTGTGAGTAATACCATTAGCGTCACAAAAGCTCGAATTGCACTTCATTATCGAATTCTACCATGATCCGTCCTAATAGACACTATGGGATTTCCTAGTTGTCTTTGGATCTTTTTGCACTTCATTATCGAATTGCACTTCATTAGCGTCACAAATAGTTAAAGGTTTTCGTTTTGTTCTTTAAAAATTTTGTCCAAGTATACCTAGAGTAGTCATCCACTATTACCAAAGTATAGTAGTTGCCTCCATAACTTTGGATAGCGGATGGACCAAATAAATCCATATGTAGTAATTCTAGACACTTAGTTGTGGACACCATGTTTTTAGCTTTATGACTCGAATGAGCTTGTTTTCCTATATTACAAGCATCACAAAAATGATGTTCATATTTTAACTTAGGTAGATCTCTTACTAGATCTTTGGATGATAGCGATTAAAGAAGTCGCATGTTGGCGTGACCCAATCTTCGATGCCATAAGGTCAAGTATCATCCATAGAGGTAAGACGTGGTTGTCTTTAGGTTCATTACCGATTTTAATGACATAGACTCCATGTTTCCTAATTCCTCTTCCTATGGTTATGCCATTTTAAGTATCTTACTACCGGTTTCGTAAAAAGTACATTGCACTTTTTATCACATATTTGTCCTATACTTAAGAGGTTAAAGTTTAGGCTTTCTCGTGACACACATCGTTAATGGTTAGAGATTTTTAGAAACCGTACCTTACCGATGATTCTACTTTTGCTATTTCCAAACACCACATTACCTCCATTTACGGATTCATATGTGGAGAATAGATCCCTATTGCCGGTCATGTGCCTCGTGCCCGCTATCCTTGACCCATTCATCGGGGTCTAGGTCGACCTTTAAGCACACCTAAAACAATAATAAACTCAAAGTTTGGTCCCCATTTATTCATGGGTCCATTAGTGTTAAACATTCCATTCATGTTAGACATGTATGGATAAGATGAGTATGCATTCCATGGAGCAAAGTTTTGAAAATAGAAACCGTTTTGTATATTAGGGTTCCATCCCATTTGATGGTTACTTCTTGGATAAACGTTATTAGGTCTCCTAGATGCATTATGTTTTTGAAAAGATGGTGCTTTGTTTCTTGCAAAAGTAGGATTATTTTTTGAAGGTGGATGTCTAGTGGTGACATGAGTTGGTTTCTTCCTATTTACGATAACGAACTCGGTTCTAGATGATGAGGCTATGTTATTACCACTAGTTGTCATTGTAGATCCACGGATCCCGGTTTGTACACTAGCCGGTTCCCTTTTAGGGATCCGTGGGATCGCCACAACAAAGGGTTGGTTTTTCTAATTCTTTAACAAATTTTGTTTCTTTACTTTCACTAGTTGATGGATCAAGTTGTTGTATACCTAGACCCTTTTGGTTGTTGCTTGGTTTTAACACCATCGAGTATTGTATCTAAGGTGTTTGTACTCATTCTAGCAATTTTAGAATCTAAATGATCAACTAGTGTTTGAAGTTGAACACAAAGTTCACATTCACCATTTGCTATTTTACCCTTTTCCAAACGTTTTAGTTTTGCTTTTAATTCTATGACTTCTTTATCTAAACGTTGGTTTTGACTCTTTAAAAGCTTGTTTTTGTTAATTAGTTTTAAGCTAATATTTCATAGTTTATCATATTCATTATGCAATGAGTCGTCATCAAGTGATGAACTACTATAGTATTCGTGACATACCTCGTCATTTGCCATGAGACAAATTTCTTCGTCCTCCTCGTCGCTCATTCCCCACGCCGCTCACGAATGCCTTTTGATCATCCCGTTTGGGACACTTACTAATAAAGTGGTTTGGGTCCCCACATTTAAAGCAAGTACGATCATCCTTTGGCTTCGTCCTCTTTGCTTTTCCGAAGCCTTTCTTATCGTCATACGGTTGTTTGACGTATCTACCCTTTCTTCTAAAGAACTTTTAAAGTCCCTTACCGCCATAGCGTACTCTTCGTCGTCACTACTCAAGATGAGTTCTCCTCACCGTCAAGCCTTTTTGGCTTTAAGGGCAAGAGATTTGTGTTCTCTTTCCCATCAATGTAATGTCATCTGCATCTACAATGACATTATGAATGAGCGACTCAATATTAGGAGAGACCCTAAGTATCCGGAGGAGTTTGCAACTTTGTGGGAAGAGTCAAGGACGTGCATGTCTTTATAGGAAATTTCACCTACCTAGTTGATTTTATGGTCCTAGAAGATGTAGGATGCGTCATTGACTATAGCTATCCCAAGTAGAGCTAGGGAAACCGCTTGTTGAAACATCTAGAATGAGCCATAACAAGCATGATGGAACGGTTAGGTTCAAGGAAGGAACCGATGAGATCACCTATAGGATGCCTTGGAAAACAACTGAGTATGGCCACTTGTCCATTTATGATCGAGACAACATCAAAGCTTTTGAGGACAAAAGCAAGGAAGATGTTGAAAAAGGTTATAAATTCATGTGGGAAAGAAGGAGGCATTATTATAAGGATTGCTTGACTCTAGTGCCTAGGTATAGAGTCGATGAAGATTTTGTCAACATGATAGAATTCTCATTGAGGATGCGTGAGGAAACGTAGAAGCACGACTATGAGTCTAGCTACAAGACTCTTAAATAAAGAAAAGCGGTTCGTGGGAGGCAACCCATGCTTAATTGTTTGCTTGTTAGTGTCATATATCTTTTATTAATTGTTTATCCTCATGTTTAAATTTGTAAAAATGCTTTATTTTGTTTTTAACCTCGTCTTAATTGCATATAAAGGTATTTTACATAAAGGATAAGTGTAGGGAGGATTACACACGTTTTCAAAAGAAACGTAAACATGAGAATAACAATTAACTAAAAGATATTTATGTTTGTTTGTTCGAGTCAAATGCTTGTATCGAGTCATAATGGATGTTTTGCGAAATTTTTCAGATTCTAAAGATGTAAATTTTTAATTTTTTTCCGGAAAATCGCAGACGCTTTTTGTCGGGATAACTGACGGCGTCAGAAGGAGTAAAACATCGATTACTTTTTTCTCATTTTCGAGCTACTTATAAATTTTTGGAATTTTCGGTCTTAATTTTCTTAGAAATTTCAGTAACATCCATTCCACAAGCATTATATCCTAGTTTAAATCGAGTCTTATATATATTATTACCGATTTTACGCGAAGGTTTCGTTTGTTTTCTTCAGTGTGCGGGTTTAGTCCATCAAGAAGAAGTTACATAAGATTGGAAGGAGCTTTTCACGCATAATTCTTCTTGAAAAGGATTTAACCACCACTTTACGGATCCTACCAAGCTAATCGGGGAGTATTAGTTTCTTTCGTTTTAATTACCTTCCATTATCATAACTTTGATACTTTCGGGAACATTGGGGACAATGTTCGGTTTAAGTGTAGGGAGGAAAATAAAGGAACTTTGAAACTATGTTTATCCTTGACTATTTGCTTTGTCCAATTGTGATTGTGTAATAAACCTTGAGAAAATGTCGGTTAGGGTAATTTTGGCACCAAATTTAAAATTTTCATGACATATAGGAGTGGGCCATTAGTCTTAACAAAAGCGCCTCATGGATAGGAAGTTGCATGACTAGCACAAAACCCTTTACCACCCAAATTCCACCAAATGTGAGGATCGCCCTTAGATTAGTAGGAATTAAAGCATTCATCTTCAATGCTTAGAGTGTGAACCGTAGTATATTAGATTCTAGAACTTGTTTTGTGATGCATTCGAGATCGCAAGTGAGGCTACACTTGTGTAGTTAGGAATAACTAAATGATAAGAGGCATTAGGATAACCCTTGTTTGACACACAATATAATTACTTCTTCCATATCGGTTGAGTAATTCCCCACACCCTGCGTTGTACTCATCTTTAGTACACGATACCCTAGTTAACCCCTCGAGCCTATCCCTTTCGCGGTTCTCGTGATGTTTCGGTTTTCGAATATCAATGAAGAGCATTGTTTACCCCCACCCCAATATACACCCAAATCGCCTTAGCCTACCCTTATGCACTCATTTTAGTGCAAATGTTTGTTATCACCCTAAACCCTTAGTTCAATTATCTAGTTGCTTGCATAAGTTGCTAAGTCGAGTCATATCCTTTGTATACAGTTTTGGGACGATTGGGATTCATGGGAAAAGTTAAAGTTTATGAAATGACGGGAAGGGACGCCAAATTCAAATTCCTTTGTTTGCATAATAATGTACCCCCAAGTGTTTTGATCTTTTCAAATCGGGTCAAATTAGTGTTAGAGTAATAAAACTCAAGTGTAGGATATGCCTATAAATCCCTAGTATTTTGATGTTATCGTAGAGGATGGTAGAGTAAAGTTTATTAAAAAAAAAAAAAATCGAAAAAAATATAGAAAAGAGAAAAAGAAAAAATATATATATAGAAAAAAAAGAAAAAAAGAAAAAATATATACGGGCTACCATCCTACATCTATCCTTTAAAGTTATGTTTGTTTATTTCCGTTACCTAGAGTTTTAGAGTGTCGAGTCTTGGCTTAGCAACGCCATTCTTCATATGCATTTAACATAGATATTTTTGACTTGCCACCACTAAATAGCCTATCCCACCAAACCCTTGTTTCCCTACTACCGTAAGCCTAACGTTACAACCCTTTAAAAGACCTCTTTGATAGTCTTTCCTAGGTGCTACGTAAAGCGATGGAGGTTTGATCTATTCTCAAGCCTATGGTAATCTATGTACTAGGACCGTTAATGAGTGTTTATCTTCCATTTCCTATTTGTTATATTTCATATATACACCGAGAGAGATGTGAGTATCCAAACACCCCATGTGAGGTGCTAGTATGTAATTCCGTGCTTGTTATGACTTTCTGGGCTTATATGTGTTGTGAACCATTTTGAATTAATGCTTCATGACCCCAACTTATAAATTAATTGGTTAAAAGCACATTTGCTTGAGGACAAGCAAATAACAAGTGTAGGGATATTTGATAAGGTTTTAAAGGTACCATTTTGAGGGTCGTTTAGTCCTTATTTGATCACTTTTGTATCCGTTATTGCTTAATATCGTCCTTTTCACTTTTAGGTCTCTTGAAGGCAAAATCTTTGGAATGACACTTATTTGGACGAAAAGGCGAATATATGAAGAAATGGCCAAAGTCAAAATCGAGACACTCACACCGCTGAAAATAGAAGGCGGCGTCGGGTGCTAATGCGACGCCGTCCGAAGATTTTGTGACGGTTCGAAACCCAAACTCGTATTTTCAAGTGGCGACGTCCGGTTGTAAAGAGTAGTCCGTCGCTACTCGCACGGCCTAGATGCAATCCGACGACGCCGAAGTCGAAGAGACGGCGTCGCGGACATAAGGTGACGCCGTCGCAAGGTTAACGTGGCCAAGACGAAACCCTAATGACGGCGACACGACGGGCGTCACGAAACATAAGGTGGCGCCGTCGATATGTAATCTTATATAGAATCCGAATTTTTCGGTTTAGGGAGAGTCTTTTGGGTGAAAACCTAAACCGAACCTAAGGTGTCTTGTACATTATTTTAGGGTTTAAACCCTATCTTACATCAAGATAAGTATTTACTTCATTAATTCAATTATGTCTTTGATTATTTGTGTGTATGCTTGCATGTTCTCCATGTCCGGCTAATTTATTTGAATATTGATTGGTTGTTTCTTATCTTAGTTGATTAATGATCTAGTAATGCGATAGGTCATTCGTTGTGTATTAATGCTTGATTCATCTTTGTGAACCTTAGAATATAATTACGAGTAGTTGTAAGCTAAACCATCCAAAGAGTGCCTTAGAGTAAGAGTTTATTATCCCTAGTGGGTTTTGTAGACGAGACCCTTTGGTAAGTTCAAAGAGTTAGGGAGAAACGCATCCCTACAACTTTAGACACACAACGCAACTAAGAATAAGGACGTGACAACTCAACCATCAATAGGAGATAATTAAGGAGTAGTACAACCTAAGTAAACACATCTTTAAACTATCATACGAGCACACAATTAATTAGACATAGACTCCCACAACCTTAGTTTAGATAAGTAGATAATAGTAGAGTAATCGGTAGAAATACCAACCCCCCAAATCCAATACCCGAGATTCGTACCTTTCCATTTCATAAAATATAAAAATACAAAAAATAATCTTCCTCAACCTTAACCTTAGCGTAGTAACTCCTTACTAGCATTCCTATTCCCCAGAGAACGATATCAATACCCGGCTTACCCTAATTACTACACTACAACGATTAGGTTCAACGCCTGGGTGTTATAAAACTTGCTCGAAGAAAAGGAAGTTTCCTTGACCCCGAACGACGCGTGTAGCGTTATCAACATCCGAGTGATATGTAAAAATATTCACGATGAAGATGGAAATCCTTCTAGAGCCAACATCAAACAAGCTCTTGGTGGGTGACATGTGAGATCTTCTCGTAAGATCAAGCTTGTGACAACTGGATAGAAACGATGGGGAGATTCAATCTTGAATCAACCATGGTCCAGGAAAAGGATTGACGGATACCTTTGAAAAACCGGTCGTTGTGCTCAAAAACTCTTTTCTCTAGCACTTCGACTGTGTATTATCTTCAAAATCAAAAGGGTATTTATGATTGAAAATGATTTTCTTCTTCTAAACCTTAGTCAGTATTGCAAAACTCTTTCTCTTAAGCAAGACGCGATTGTTTTCAAATCATTTTCTATCAATCGATAAATCTCAATTTGTTGGTTCACTCACTCCGTGTTGTCTTCTTTGAGACGTTTCGGTTTGAGAACAGCTAGAACAGTTGTGAAACCCTCATCAAGGAGGTTCTTCGAACTCTACCGATCACAGGCGGTGACTTGTATCGATCAACGGGAACCGTGGGCGTGTACCTCAATTCAACGAAAGTGATCAAAGATTTCGTGTGTTTTATTGCTAATCGTTGTTTGCGGTACATTTGGACGGTTTTAGCTGATCGAATTGAGAGTCAATCCAAAGCCGCATGCTCACAAAGATCCACACTTAATTTGAAGAAATCATGACGGTGCATATCTACATAACACGGCTCGATATTTCATTCTATGCTTCGCTTCACCGCAAATATCATGAACCGGTAAGGCTTCCGCTACTCGATGGAAAGATGTCATGATTCAAAAGTGTGAGCATGTCGGTCCGAAAGTCACAACATCACATGAAGACAACACAACTATGGATGATCCGAGAGATTTCGTGGGTCGATGATCTCAATGAAAGCTCGAAGATCATCAAAGATGTGGATCAGTTTATGGCCTCCACTTAAAGTACAAATCAACGCGGACTTTAAAGAATCGCTACTTAAGCACAAATATTGCGAAATGAAGAATTCAAGTCTCGAGCTCAAGAACGAAGTCAAAGATAGAATGCTAGGAAGCAAAATGTATTTCATGGGTGACCTCCTTTGGGGAGATTGTTAGAATTGGAAATTCCATGTTAAAGTGTCACCACCCCAATAATGGTCTAGCATATGTTAGCTCGTAGATTTGTCATTGTTTACGTTATTTAATAGTTAATTAGTTAGTCAAGAGCGTAGAATAGTTTAGTGTAACACCGTGGAGGAAGGACGGGTCTTTACCCACTGTATGCTTGATCCACAGTCCGACAGGAGGACGTAGTGTCTGTAAGTATAAATACCCCTTCCATCCATGGAAGGGGTGGTGCTTTTCAATCTAACATTCCATACTTTTGTATACTAAGTCTCTAGCAAGAAAACACCCAACTCTCTACTTTCTCTCTCTAATGGCTAACATGTATTTTGATCATCCTAGACCACCCGAATCATCAAACACAATAATATATCGATCCTACAAAGGAGTTGATTCTAACAATGATCGTTGAATAGATGCCACACAAGCACAAAATTTATCAAATCCATCCAACCTTACACCCGTCTCCTTTTGGATATCTCTAAGATCACTCACAAATTCATTAGAATAATAAAAAGCAATCCAATCTGCGAAATTCAATTGTTCCTCATTTGTTAATGATTCAAATGCAACTTCACTTGCCATAGCGACAAATGAAAAGGGTTTCTGAACACAAACACAAAGAAGGGGATAGACTACGAGGAAGCTAAAAATGGAAAAATGCTTACTTGATAGGAATCAAGCAAGGAAAACTAAGCGAGGTGGGTCTAACTAGCTATTCTATTCCGCAGCAGCAAAAACTTGATAACGCTACACGCGTCTTTCGGGTCAAAGGAACTTCCTTTCGTCGAGCAAGTTTTTCAACACCCAAGCGATGAACCCAATCGTTGTAGTGTAGTATTAGGGTAAGCCAAGGGAATTGATATCGTTCTCTAGGGGAATATGAATGCTAGTGAGAAGTTACTACGCTAAGGTTGGGGTTGAGGAAGATTATTTTTTATCTTTTTATGTTTTTAAGATATAGAAAGGTACGAATCTCGGGGTATTGGATTTGGGGGTTGGTATTTCTACCGATTACTCTACTCGTCTAATTATCTAATCTAAGGTGTATGTAGTCTATGTCTAATTATTATGTGCTCGTATAATGATTTAAAGATGTGTTTACTTAGGTTTTATTACTCCTTAATTATCTCCTATTGATGGTTGAATTGTCACGTCCTTATTCTTAATCGCGTTGTGTGTCTAAAGTCGTAGGGTATGCGTTTATCCCTAACTCTTTGAAACTACCAAAGGTTATTACCTAAAAAATCTCTAGGATTTATAAACTTAATACTAAGGTACTCTTTGGATGGTTTAGCCTACAATGACTCTAGGTACTATAAGCTAAGGTTCACAAAGATTAATCAAGCATTAACTACACAACGGATGATCTATCGCAATACTAGATCATTAACAATTAAGATAAGAGACAACCAATCAATATTCAATAATTAAGTTTCATATTCCTAAGCAAACACACAAGTAAATTAGCGGACATGGAAACATGCAAGCATACGAAATTAATTGAAGACATAATTGAATTAATGAAGTAAAACACTTATCTTGATGTAAGATAGGGTATGGAACCCTAAAATCTTGCACAAGACAGCCTTGGTTGGTTTATGTTTTACTCCAAAAGACTACACACTAAAAAGTAAAAATTCGGATTCTATATATAAGATTACACATGCGACGGCGTCCCTTTGATTTGAGGCGCCGCCGGATCGCCGTTATTAGGGTTTCGTCTTGGCCACGTTAGTCTTGCGACGGCGTCACCTTATGCTTGTGACGCCGTCCCTTCGTCTCGACATCGTCTGGATCAAATCTAGGCCGTGCGAGTTGCGGCCTACTACTTTTTAAAACCAAGCCGCTCACTTGTAAATGACCAATTTGGCTCTTGAGCCATCACAAAAGTTGTCCGACGGCGTCGCAGATAACACATGACGCCGTCACCTTCGCCCAAAGCACTGAGTGTCTCGAATCTTGACTTTGGCCATTTTCTTTGTATATTCGCCTTTTCGTCTGAATAAGTGTCATTCCAGCATTTTGCCTTCAGGATACCTAAAAAGTGAAAAGGAACGATATTAAGTAATAACGGATACAAAAGTGATCAAATAAGGGCTTAAACGACCCCTCAAAAAGGTACATTTTAAAACCTTATCAGTATGGTTTTAGGGATGAGGAAGATAAAAAAAATAGGGGAATGAATAAAGTGAGAAACTGAGAATCATTAGGAGATGAGATATTTTTAAGGATCGATTTAGCCTGTGATACTATATTAGAACTATTATAGTTGTCTTGCTTAATTATTATAATTGTGTTACTTATTATTCTAATTACCAGACATACTATGGGCTTGTGAATTATATAAGACCAATCACCAATACTTATGTGCATTGTAAGTGAGATTATATCCAAAAATACGGCCAATTTGAAAGAGGCAAATTGCAATGTCTTCATAAGACATTGCTAAGGATTGAACCTTATTAGTATTCAGAAAACACCGACAATTGGATGTAAATACGCATGGGCAACACTGGCCAATCTATACAAGGCCGAAAAAGTGATGCCAGTAAATCTTAGCCATTCCGCAAGCCAATTGATGACTAAATTCATAAGATTATGTTAGATTAAATATAGAAAACTGTTCATATTTTAACAAATCTCATTAGTTTGAGATTATGAGTACAAATCTCATTATCTAATATAATAATTTACATGAGATGCAGACCTTGAATTGAAACTCACTCATAGATATCAAGATGTGAAAGTAGAGAGAACTAACCCACGAATGCTGATTTTAGTAAATCATTTACACTCTCTTTTTCATGACTAATGCGGGTATGTGGTAGCAGACCTCGTAATATGGCTAAAACAACAGAACTCAAGAATATATAGTAAAATGACAATAGCAAAACTTAAGCGATGGAGATGGTCAGGCCAAGAAAACAGAAGCTCAAGCCAAGCAATGCCGACAAAGAAATTAGGTTTTTCAGAGAACAAATAGTGTCCAAATTCATTAATGAACCAGTTCTTGAATTGTACGAGGAAGTCCGGAAATAGATAGGATGGAAAAATAGTTTGAGCATCAAAAAATGGCATTGCAAATGATATAACAATGAAGTAGATGAATAGGATCCCGTCGATTATATTGATTAATGGTCTTCCTACATTATATGTAGTTAAGATAACCACAATGCATCTGGACAATTGCCAACTCACTTTTCTCTTTCATGAAATGCTTCCACGTATTAACGTTACAGATGCCCTTAGCTCTTTACATGCGAATATGAATTTTTGTGTTAGCATATTAGCCCATAAGAGGCCCACGGCCCATTTAGCTTTTAGGGTTTTACCCTTTGTCTTTTTTATATATATTCGTTGTATGTTTTCTTTAGTTGGATCAATTCAATAATACTTTGCATTGTGTGTTAGTTTCTACATGGTATCAGAGCCATGATTCCGTATTCGTAACTTCGTTTGTTTGCTTGCCATATTTTGTTTGTATTCATTGGTTGGTTTTTTGTACATGCTTCAATGCAATTGGACCATTTTAGCCGTCATTTGATTTAAGTCCCCACGTGACTGTTGATGTAAGTTGTCATCTATAAGTGTTTTCCTTATTACTAGCATTTATTTAATAGATAGTGGGATGATGATTTGAATGCACATAAAGAATCTGTGGTTTGATATTTGATTTGGTATACATTTGATCCAATTTGTTTTCATTGGGTATACATTTGATTTAGATCTATTTTTCGTATTGTTCGCTTTTGTCGCATTTGGGTTCGGAATTGTTGTTGATTGTTTGGAGATACATATTAGGTTCGGGTTTTGTTTGGTTTCGCTACTAGGTCTTGACTTGCCTTTGTTTGGTTTGATTTGATCTGATTTGGTTGACACTTGTTAGTTGATATGGATAATTATAAGAATGATTTGAAATTAGATTTTTCATCGTTTGAGCAGTTTCAGAAGTTTGTAGACATGTATGAGCAGTTTCAGATATTTTTAAACATGTTTAAGCAATTTAAGAAGTTTATAGACTTAGAGCCTCATGCTTTGGCAACCTCCTATGATAAACATTTGACATCATCATTTTGTAAATGGATATTGGATTCGGGTGCTGATGCAAGTTTTACTGACCAGGTTTTAATATTTATAAAGTCTCGTTATACCTATGGTATACCCTAATGCACTAACGGCCGATCGCGTGTAGTGTAGTATTTGGTAAAGCCGAGGTAGTCCAAGAGCTATGTGTATTGGATTATAACTAACTCTAGGTGTCACAGATTAATAATGGTTTTAATAAGAAATTAATTAATTAACTACTGAATCAGAAAACAACAAATAAAGGAAAAGGATAAATCAATAGAGGATAGTGGTGCTAACCTAGTTATTCCTCCTAGCTAGTTATGTCTACGTCTACTTACTTCCAATTACTTCAGGTGGGGTCAAAGTTGAGAGGACAACATTTGGTCAATTAGACCTAACCTATCGACAAAGATGCCACCACAGAGAAGTCAGTGTCCCCTTATAAGTCATGTTGTTCCCGGTCCCTAAGCCAAGTCATTAAGTACCGCTACATGCTAGATTTATAATATTGAGTGCCTGGCGTTAGCAACAAACACTCACCCGTAATTCTTAAGTTCATCCAAGCGGTGGGTGATCGGTTGGTCAAATCGCACAAGTAGAAAGGGTCACATTGGTCATATCTTACCCTTCCCGTCTCGATCCGCTCACCTAGGGTCGGGTTGGTCATATCTCTGAGGCAATTGGCCTCTACCGCCATTCAAAACTACCAAACAAGGGTAGCTACCAATAAACTATGCATGCATACACTTAGAAATAATTATACGAGTAATGTAAACGCAAACAAAACAATTAAGGAATCATAACTAGGCGGCACCAAGAGGTGCTTAGCAGCTCATATTAACCATACAAATCAATTCAATATTCAAGGATACGAAATACATGAATCGAAAGTAAAGAAAAGATAAAATGCTAATGCTTATCGTAGGGAGAGTGATTTCTCCCTTGGAGGCGGCTCCGTATGCTCCTCTTGACCTCGCCTTTGGCTTTTCTCCACGTTCTCGGTTGTTGTGTGTGGAATGGGATGATTAGAAATCTTTGGAATTGGTGGGGTATTTATAGGACGAGATCACGGGTTCTGGCGTAACTAATATAAGAGTTACGTACTAACCATCATTTCTTTCATATTTGCACTAGATCTGCTGTTACTACGTAACCTTATTAGTAGTTACGTCGTAGTCTTCAATATACTTGGTTACGCCCGTAGTTGGGAGAACATCAGACGTAGTTATCGTGGCGTGGAACCTCATTTAACCTAATATAGTTACCTGTAGAGCTTTGGGGAGAGTTACGCGTAACCTTCGATGAGTTGATTTTCACGAGTCACGCTTTGAGTTACTGGCGTAATGTGAGAGATGAGTTACAGTAACTTCTTTAAAATCGACATACTATGATAAATCTTTGATATTTCTCTAATTCCGCGTCTCTTTAGCTCCAATGCTCATAATTTACGAATGTGAAAAACAATGGAAAACAAGTGTAAATCCATATAAATGATATAAATTACAAGCATTATCGGGAAATTGACACTTATTATTCGAGACTATTTGATGTTATCAAATATCCCCCACTGAACTCTACTTGCCCTCAAGTAGACCTTATTAGAAAGATTTCTAAAAGATATCTCCCATAACCTCAGAAATATAAGTTTACAAATCCCTTATGCTAGAATAAAATAAAGCCGAACACCTCACAAAATGGGAACGAAACACTCAAATCTCTCAATTAAACTAAGTGTCAATTTCGGGGTGATCACTCAATGGCACAGTTATAGCATGTATTCTATCATAAGCTTGGCGGTTACACAAATCTCCACCACTAGAGTTAAGGGCTAAACAATTCTCGAAGGCAATATGGGTAGACACGAAAAAGGTTAAAGGGTGACTCGTCATTACTAACATGTCACGAGGAAGTGGACAAAATCAATGATACATGACCAAATCCATGGCCAAGACACCAAAGATTGCTCGCTGCATCACCTAGACACGCTTCATGACTAAAGGGTAGGATAAGACATGGGAAGTATAAATGGTGTAAAATAAAAATCAACAGGTAGTCTAAATCTACAACCAAGTCATCACCACTTACCGTCCGCCCAAATTTCAAGATTTGAAGTCAAGAAACCGGATCATGAAATACTAGGTAGATGTGTCATTAGAGGACGTCGTGATGGGCACACTACCTTTTCTCCAACTGTTGGCATAATTACCAACTCCAATCTTCAAATGTGACCGAGATGGCCTCCTCGATACTAAGTCTATAAAGCTCATAACATAGTTCTTATAACATCGCACTTTACAATAACATAACAACTATATTTATTTATTTATTTTTATTTATTATTATTATTTATTTTTTTTCGAATCACTTTTTTTCAACATAACAATGATAACTAAACATAATATCCCCACTTGAGATGAACAATGGGAATTGGGGTCTTCAATGATCTTCGGGAATATGTCGTCGACGAAAGTGTGATTTCGAACCTTTCCACTTGAACCTTGAACTTAGGCAAATGATGACTTCCCAATCACAAATAAAGACTACAGGGTAGGCTAAGGTGTATAGGTGTATCAAAACAATATATTGAGTTAACAAAATGAAAGGAATGGCTCAGATGGGTGTATTTAGGGGTATCTTGCACTAAAGGTGAGTGCAACAAAAGGGTTTCACATGAGGGTCGAGAAGCCGAGGTGACTAATCGATAGACACACAATGGTAGGCTATTTGGGTGATAATCCTATAATATTGCCTTCTAAAACTGAAAAGTCCAAATGCATCGAGCTAACTCAACATACCTCGTCTATGGTCTCGAAATGATGCAAAGGCCAAGTTCTAAAGTTTACAAGCTACCCAAGACACTCATAATTTGGTGGATTTGGGTAAAATATTGGAAACGGATAAGGCTAATCTCACCATATAATATCAAGGGTTGTATGTGCTCGCTAAGGTCTAATCTAGTTAGGTAAAGAAAACATGTCAAAATTTTAAAAATGGCATAATTTTCATAATAAACTAGAAAAACGAGGGCAAAATAATATTCAAGAGATAATTTTACTCCTGTCCCTCCACTTGAATTGTACAAAGTCCCTTTTGTACTAAGCATTAAATAAAGGTGAAGAAAAGTAGAATTAGGCGAGAACTTCAAAATTTGCTCCATAAAGAAAGAAGGCCCACAAAAAGAGACGTGCCTTCGTATAAGCATCATGAACAAACTTCAATCCTCGATATCACACTCACCGACAAGCATAATTCAAAAAATAAAAAAATGAAAATGAAAACAAACCTAACTCACTTTTGTAGGAATCACGGTTGCATTTAGCATATGCAACAAGCCTTTTAAACCACTTGGTGTCCCAGTGGATGAATGAAGTCTCGTGAGGGTTTACTGAGAACACACCACAAATTTCATTTAAAATACTAATACAAAGGTTATTGTGTTTTAAAATGAAAGAATTAAGCAGAGGAAGGTTATGTCGTAGCTCCTTGAGGTAGTTACGCCGTGTGGCGACAAAACCCGATATAATTTTAAAGCGAGTGGTTCTGGCGAACCACAAAAGATGGAATTACTGCGTAATTGGTAATCGTCCATAATTCTGCGCAAAAGGTTGGTTACGGCATAATCATATAGATGAGTTCTGTGTAACTATGATCATATCGATAAACTGCGGCGATAATTACTTCCTCGTTTCTGCAAAAATGGTTAGAAAACACAAAACCCTCTGAATGGAAATAAAACAAAAGAAAGGGATAATTCGGGTTGTCTCCGAAAGAGCACTTTTCTTTATTCTGATCTTTAAGTTAGACTTCAGTCGGCGGGGCTACGGTGCTTGTTGGTCATTTAGGTGGATATGCCAATCTCACGTTGGATCCAACTTACCAAATTCTCATCCGTTTGTAGTCATCCCCAATTCTAAATAGCCCAGTAGAAACTCTTGATTTTACGGTAAGGTGGTCAATACCTTTTTCTTTGTCTTTCTCACTAATATCGAGCGTTGGTTGGGCTTGGCTTAAGCGCCTCTTGGTCAATTTTAAAATTCTTAATCATTCTCGGCATTTTAAAATAGTCTTATCATCATTTATCTTCAACTATACTAACCCTTCTTTTCAATTTTATCTAACCCCGACATTTCACGAAAAGGCTTTCCTAAAATTACTCCGTAAGTCCATCTTCCACAAATTCTCTTACGTCGTCTAAAACCATAAAGTCCACCAAAAATGAATGAGTTTCAACGAAGACATGGATGTCATGAGTAAACCCAAGAAAGTTATTTCCTTATATTCTAATTCTTTCTTCATAACTCGGTTGTAGCATTCTTTCGACATGATGTTGACTGGGGAAGTAGTGTCAATAAATGGGTGGAAGTCGATGAACCAGATTTTGCATGAGATCTTTAGATAATAAGGGTTTCTATGATGTATGTGGGTTCCTACCTCATGAAATGTAGGTTGGTTGGGTTGCGAAAAAGCCTTCACAGAGTTATCTTGCCAATGGGCCATTTCGATTTCACTTGAGAGGTCTTCCGCACTGATTCCTAAATTATCCTCTTCCTCGAAGTTGACGAAAACATCAAAATCTCTCACGAATCAACCTCGCCAGATCCGGGGTCGCTAAGAAATTCTTCTAAAGTGTCACCAAAGCGCCTCTTGGGTCAGTGCACATACCTTTTAGGAGTAGGCAGGAGTTCATTAGGTCCGAACGTTGCAATTTCTCCATTAGCTTCAAGAGTCAACTTTCCAAAGAAAGACATCCACCTTAGTATGGGCGTTGACAAGCATAGGTCTACCTAAAATGCGATGTGTATTCATTGTCTTTTGAAATGTCAAGAATCACAAAATCTCTTCGGGAAAAGGAATTTCTTAATCTTCACCAACACATTTTAACGATGCCCAACGGCGATTGCATAGATTGATCGGCCATTTCAATTTTCATCTTGGCCGGCTTTAAGTCACCAATCCCCATATGCAAAAACATTGAACGAGGCATGATGCTAATACTTGCTCCAAGATCATCTAGGGCATTACACATATTGAGACTCCCGATCAAGCAAGGGAGAGTGAAACATCCTGGATCTTTTTCCTTTTGTGGTAGCTCGTTTCTCAAAACTATTGAACATCTTTCGTTGAGGTGAATTGTCTCATTATTGCTTAATTCCTGTGAAATATCATCATGATTAGTTTTAATGGAATTATTGATAGGGAGTTCTGGGTAAAGCTTGGTCCATAAGTGATTGTCTTTCCATCTTGATTTGTCGCAACTTTTTCCCGAAAGGTCATCGGCTCTTCAAGGATAGTTTCCACCGTGTTGACAACGTCCTCTTCCGGAGTCGCTAGGTAATTAGTGATGGCTTGAACATGAGCTAACACTCCTTTCCAATCTCTTAATCCTATCTTCGTGAATTTTGGCGAAGAGACGTATTATCCACGAATGTCTTCATCATTTTTCAATCCTATCATCTCGTTCCTTGATTCACGATGTGGTCAAGAATCATTTTTCAAGATTGCTCGGTTTTAGTCCCAAACACACTCTTAACCCTCTCAATCCTGCATGCTTCAGCTTCTCTTTCTATCCTTCGTTTTTCAAAAATTTCCCCATAATTATATTCTTGTTTTGTTATCTTCTTCATTACTTTATGATCGAAATTGTGTCTTGGTGCATGCCCTATATCTATATGCCATTTGTATCAATGTTCAGAAATCCGTTGAATACATTCCAAGGCTTGGTCAGGAGTCATGCTAGGAATAAGTCTCGGGGAATCGAGAATTTCTCGTGTTTGCGCATTAATTCCATGGTAGAAGACGTAGACCATCTGATGTTTGTTCAAATCATGGGTGGGGCATCGATAGAGTAGCTCATTAAATCTTTCCCATGCCTGGTAAAGCGTTTCTTCTCCAACTTGGACGAATTGATAAATTTTACCAAGAAGTTTGGCCATTTTTAAGGAGGGAAAAATTGTTGGGCGAACTCTTTCTAGTTTATCCCATGCTTCTTTACATTCGCTAGGAGTTTGTTATACCATTTCTTAGCGGTTCGATGAAGAGTCATAGGAAAAATCCTTGCGGTAACCGAATAGCTCGGGGCACCTCTTACGTTGAAAAGAGAGGATAAGTGGAGAACTTCTTCTACGTGATTCTGAACTTCCTCATCTTCATCTCCAGAAAACTTAAGTTTGTGTAGCACTCGAATAATTTGATCTGGAATAGAGTATTTTTCAGTATTAGAATCATGTGCGAAGCTTCGTTTGCAGTTTTCATTTGGTCGCTCCAAATACTGCTCCATAGTTAAGTCATCGATATTATTTTCATCGATGACCTCCGATTCTAACGTCGGATTGGTGCGATTCGTAAAATGAGAAGATGTTGTGAATAGGAACGGAGAGTAAACTTTCCTTGTCCGAAATTGCTTCTCCGGATCGTCGAATGGGGTGGCAAGAAAGGCCTTGGTACCAAGTCTTGTATCGACATTTAAGAAAGAAAATTAAAATAGACTTAATATGAAATCCTAAAATAGCTCCCAAGCAGTGGCGCCAAAAACTTGATGAAGGTTTCTTGACCGTGTTTTAATATTTATAAAGTCTCGTTATACCTATGGTTCACCCTAATGCACTAACAGGCGATTACACAGTCGTGTGTAGTGTAGTATTCGATAAGCCGAGGTCATCCCAAGAGCTATGTGTGTTGGATTATTACTAAGTCTAGGTGTCCGCAGATTAATAATGGTTTTAATAAGGAATTAATTAATTAACTACTAAAGCGACTTGATGAATAAAGGCAAAGGATAAATCAATAGAGGATAGTGGTGCTAACCTAGTTATTCCTCCTAGCTAGTTATGTCTCGTCTCTTACTTCCAATTACTTGGTGGGGTCAAAGTCAAGGAGACAACATTTGGTCAATCGCCCTAACCTATCGTAAAGATGCCACCACGGAGAAGTCGGTGTCCCTCATAATTCTTGTTGTTCCCGGTCCCCTAAGCCAGTGATAAGATCGTTTATAAGCTCAGCTAGGGATCAATAACAAAGACTAATAACATGCACAGCGAAATAAAATAATCAATTCTTTGTTATTGAATAAGGTTTTCATTCACTAACACTAACTAATCTTAGACGTTTATAGGAACACGTCTAGATAACTAAACTAATAACCTAGGCATTTACAAGACTATACGCCTAGGACACACACACACCTTTAAGTCGACTACATCTTGGAAGACATGTATATTAAACCTACACCCCATGTCCTCTTTATATACTAGAGGATTAGGGTTTACAAATCTCTACTAAGGACTAATAGATAAAACTTCTTTTGCAAGCAAGTCCTTCCATCTTTTTGTAGGTTTCCTTCTTGTCGTATTAAGTCCCTCTTGTTTCATTCTTTTTGTCTTATCAACTCAAACGTATAATTCCCAACACCAAGTCATTAAGTACCGCTACATGCTAGATTTATAATAGTGAGTGCCCGGGCGTTAGCAACTTAAACACTCGCCCCCTAATTCTTAAGTTCATTCAAACGGTAGGTGATCAGTTGGTCAAATCGCACAAGTTGAAAGGGTCGTCAGTTGGTCATATCTTACCCTTCCCATCTCAGTCCGCTCACCTAGGGTCAGTTGGTCGTATCTCCTAGGCAATTGGCCTATACCGCCATTCAAAACTACCGAAACAATGGTAGCTACCAATAAACTATGCATGCATACACTTAGAAATAATTATACGAAAGTAATGTAAACGCAAACAAAACAATTAAGGAATCATAACTAGGCCAGCACCAAGAGGTGCTTAGCCGCTCATATTAACCATACAAATCAATTCAATATTCAAGGATACGAAATACATGAATCGAATGTAAAGAAAAGATAAAATGCTAACGCTTATCGTAGGGGAGTGATTTCTCCTTGGAGCGGCTCCGTATGCTCCTCTAGACTGCCTTTTGCTTTTTCCCACGTTCTCTGGTTGTTGTGTGTGGAATGAGATGATTAGAAATCTTTGGAATTAGTGGGGTATTTATAGGCGAGATCGGGTTCTGGCGTAACTAATATAAGAGTTACGCCGTAACCATCAATTCCTTCGTATTTACTAGATCTGCGGTTACGGTAACCTTATTAGTGAATTACGCCGTAGTCTTCAATATACTTGGTTAAGCCGTAGTTGGGAGAAGCGATTCTGACGTAGTTATCGGTGGCGTGGAACCTCATTTAACCTAATATAGTTACGTCGTAGCCTTTGGGAGAGTTACGCGTAACCTTCGATGAGTTGGTTTTACGAGTCACGCTTTGGTTACGCGTAATGTGAGAGATGAGTTACGCCGTAACTTCTTTAAAATCGACATACTATGATAAATCTTTGATATTTCTCCATTCTGCGTCTCTTTAGCTCCAATGCTCACAATTTACCTGAATGTGGAAAACAATGGAAAACAAGCGTAAATCCATATAAATGATATAAATTACAAGCATTATCGGGGGACATTGACACTTAATAATCAGGACTATTTGATGTTATCAGGTGCTACTCATCACATGTCTCATATTTTGTCACAATTCATTTCGATGAATCTTAATTCTTCGAAATCAATTGCAGCTACCAATGGTGATTCTATGCCATTAGCAGGTATTGGTTCGGTCGATACCCCATCTGCTGCTTTATCTGATGTTTACTACATACCGAGCCTTACTATGAATCTCGCTTTTGTTAGTAAACCTTTTGATTCATGATATGATGTCAAATTTTCTGTTTCCGATTATTCTATGTATGACCCAAAAACACAGGATGTCGTTGAGACTGGTCATAGGCAAGGGGATTTGTATGTTTTGGATCACTTTAGACACATTTATGATACCGCATCATCTAGTGTGCATTTATCTTCTTTTTGGTTGAATCGTTCCTCTTCAGTATTTTATTTATGGCACTCTCATTTGGGTCACGTCTCTGGATCTCATTTACGATTCTTAGCATCTACAGGAGCATTGGGACAACTTGAAACTCATGATATATCTGATTGTAGTGGTTGTAAACTTTCCAAGTTCTCAACATTATCGTTTAGTAATAGTGTTTCCTCTTCTAATGCTCCATTTGATCTAGTGTATTCTGATGTGTGGGAACCTTCTCCTGTATCCACAAAAGGAGATTCCAGATATTATGTTTCATTTATCGATGACTTCACTCGCTACATTTGGGTTTATCTGATGAACCGTAGGTCGGATTTTCTTACGGTTTTCAAAGAATTTAGAGCTCTTGTGAAAACTCAACATTCGACAGTCATAAAATGCTTTCGTTGTGATTTGGGGGGTGAATACACTTCTAATGATTTTGTTGGTTTACTTAAATCAGATGGGACTATATATCATGCCTCATGTACAGACACTCCTCAACAAAATGGTGTTGCTGAAAGGAAGCATCATCATCTTGTTGAGACAGCTAGATCTTTTTTTTTGTCCGCTCATGTTCCACTGTGTATTTTGGGGAGAAGCAGTTCTTACAGCCACATATGTGATTAATAGAATCCCGACTGTGTGTTTTTGGCTATGTTTGTTTTCTCCTAAAACCACATGTTGAGCGTACAAAGTTATCTTCGAAGTCCACTTTATGTGTGTTTTTGGGTTATGGTATTAGTCAAAAGGGATATCGTTGTTATGATCCGGTTAGTAAAAAGTTGTATACATCTTTCCATGTTGAGTTTTTAAAACATATCCCGTATTATTCTATTCCTGCTAGTTCACATAATTTGACTCAATCTAAACTCATCAAATTGGACCCTTTTGATGATGAAATGGAACAACCTCCGCCTGTTGTGACCCCTATCATAACAGAAATCCCCCAAGAAATACCCACAGACACCACACCACCTGTTACAACCATTACTCAACCTCCTCCTACGGCTACCCAATCTTCTAAAGCTGTTTTTGGTCCTCTTCCAAGTGGTCGACCAAAGCGTAATTGTAAGTCCACAAAAAAAGGATGATTTTGTTTATGATTTTGTTTATTCTTGTTATTCGAATTCCTTTAGTTCGTTTATTGCTTCTGTACATCGTCTTCATGAGCCTGTGTCATATAGAGAGGCTGTTTGTGATCCACTTTGGCAGGTTGCTATGGCTGAGGAACTCGCTGCATTACATCAAAATCATACGTGGGTCTTAGTACCATTGCCAGTCGGCAAGCGTGTTATTAGCTCTCGTTGGGTCTATAAGATTAAAACCAAATCCGACGGGTTCGTTGAAAGATATAATGCTCGTCTTGTTGCCAAATGTTATGCTCAAGAGTATGGTATGGATTATGAAGAGACATTTGCTCCTGTTGCAAAAGTGACAACGGTAAGAACCTTGATTGCAGTTGCTTCCACTCATAAATGGAAAATATTTAAGTTGGATGTTAAAAATTCCTTTTTAAATGGTGACCTGAATGAAGAAGTTTTTATGGCACCACCTCCTAGTGTCTCTCACAAACCACGAGAAGTTTACAAGCTCATAAAAGCTCTTTATGGTCTCAAACATGATCCTCGTGCTTGGTATGAGAAATTTGCAACAATAGTTACCTCTCTTGGGTTTATCTCTAGCGATCACGACTCTGCGTTATTCGTAAAACATTCGAGTATTGGGTGTATACTTTTGTCGTTATATGTTTATGATATGATTATTACTGGGAATGATTATGTTGGAATTGAGTCATTGAAATCAGAATTAGCTCATCGTTTTGCTATGAAGGATTTGGGCTTACTGCGTTATTTTCTGGGTATTGAGGTTGCTTTTTCACCAAAAGGATCTATTTTGTCTCAGTCCAAGTATATTGCTGATTTACTTGATCGTGCAAGAATTACAGACAAAATGATTGAAGATATTCTCATTGACGCTAAAGCCAAATACACTCCGACAGATGGTGATCCTTTGCGGACCAGTTTGTATCGGACTATCGTGGGAAGTTTGGTTTATCTTACGATTACGTCTGAGATATTTTGTATGCGATTCATATTGTTAGTCGATTTGTTTACGCTCCCATACGGTTCATTGAAACCATTTGTTTGCACATTCTTAGGTATCTTGAAATTTTCGATTTAGACACTTTTGTTTCTTCTACATCTTCCTTGGACCTGCGTGCTTATTGTGATTCTGATTGGGCTGGTGATTATGTTTCTCGCAAGTCAACTACTGGGTTTTGTATATTTCTTGGTGATTCCCTTATTTTGTAGAAGAGTAAGAAACAAGATGTTATATCTAAATCTTCTACTGAAGCTGAGTACAGAGCCATGGCAGTGACTACTAGTGAGATTGTTTGGTTACGTTGGTTACTTGCAGATATGGGTGTTCGTATTAGCCATTCTACTCCGTTACATTGTGATAATCGTAGTGCTATTCAGATTGCGCGCAACTCAGTGTTTCATGAACGCACCAAGCATATTGAGATAGATTGTCATTTCACTCGTCATCATCTTCAGGCTGGGACTATCTCTCTACCGTTTGTTCCTTCTGTTTTACAGATGTATTTACCAAGCCACACTCTGGACCACGTTTTCGTTTTTTGACTAGCAAACTCTCAATGTTTCTCGGTGCAACATTGTGAGTTTGAGAGGAGATGTTAGCATATTAGCCCATAAGAGGCCCACGGCCCATTTAGCTTTTAGGGTTTTACCCTTTGTCTTTTTTATATATATTCGTTGTATGTTTTCTTTAGTTTGATCAATTTAATAATACTTTGCATTGTGTGTTTAGTTTCTACATTCTGAACCCAATACTAGGAAAGATCTTTATACCCATGTTTGTTACTTCATCAGTTGGTAAATAGTCTCATATTGGTATGAAGAGACTTTTTTCTAGGAAGCTCTTTCGTATATAAAGCCCTTAAAATGAAATAACTTTCAAATTGTGATGTATAAATAGATTATTAGGTATAATAGTACAGATTTTCCGGTCAATCAATTACATAAAATGTTGTTACAATTGCATAATTGAAACTAAAGAAAACCGATAAGAAACATCTCCTTAGATAGACATGAACTAATCATAGTTTAGGTCCTTCATCTTATTATAAAATATTTCAAGCATCATCAAAGAAAGCTTGGAGATTAATGGTGGAGGATCCACCATTGTTGACAGCTTTTCTTGCTAAGTCCTTCCATTTCTCTGCATTTCTCCTCATCTCTTCATGTCCCATCACCATTTCAACACATCTTTCAATCTCCTTCCCTTCCACCACTTCATGTCCATCCCTCTTCCTCACGCGAACCCCAGTTTTCCACACGTCTTCTATCATCTTTGCATTCGTCCCCTGATCTGTCCACTGTGGAAATGCCACAGTAGGAACACCAGCAGCCAATGCCTCCACAGTTGAATTCCACCCACAATGCGTAACAAAACACCCAATTGCTTGGTGGCTCAATACCTCAACTTGAGAGCACCAACCCACTATCATCCCTTGTTTTTTCATCTCATCAATCTTGCTTAATTCGCGTGTTTCTCCACCGTCTCTCATCACCCATAAAAATGGTCGCCCACTCTCCAACAACCCATTCGCCATCTCCTCTGCTTGATCAAATGATAAAGTTGACATACTTCCAAATGAAACATACACAACTGAAGACTTTGGTTTTGTATTTAGCCATTTTATGTAATCTTCCACTGATTTTTCAAATAAGTCACCGCCAAATGAATTGTCTAACGGGTCTTGTCCATCTAGGAACGCTGATGGAATTAAAGGGCCAACCGGGAGTAGCTCAAGATTCTTGAGAGCTTTGATGGGTTCAACTTCAAGTTCATTGAAAGTACTAATAAGTACTCTTGGATTTTCTCCCAGTACATCGATATGATCTTTGAAAAGTGGTATAGCAAAATCGTGTTCTTGCGGTCTTGACGACAAGAAAAAGGTTGGTAGATCACATGTGTTGAGGGGTGGCAATCCTGGTAAGGTAATTGCAACCGACGGGTTGTTGTTACTAGAAGAAATGAGATCTCCAAACCCATTGAAATAATAATAGTAAAGATCCAAAATAGTAGCTGATTGGCACCAAAGAAGAGTGGATTTGATACCATGGGTTTTAGCCACCCCAGCTGCCCATGGTACAATGGTGGTATATACCAAATGGTCAAACGGGTTACCAGAAGCCGCAGCAGAACTAATGATATCAGAGACAGCAGGAGCACCATTAGTAGCGAAATCTGAGCAGAATTGTTCCAAGGTTTCGTTTGATTTTTGGTCATTTTCAGATATTGGAGCAAAGGTTAGACCATGATGGGCTGTTTGCTTCTCAATACGACGTACCACAGACATATTAGTGCAAAGTGTGACCTCCTTGACACCCATACTAAGGATGCGTTTAGCGAATTGAAGTGACGGGTTAATGTGACCTTGTCCCGGAAACACAACAATATAATTAGGATTCTACGGTGGGCTGTCATTGCGGCCAGGGAGGTTGGTTTTTGTTTGTTTATTTCCTAAACAAATAAGGAATGAATCAGTTCTAACACGAAGTCACTAATATATAAAGTCTTAATTAACAAGAAGTCACATATACTATATAAAGATTATACGTATTACTATAAAAGTCCACCATTTATGTTATTATTATGAAAGTCGTCTTGCGTGATGCACATGGTAAGTGATGGGTAGTATATTATTGGAATGCATGACATCATTAAGGGTAGTATATTATTGGAATGCATGACATCATTAAACTTTGCGTATGGCTCTCATAACCATTTTTAGTTTTACTAATTCTTTCTCCTTCTTCATTTGTTTATCAAAATTAATGCATTCATTTAATTCACTTTGTTCATAACTAGTTTTAATACATACATGTTCACGCACATGTCTTAGATGTAAAATTTTAATTAAGTGTTAATTTTGCAATTGTTATTTTAAAGTATATTGCTCGACTGGAGTGGCTGCTTCTATTTCAGTTGCCGCGATGTAGTTAAGCGTAGATTATGTTACTATTTTTTATTTTAACGGAGTTGCAATCGAAACTTTCTTCTTGGTCTTAGTCGATGATGTTGAATGGTTTTTGGTCGCACCTGTGTTACACTTGAATGACGCTGTTGAAAATGTTTGATGATGTTTTACCTGATATAGTTTAGAAGCATTAGGTTTTTTTGTTGAGATTTTAGCTTATACAGTTATTCTTATGGGTTAGTAAAAGAAGGCATTTGTTTATTTTCAATTTACGGATTAGTTTGTTCTTTTATTGTTAGTATTAATTTATTATTAATGGTTTGTGTTATTAGTCATAGGATACCTTGCCACGCGATTCACGTTTCTCGGAAGAATTTTGCTCCACCATAAACAAATAATGGCTCATTTTCCACCTTTATGCTACTATATAAACAGCTCTAAATTGCTGGCCACAGATGGTGAAAAGCCAAAAAGTAAAGATGAAAAGATAGGTGGGTCAATCAATGGGGTCAATACAGGTTGAAGGGTGAAACATGCCATTTTTATTACATGTATGAGTAGAATACATAACCCTTTGCAGGTTGACCCAAACGTCCCTTTAAATTTTGCTTCAGCAGGCAGTCACAAACACCAGTTTAACTTCTAGATAGCCAAACAGCCGTTAAAGTTTAAATATAATCCAAATTTACCCATTTCATGTAGGAACATAGTTTATAAGTATTAATATAAATCCAAATTTATCCATTTCATGTAGGAACATAGTTTGTCAGTATTAATATAAATCCAAATCTATCCATTTCATGTAGGAACATAGTTTGTCAATGGGGTCATGCTAATGAGGCACTTAAGGGTGTTGTATTTTCCTGATCATTGGGGTGAGGTGATGCGGTAATGTTTTTTTTCGATTTAGTGTCAAAGTCTTAAAGGTTTGTGTTTTGGGGTGCTTGAAATTTCTTGTGGTTTATACATAACTTTTTTATAACTTTTAGTTTTACAAAATGTTTTTTACAAGTTGTTTTTTTTTTTTTTTTTTTTTTTTTTTTTTTTTAACAACTTTTTACAAATTTTGTTTATAAAGTTTTATAACTTTTTTACAAGTTTTTTTAGTTTTATAACTTTTAGTTTTCCGTTTTATAACTTTTTAAAAAAAACGTAGTCGGAAAATTTTTGAGGCTCAGATTCGAAGGTTCCAAATGAGATTTTATCTCACTTTACCGTCCATTCGGTTTCGGTTATCATCATCGCCTCGGAAAATTTTAAGGCTCAAGTCGAAGGTTGCAAAGTGAGAAAAAATCTCACTTTCCGTCCATTCGGTTTCGGTTATCATCATCGCCTCACAAGTGTCACAGTTCAAAGCGCACAAGTCACAAGTTCACGAGATTCTCAAGCGCACAAGTCTCACATGTCCAAGCGCACAGTCTCACAGTCTCAAACCGCACAGTCACGAGTTCTCGGGCCAAGCCTCGCAAGTTCAAAAATTTTCACGTTTACGTTTTCAATGTGCAAGTGGTAAGTAGGATTCCAAACTAGCAAGTTCACGAGAAAGTAAACAAGATTCTCAAGCTGCAGCAATTCGGGCTTATAATACCACAAGAAAGCAACAACACCAACCAAAGAACAAACAACAACACAAACTAGCAAGAAAGCAACAACACCAACTAGCAAATTCCACCAACCAAAGACAACCAACAACACCAACTAGCGAAAGCAGCGGTCTCGGTCCACCACAAGAAAGCGGACAACACAAGTGTCACAGGTCCGCGCAACAACAACAACAACACAAGCAACAACACCAACAACAACACCTCAAACAACAACCATGTCTAGTTCACCATTTGACACACGAGAGGTAAAAAACTTATCGAATAGGCTCGGTTATTAGCTCTTTATATCATGTTGGTACGCAAATATGAATGTTGCAAAGTGAGATATAAACTCACTTTACCGTCCATTCAGTTGCCATGCCAAAACTCTAACTTTTTTATATAAAAATCATCATTGCCTTTTTAAATCTTTTATTTCATTGAAAGTTGCAAAGTGAGATAAAGCTGTTCACTTTACCATCCAAGAATGAAGCGCATAGGCCCAACAAGTTTCAGCGAAACATCACGTCAAATAATCGAGTGACTCATTAGAGTATCACCGCAAAACATCACCACAAAAATAAGTCATAACCACGAAATATCACCACCACAAAACATATACCACCACATAACTTTTTAGATCTAACAAGTCAAAACTTTTCATTTTTTCAAGATCTAAAACCTTTCAACATATAAAACTTGTTAGATCTAAAAAATAAGCAACGAAACCAAGTAACCAACCTCACAGAAACATCACCACCACACAAGTTTTTTATATCTAACAAGTTTTTTTATATAAAAAAAAGAGTTAATTACATAAATCGTCCTTGTGGTTTGGTTAAAATTACGGATCTTGTACCTGTGGTTTTTTTTAAGCGGGTTACGTCCCGTGGTTTCTCAAAGTTACGGATTTTGTCCAGATTTTGACCCGCTTATTAAAAAGGACGTAACTTAACATGATGGACTAACGAAGGGGTTAACCTTGTAAATTACTCTTAAAATACAAACCACAGGGACGATATATGTAATTTACTCTTAAAATACAAACCACAAGGACAATATATGTAATTTAATCTTAAAAAAAATCTCTAATTTTATTTTATGAAAATATTTTAATTTTATTATAATAAATTAAAAAAAAAATTGTTAAAAAAATATTACAAAATTTAATAAAAAAAATCATTTTACTATAACACTTAAAAAAACTGTTTATTTAAAAAATTAATTTATTAAACTTTTTTTATTATAATTAAAAAAACTTTTAAAAAAATTAAAAAAAGTTTTAACAAAATCTGTTCATTTAAAAAAATAAGTTTATTAATTTTTTTTAGAACTAATTAAAAAAATTAGAAAAAATATTTTTAACTTTTATTATAAAAACGGATGAAAGCGCAATTTTTATACGTTTCGGTCATTTTTATAAAAAGGAAAAAAGATCGTATAAAAACGGATGAAAACGTACAAAAACGGACAAAAACTCGTTAAAACTTATAAATGTCCGTTTTAATTCGTTTTCGTACGTTTTTAATAAAACGTACGAAAGCATACAAAAACGTACGAAAACGCATTAAAAGGGGCATTTATACATATAAATGCCATTCTTTTGCGTATAAATGTCCTTTTTAAAACGTATAAATGTCCGTTTTAATGCGTTTTTGTACGCTTTCGTACATTTTATCAAAAACGTACGAAAACACATTAAAACGGACATTTATATGTTTTAATGCGTTTTTGTACGTCTTCGTACGTTTTCATCCGTTTTTATACACTTTTTTTTGCTTTTTATGAAAACGATCGAAAACTTATGAAAATGGCGCTTTCATCCGTTTTTATAATAAAATTTAAAAAAGAATTTTTCTATTTTTTAATTTATTCAAAATATTTAATAATTTTTTAAATGAGCGATTTGTTAAATATTATATTAAAATGATTTTTTTAAATTTTATAATATTATTTTACAAAAGTAATTTTTTTTAAAGTTTTTTTAATTATTATAAAAAAGTTTAATAAAATTAATTTTTTAAATAAACAGTTCTTTTAAGTGTTATAGTAAAATGATTTTTTTTTATTAAATTTTGCAATATTTTCTTCACAAATTTTTTTTTTAAGTTTTTTTTAATTTATTATAATAAAATTAAAATATTTTCGTAAAATAAAATTAGAGATTTTTTTTTTTTTTTTAAAGAGTAAATTACATATATCGTCCTTGTGGTTTGTATTTTAAGAGTAATTTACAAAGTTAACCCCTCCGTTAGTCCATCATGTCAAGTTACGTCCTTTTTAACAAGCGGGTCAAAATTTGGACAAGATCCGTAACTTTGAGAAACCACGGGGACGTAACCCGCTTAAAAAAAAGCACAGGGATAAGATCCGTAATTTTAACCAAACCACAAGGACGATTTATGTAATTAACTCTAAAAAAATATGTCTTTACCACATAAACAGATACCACCAACTTTTCAGTTTTTTCAAGATCTAACAACCTTTCAAAATATAAAACTGGTTGCTTATTTTTATATCTAACAAGTTTTATATTTTGAAAGGTTTTAAAACATGAAAAAATGAAAAGTTGGTGGTATCTATTTATGTAATAAAGATATATTCTTTATATATAAAACTTGTTAGATCTAAAAACTTGTGTGGTGGTGATGTTTACGTGAGGTTGGTTACTTGGTTTCGTTCTTATTTTTAGATCTAACAAGTTTTATATGTTGAAGGTTTTTAGATCTTGAAAAAAAATGAAAAGTTTTGAAAAGTTTTGACTTGTTAGATCTAAAAAAGTTATGTGGTGGTATATGTTTTGTGGTGGTGATATTTCTGTGGTTATGACTTATTTTTTGTGGTGATGTTTTGCAGGTGATACTCTAATGAGTCACCCGATTATTTGATGTGGTGATGTTTCTGTTGAAACTTGTTGGGGGTGCCTATGCAGTTTCATTACTGGATGGTAAAGTGAGTAGTTTTATTTCACTTTGCAACTTTCAATGAAATAAATAGATTAAAAAAAAAAGGCAATGATGATTTTTATATATAAAAAAGCTTAGAGTTTGGCATGGCAACTCGAATGGACGGTAAAGTGGTTTATATCTCACTTTGCAACATTCATATTTGCGTACCAACATGATATAAAGAGCTAATAATCCGAGCCTATTCGATAAGTTTTTACTCTCGTGTCAAATGGTGAACTAGACATGGTTGTTGTTTGTGGTGTTGTGTTGTTGCTGGTGTTGTTGCTTGTTGGTGGTGACCTGACACTTGTGTTGTCGCTTTCTTGTGGTGGTGAGACTGTTGCTTTTGCTAGTTGGTGTTGTTGGTTGTTCTTGGTTGGTGTTGTTGCTTTCTTGTGGCATTATAAGCTGAATTGCTGCGGTTTGAGAATCTTGTTTACTTTCTTGTGAACTTTTGCAGTTTTGGAATCCTACTTACCACTTGCACATTGAAAACGTGTAAACGTGAAAATTTTTGAACTTGTGAGGCTTGTGTCCTGAGAACTTGTGACTTGTGCAGTTTGAGACTTGTGAGACTTGTGCAGTTTTGGACTTGTGAGGCTTGTGCAGTTTGAGAATCCTGTGAACTTGTGACTTGTGCAGTTTTGAACTTGTGACACTTGTGAGGCGATGATGATAACCGAAACCGAATGGACGGTAAAGTGAGATTTTTATCTCACTTTGCAACCTTTGAATTTGAGCCTTAAAATTTTCCGAGGCGATGATGATAACCGAAACCGAATGGACGGTAAAGTGAAATAAATATCACTTTGCAACCTTTGAATATGAGCCTCAAAAAATTTCCGACTACGGTTTTTTTAAAAGAATTATAAAACTGAAAACTAAAAGTTATAAAACTAAAAACTTCTAAAAAAGTTATAAAACTTTGTAAACAAAACTTGTAAAAAAAAAAAAAAAAAAACAACTTGTAAAAAACAACAGCCCAAGCACCCCAAAAACACAAACCTTTTAAGACTTTGACACGAAAATCGAGAAAAAACATTCCCCCCATCACCTCACCCCAATGATTGGGAAAGTACAACACCCCCTATGGGGTGCCTCATTAGCATGACCCTTACAATTTTGTACTAAAAGATTTAACAAATGAAGTGTCAAACTGGTCATGGGCCATTAAAAGTATATTCAGTTGCATAAAACCTCACAAAATGCTTTATCTAAAAGCCATACAGTATTTAATTGTAAAATAAGTATAATATAACTACTATTAAAGTTTTAATAGATAGTTATGCAAACTCTAATATAAACGGAATATTAAAGTTTTAACAGATAGTTAGAAACATACCTAAATCAGAAGCTGAAACTCTAATATGAACAGGTTTGGGTTACAAACATACAGCAACAACAACATGAACAACATACCTAAAATCAAAAGCTAAACTCTAATATAAAGATGTTGTCCACCTTCCGCATCAGCATACTATCTTATATCCATAAGATTGACATGCGCAACCTGAGCCGCCTTGAGTAATATGCATGTTAGCGTAAGCAGTGCACAAACAAATTTTTTTTGCAAATATCGTGACATTGACTCAAGCTCATGCCGGTCAATAAATGCTTTTGACCCGTCGTGAAATCTCACGTTTTTTAATGGGAAAAATTCATCTGACCCAAAAGGCCAAAATCCATAGTTGAGCTTCGAAGACACCCAGATGCGTCATTTAATTCAAACGGATCAGCTGGGTCGTTACATTCAAACTAGTCAGACGGGTCATTATGCTGAAAAGGGTCAGATGGGTCTTTGTATTCAGATGGGTCAAGTTGCATACACTGATTGGTGCAATTCCAACATATTGACAAATACATTTGAATGTAAATAGATTGGTATGCTCGTAACTGTGTTATAAAATAATATCAAATGGGTCAGAATGAATAGAAATCTAACAAATAGGATTCCAACATTGTTAACATTTACAAAAACAATACATATTGCATTATGGACAGCAATAGTCAATATATACTTTTGATACATATTAAGCACCCCTAAATGATACATGAGGTCCTTCCTCGTTTTCCTAAAGAAGTCGCAGCAGACCCACCCACTTGGAATCTGCAAAAACCACATAAGATGAGTATGAAACTATGAATATTGAAACATAAGACTAAAGTAAGAGTAATATTGAAAAAAAAGAAAAGGTAAGAGTAACATTGCTTCACAGCACTAAAATGTTTCATCTCAGATTTATAATACATATAAACCATAAAAAATGATAAACGACTGAAAAGGCGCATATAACAGCAATTATATTCCTTCAAACTTGAACTTCATAACCGGGACATGACATCGGGGATTGGTTGAAGTTCGGTAATTTCCTCCATTCCTATCAAGATACCATGCAATACAAAAAAGAAATCCTCCCGATAACAAAACATGAAGTAGTGTTAACCGTAGGTAATTAGGACTGCATAAACTGACTTCTCCAAAACCTTGATGAAATTGTAACTTACATTCTCGATTCACATAAGAAGGCCCCATACATAAGGCGTCAATTTCTGCCCTGGACCATCAACCTGTTGGGATATGTTCGTGTCACAAATAAATATACGGCCAGGAATACGTGAGCCTATTGGGGGCACACACGTATACACTTAAAGAACGTTTTACTTTAATGTAATTAATATATTAGATTTATTAATTATATTAAGTAATGTTACGAAATGATAAAACGGTCATTAATAAAACAGGTAAATGCTTTAATTAATTATAGTCTTTATTTATTATCGTGTGACGTAGTAAATAAAACTTAACCCGAACAATATGACAAGACTATGAAAGTTGGAGGGGGCCGGTTGAAACAAAAAGAATAAAGAGGAAGTGGAGGTAAAACTTGTTCACCAAGTTTTGACTATATATATATAGGGATATCTTGCATTCTGATTTTGTGTGCAAGTAATCTGATCCTTCACTAAAAATACATGAAATTAATCGGTATAAAAATAACTCGGGACCCATAAAAGAATCGGGACCCATGATTTGAGCCTTGATATTGTGGCCGTTTCTTCTGAAAATATTATGGTAATATATTCCATATATATATTATACTAGGTATAGGCCATGGTTTCGCGGGTGACAATAAAAAATACTTTTTATTTAATGTTATCAATAAATTATTGAAACTTAAAATCCAGCAGGCTAATAGAATACAGAATCATAGAATTTATAGGATGGTGGTGAAATAAAGTTTATTTAACTGTAGTAATAACATAATTATTTTTCCACATAAATGGAGTGACAAGTATAAAATAAAACATTATACATTAACACATAAGATAGATATATCTAACTATTAACAATAACTTGACACACACTTGACACACACGGAACAATATGTAACAATGTATTTACCCCGAAACCAAGTAAACTATCATTAAGCAACGTGGAAATGATAGCTACATATGAAGTAAAAGATTCGACCCGAACACCAAGACCTATTCATATATAATTGAGTTGTCGCATATAGTAACCATAGAATAATGTGATCATGATACAATACAATACAATTGCAATTCTGTTCATAATCCACATAGAAAATTTGCTACAAGTGCACTAATAGATGATCTTTAGAGTATTTCATCACAGTAGTTCTATGCTTCTTAAGACTTCTACTGTTGTGACTTCTGTCATCGCTTGACTACATATTTCAACCATGTTAAAAACCACTCAAATGATTTATAACAGTTAACAATCTTGAGGAGAAAAATAGAGCTACTCAGATATTTATAACTAATATAAGATGGTGCAGGACATGCATTGAAAAATTTAAGTACAACATAATTTATGAATATAATTAAGATACTTTTAATGACATCCTCCTTGAAAAGTCCATGAATCGACCCGTCTCCATGTCATGTAATGATTACCATAGCCTGGAAATAGGAATGTGAAATTAAACTGTTACCAAATCAAATTAAAAAAGTATCAACAACTGCATGGTCATATTATATACCTAAAAGACTAATATAAGAGGTATCCACTTCTGATCAAAACTCCTATAAGGGTGCAAAAACGTGTGCACTTCAACAGAATTTATTTCAGTTTTCTTCTTTCCGGATATTACTTGGTTACGTTCCTACAGCTGAATGTCAAGATCTTATAGAACAAAACAATGAACACCTTATAAATAACCAAACATTTCCAACTTTACACCGCAACAAATGTTTCTGGAATTTTTTTACTACACATTTACACATGTAAAGACAAGAGAAGAAAACAATATAGGATACTCTAGCTTTATATATGCATAAACCTAAACATACAGCTTAAGTCCGCGTTGAATCATCCGAGACCGAGTGAACGAAAAAGTCAGATGTCTGATCCATTGGCTAATCTAACTTGAAGCATTTATCAGACCTGAAAGGGAAGGAATTAAAAGTTGGTCTTTATAAAAATGTGAAAGAACGTTTTCATATCTTCGTCAATAAGCAAATGCTTATCTTCTATATTGCATTTTGTTACAGGTGATTATAACATTCACATTATTCTAAAGACCATAATAAGCAGGTTAAACAACTAATACCAAACACCCAAAAGTTAGCAAAATTAGTTTTACCACTTCGTCATAGCTAATTACAACAGTTCATCTATATACACCGCCCCTTAAGTACATATATCTATATAAACTGGCCCTTAATAAGACATTATCTATATTGGTTTTCTTTCAGTATGTATAACATACTGGTTATTAGAGGACTCCTGATAGACACATTAGGATACAACAAAGAAGAGTTTGAGTGTGCAACATAGTGTGAAAAAAGTTCCGAACGAAAAAAGGCCTTAATAAATATTGCATACTCTTCCTACCAATAACTAAGAACCTTCATAGCAACAACTCATCCAATTCTTAACCACTCTTAACCACAATATACACACCATCAGGCAACAGCTAATGTAACACAATTTAATACAAAGATGAACAATATTTATTTTTATTTTCCTAAAGGCATTTGGGATAACTAACATATATGTTTACCGATACAATTGAAACATGAGTAAAAGTTATGTTATAATACTGATTTGAGATACCAATAACTCCAAATGGAACATTATACTAAATTGACCAAAACAATTGATCGAAAAATGGTCGAAATTGCTGCTACATCTACACGATAAAAGCATTTATAATCTTCACCGGCAGAGGTGTTAATTTGAAACGCTTACTCATGGATGGGTAAACATACATTGAGTTTTTCTCTCCAAGGGGGTCACATGAGTAAACTGTACATATAGCTAAAAAGTAAACATGTCAAAAGTCGCCCAAAGCGTATTGTTAATGAATACAACTTACTAAACTCATTTATTCATAAACATTCAAGAAGTTAGCAACACCGGATAGAGAGTTCAGGAAGCTAAACCTTTCGAGGTATGAAACACTTTGTGCATTATCATTGTTGTTCAGCCCAGGATGCACGCTCCCTTTAATCTTGTACCCATCTTGATCTTGTGGCTCCGGTTATAGATAAAGAAAATATTAGCAATAAATCCACTACTTCAAAGTTCAGACCATAAACCAAACAAATAAAATGCCAATTCAAAATATACCATAAATTGGTACACATGTAATAACAAATGATGTTAGTGTTCGCCAGTATCACATATAGAGACGGTGTTTACGACAATCCTAAAACAGATGGAACATGATTAACGCTGCCATATATGTGGCGTTTGAATAATAATTACACATTGAAACAAAAACACCTTACATACATTTCATCAAACACCTTACATACATCCCAACCCAAAGACCCAAATCACAGCCAATAAACTAAAATCCAAACCAATCAAACACATACGGCTTCATACTACACAAAACCCACTAAAACCATATTACCAATCCCCCCAAAACCACATAAAAATCACACAAGTATAAAATAAAACATTATACATTAACACATAAGATAGATATATCTAACTATTTTTTTATTAACTTTTTGCTTACAACAGGGTTCCGATCATTAATAAGTGATGGGTTATCACTATGAAGCTTCATTACGCCTGAAAGATTACCGGAGTTGCATAAACAATGGATTGTGATGGTTTTTTTGTTACAGATCTTGATGAATCTTTAACCCTTTACACCTCTATTTGCCATGGTGAACCTGCAAAATTCAAACAAAAACAGAAAACGGATTTCTGACAAAATTAGTGAACCTGCAAAAAAGTAGATCACATTAATTTACAAAGATTAGGACAGTTCGAACAGACCTAATGAATTTGAAGTGGAGATAGAGAAGAATATCGAGTACCTGAAGTTTAGGAAACCGTTTAATCGTTAAAATTGCATCAGGAAACATGGGGGTAGGAGAAAAAGACGGTTAGAAGGCAAGTTGCTATCAAAAGTAGACGCGTGGTATTATGACGTAAGATTATGACGTCAGAATAGAGGGGGATGACATTTAAAAATGTTTTCTTTTATTATATATAAAGATAAGAGTAAATTACACCGTTTGTCCCTGTGTTTTGGGTAAAATCCCTAATTGAGTCCATATCTTTTTAATTTTGCCTAATTGATCATTAAAATCAAACTATGAAACACCGTTCATTCTTATCGCCCAATTCAGTAATCTTCTCTGTTAGGTCTCACTCATAAAGTGGCAACGTTAGTCCATTAACCAAACGATCGTTTGAAACGTTAGTCCTTTATATTAACGGTCGTCTCTAATTACCTCAAAATTTGGTTTTCTTACGCTTTCGTACGTTTTTATCCGTTTTCGTCCATTTTTATACATTTTCGTCTGTTTTTATAAGTTTTCGTCAATTCTTTACGTTTTCGTCCGTTATTATACGTTTTCATCCATTTTATACGTTTTCGTCAGTTTTTATACGTTTTCATACGTTTTATCCGTTTTTTATGTTTTCGTATGTTTTCTACGTTTTAACGTTTTATCCATTTAAATGCTTTTACACGTTTCGTCAATTTTATAAGTTTCAACGCTTTTATCCTTTTTACGTTTCGTCTTTTTATAAGTTTTAAACGTTTTATCCATTTTCGTTCGTTTTTATATGTTTCATCCGTTTTTATATGTTTGTTTACGTTTCATACGTTTTTATATGTTTTCGTCCATTTTTATACGTTCTCATCCGTTTTCATATGTTTTCTTAGGTTTTTGCACGTTTTTATCCGTTTTCGTCCATTTTTATATGTTTTCATCCGTTTTATACCATTTCCTACGTTTTTATCCGTTTTCGTCAATTTTATACGTTTTTTACGCTTTCGTCAGTTTTTTTATGTTTTCGTCCGCTTTATACGTTTTTACGGACATAAACGTATAAAAACAGATAAAACATATGAAAACATATAAAACGTACGAAAATCTAAGAAAACGTATAAAACGGACGGAAACGTATAAAACGGATGTAAACATATAAAAACGGACGAAAACATATAAAAACGGACGAAAATGAATAAAAACGTACGAAAACATATAAAAATGGACAAAAACGTAAAAAATGGATCAAAACGTATAAAAACGGACGAAAAAGTATAAAAACGGACGAAAACGTATAAATACGGATAAAATGTATGAAAATGTATAAAAATGGACGAAAACGTAAAAAAACAGTTGAAAACGTATTAAAACGGACGAAAGCAGATAAAAATGTAAGAAACGGATGTAAACGTATAATAATGGATATAAACATAAAAACGGACGAAAACATATAAAAATGGATAAAAAGATACGAAACGTATAAAACGAACAAAAACGGTAAAAACATAGGAAAATGTATAAACGGATGAAAATGTATAAAAGCGGACGAAAACGGATAAAAACGTACCATAACGGACGGTAAAGTCTAAAAACAGACGAAAACGTATAAAAACGGATGAGAACGAATAAAAACGGACGAAAACGTATGAAGACGTATAAAAACGTAAAAAAGCTGACTAAAACGTAAGAAAACCAAATTTTGAGTTAATTAGAAACGACAACGTTGCAAAAGATCATTTGGTTAATGGATTAATGTTGTTACTTAACGACTGGGACCTAACGGAGAAAATAACTGAATTGAGAGATAAGGTTTGATTATAAGGATCAATTAGGTAAAATTAAAAGATAAGGACTCAATTAGGAATTTTGCCCAAACCACAGGTGTAATTTACTCATTATATAATAAATCGTTATTGGTGAATGATAATAATACTAATATATATGTGTAATTTACTCATTATATAATAAGTGAAACTTTATTTTCAGAACCCATCTTAACCGCGAGAACTGCGAGAACTCCTTCTACCCAATCAGAATTGAGGAAACTGATTTTCTTTTATTTTATTTATTATATTTCGTTTGGGCATTACAGTAATTTAACATACCTTACATGATTCAGGATCTTTTTCAGTTTCAAAATTTATGCTACAAACATGAACATAATTTTATCACCTTTTAATTATATTATTTTTCCAGATCCTGTAAAACCAGTTTTACGTCTTGTGTTCTTCATTTACATAATCCCTAATTCAATTTCAATACCTCATTAAACAAAAAATAACCTATATAGTTCCCATCAATCAACATGGTGAATATTGTCGACCAACAACATGTAGATACTAACGATAATCAACATCGGAACGAACGTGTAATTGTATTATCTGAGGAACCAATTGATATAGAGGATATAGAACTTGATCAAGACGGTAACATTGTTATCTTTCATTGTTATATAGAACTGTAACGAACGTTGTTTTTTTTATCAGATTCAGTTATTTGATTGTGCGATTATAGTGTCAGTTGTTAGGTTATTCATCCCATTTTTACTGTTTGAACATGCATGTATTAGGGTTTAGGTATACATCTTTTAGTGTTTAGGTTACACATCCCATTTTATATATGTGTGCGTGTATAGTGACAGGTTTTAGATTAGACATCCGATTTTGATATAAGTAGATTGCATGTGTTTTTAAATGTTTAAGTTCTTTTTCGTTTATGGAAAATTGGCCGTTTTGATAGTGTGTGCATGCATGTTAAACTGATAACTTTGTTTGTTTTTTTTGTAGATGCTAATGAGATCGATGTGTATGACATTGACCCAGTGTATTCCAACACCCATGGCCACAAATATTGGGTTCCAAATGTTCACGATAATGAGAAGCCTAAAAGGGTGATATATTTGCAACTTTTATGAAGCATTGAAAGCGTACATGGTGTACGCCGCTAAGGCTATGTTTGGCGTGCTCAAATAAGGAACAAAAAAAACGGCCAAGTAACACGCAGATACTTGGTATGCCATAGACATGGTAAACCGAGAAGCTGTTGAAACTAATACTCTAATTGAAGTCCCAAATCTAGTTGTTGAAGAGGTTGAGAATTAAGATGCTAAAAAACGAAAGCAGAGATTGACAACTCCAGTCACTGATTGCAAAGCAAAGATAAGTTTAAAACACATTATAGGAACAAATTCATACAAGATAATAAAGTTTGTGGAGAATCATAATCATAAACTAATTGACCAGTCTAATACTGATCTTAGCAAAGCTAGACGACAGTTGGAATTTGGTGATCACATGTTCATTCATCGTGCTTCTTTGTCTAATATTGGTCCACAGAAGGCCCATAGGCTGAGAGTAGAACATTTGGGTGGTTTTGATCTAGTACGTGGAATGCCTGTTGACTGGAACAATTTTTGACGTGGTATAAATTTGTTCATTGGTGAAAGGGATGCTTAGATGGTGGACAAGATGCTAAAAAGACAGGAGCATGTCCCTAAGTTTTCATTTTATCATCACACTAAAAAGGATGAGTTGTGTCGTATGTTTTGGGCCGATGAGACGATGAAGTGCAACTACGTTGTTTCTTTTGATGCTACGTTCGAAACTAATAAGTAAGTTCAAAACCATATTTTACATTTGCAAAATATATATATATATATATATATATATATATACATATATTTATATATATATATATATATATATATATATATATATATATATATATATATATATATATATATATATATATATATATGAAAAACATATATGTTTTATGCTATAACTTTTCTTTACACAATATCTGGTATGACATGATTTTGTTCCCTTTACGGTGTAGACCACCACCAAAAATGTGTTACGTTTGGTCGCTTTATTGTCGATGAAAATATGAATCTTATTGTTGGATGCTCAAGCATTTTAAAGGTTCATAAAAGCAACCACCTTTGGCTCTTACTAACCAAGACGCGCCTTGCGTAAAGGTCAAATGAAGATGTTGCCGATTCACATCGAGATTATGCATGTTGCACATCACTCGTAAACTTCTCGGCAAGGTTTATTTATTTCTGTTCATTATTGTTTACATATTCACTTTTTACGTTGTAATTTAAATTATTATTTATATAGGTTACAATAACGAAATTTACTAAAACCAATTTAATACCATTACAGGTGTTGGGTGATCTTGAAGCCAACTCTGAATTTAGGAAAGAGTTTCAAAAACTTGTCTGGAATATGTACATTGGTCCGCAAGTTTTTGAAGAAAGATGGAATGATTTGATAGCAAAGTACAATCTTGGTCAGAACAAGTGGCTAACTGACATGTATGCAATAAGGGACAAATGGGTTCCAGGTTATTTTGACCAGTTGCCTATGTGTGGTTTGATGAAGACAACTTCACGTTCTGAAAGTTCAAACGCTTTTTTTCAGGTGTTTTCTAATCCAGGGAACTCCTTGTTCATTTTATGTTATGTTTTGAATCAGCTATGAAAAAGCAGAGGTACACCTAACGTGTGTTAGACAACACAACGGTTGAAAAGAGTCTGTAATGTTGACGCAATTAGCTATTGAGCATCATGCATCTCAGGTTTACCCGTACGCTGTTTTTAGGGATGTACAACATGAAATACGGAAAGCGTTATATGCATGTGCACAAATTGGTTCTCGGACTGAAGGAGATGTTGATTATTGTGTCATACGCCATAGGGACAAGATAAACAATACGATCGTAGATGCAACAGTAAGTTTCTTTCTCAAATTTCCGTAAACATTTATGGTTCATTCTTGTTGTATTTTGCTCGATTCCTACATTTTGAAACATGGATATTTTAATTGATCATATTTATTGTTACAGGTTTCAATTATAAGTTGGCTGGTATCGTAGAATGCACTTGTGGTCATTTCAACCGACATGGAATTTTGTGCATGCATGTTTTCTGTGTATTTAACATTAATGGGATAAACACAATTCCATCCAGATACATAGCTACTCGTTGGCGTAAAAATGTCCTACCCGCGCATTTACGTGAAAAGAGACATCGTTATGGACCGTGTATTCAAGAAACTGAGATTATAGCATCTAAAATTCTTTCCACGGTTGAAGAATCTATAAATCTTATTAGATCTGACCCCGAATTGCTATCTGATTTCCATTCAAAGGTCCAAGGTTTGAAGCTAGATATTGAGGCTAATGTCCCCGTACCAGCTGGTCATCAAAACAAAGATGCATTGTATGAAGATCTTTTGGGTGTTTCTGCTCCTCCCAAAGTCAATATCAAGAATCCAAAAAAGTGTAATCTAAATGGATTTGGCAAAATAAAAGCTTCGCGAGAAAAAGGTAAAGCGCAAAAGAAAGCAAGAATGAACAGGAAGGTACCTTTCAAACAACGTACATGTAGTGCTTGTGGTGAATTGGGTCATAATAGAAGATCGGGTAAATGCAAGAAGAAACAAGTAGCGGAAGTATCAGCTGCCGATGAGAAATATGATGAAGATGGTGATTCTGTTGAACTTGATGAAGACAACCAATCTCAAGAATCAGAAGATTTTGACCAATCACATGAATCAGAAGATTTCGAAGAAACTGATGAAGAGGCGGACGACTAGTGGTTTTATAGCGAATTACTATTCGCTTTATATCAAATAAATTTACTATACACATTTGTAACTCTCTTTGTTGGTTCTTAGTACGTTAAGTTTAATTTTTGAAACAGTCATGTTTAATTTATTTTATGGAACAATCATGTTTAAACATACATGTTTATTAGATCCGTCCACATTCATGTGCATGAGAACATGTATGTTTATTAAATCCGTCCACATTCATGTGCATGAGAACATTCATGTTGTAAGTATATACTTGGTTTATTAAATTCGTCCACATTCATACGCATGAGAACATATATGTTTTTAGACATACATAAGACTTTTAAAACATGCATATTTTTAGACATACATGTTTTCAAATATTTAACTCACAAGAATCAAGTTTTTACGTTGATGTTTTAAGAACACTTTTTTTTTGTCATTCATAAGACTTTTAAAACATGCATATTTTTAGACACACATGGTTTCAAAATTAAACTCATACCAACATATCATAACTCAAGTGTGTTGATAACATTTCAGTTTTAAAAACATACATGCTAAACTCATACCAACATATCATAACACTAGTTTCATTGATAACAAATAAATATGGAAAAAAAATATGTGAAAAGTACTTTAAGTTGTTAAAAATCTGGAAAAAAATAAGAGTAAAAACCAAGCATATAGAAATAAGCTATAAACAAGCTTTAAAGGGCTGAAATTTAAAAATGCTTCATGGGTTAAATAAAAAGTAATGCGCCCTAAGTAATGTAAGTCCCTAGGGCGCAGTTGGTAGTTCTGTTTGTGTTAAATGTGTTGAAATTGGTTGAGGTCAAAGGTTCGAGCCTACTCACCCTTGGCCTCCCAGTTTCAATTTTTTTATTTTATTTTGCAAATCTCTTTTAGTAAAGTCGTAATTTAGCTGAAAATAGAAAACTTTTGTGAAAACAAAAATCTTATTACATATAAATAAGCAGTAAAAAGCTGTTAAGATCAGCAGATTAATAAAACATGTTTTTTAACAGCAACGAGCTAGAAAATCTAACATACTTGTATTTTAACATATATAAATTTATATCATAAACAAGTTTCTTGTTTACATACATGTTTTTTTACATGTATGACTTAATAAATCATTTTGAACAATCAAACACTTTTGCAAGCATCATTATAAACAGAATGCATTTCCATATAGTAAAAAACTACGAACATAATGCAACTTCATAAAATAAACCAACAAAATCTAATATATGCATTTTCAGATAACAAGTTTGTTCCTAATTCAAATAAAACGTTTCAAGTTCCCATAAACAAAAAGCAAAACAAACCATACGATCATGTTCCGATCAGAAATCCAGAAGTCCATGCCCAAAATATACCATAACACATTGTCTTATGCTAAACCAGTTAAAAAAAGATAAAATACTAATGATTAGATACTTTTTCATTCAGTTGCGTGGGCGTGGTACTTTTTTTGCTTTCATGCCAACATTTCCTGCCTGCATATCCGCCAACTCTGTCTTGATTTTGTCTTTGTGCTTGTTGCATTCTGCTAAGAGTAGACGAGCAGCGTACTTTCTTCGAAGCTTGGCCAATTGTGTTGCCTGTTTTTTTCGTCAGCTACAATTCCACTGATAAGGTTTTAAAAGGTATCTTTTTTAGGGGTCTTTTAAGCCCTTATTTGATCACTTTTGTATCCGTTATTACTTAATATCGTTCCTTTTCACTTTTTAGGTCTCTTGAAGGCAAATTCTTTGGAATGGCACTTATTTGGACCTAAAAGGCGCGGATATCTGAAGAAAATGGCCAAAGTCAAGAATCGAGACACTCAAGTCTTTGAAATACAAGGGACGGCGTCATCGCTTAACTCATGACGCCGTCGAGCACTTCGCTGACGGACGGTAGCTAAATTGCTTATTTTCAAGTGACGGTGTCGCTTTAAAAGAGTAGGCCGTCGCAACTCAGACAACCTAGATTTGATCCAGACGGCGTCATAGACTGAAGGGGACGGCGTCACAAGCACAAGGTGACGCCGTCGCAAGACTAACGTGGCCAAGACAAAACCCGAATGACGGCGTCACAAATCATAAGGTGACGTCGTCGCGATTGTAATATTATATATAGAATCCGAATTTTTCAGTTTTAGTGTGTAGTCTTTTGGAGTAAAAACCTAAACTGAACCAAGGCTGTCTTGTACAGTATTTTAGGGTTCTAAACCCTATCTTACATCAAGATAAGTGTTTTACTTCATTAATTCAATTATGTCTTCAATTGATTGTGTGTATGCTTGCATGTTTACCATGTCCGGCTAAATTACTTGTGTGTTTGCTTAGATATATGAAACCTAGTTGTTAATTATTGTTAGGTTGTCTCTTATCTTAATTGTAATTGGCTTTGGAGTGCGACTAGGCTATCGTTGTGTTTAATACTTGATAAATCTTTGATAGTTTATGAATGACTTAGTGGTTTCGCTTACTAAACACAAAGATAACCTCAAAGTTAGTTTATGAATGACTTAGTGGATCTCGTTTACTACACTTAAAGGTGACTTCAAAGAGTTAGGAATGCACACCACGACCTTAGAAAACACAACGCGTTAAGAATAAGGACGTGACAATTCAACCATCAATAGGAGATAACTAGGGAGTAGTAGCATCTAGGTAAACACATCTTTAACTATCATACGAGCACACAACAATAGACATAGACTATCCTCAACTTAGGTTAGATAATTAGATAAGTAGAGTAATCGGTGAAATACCAACCCCCAAATCCAAACCCCGAGATTCGTACCTTTCCATTTCCTAAAAACATAAAAGATAAAAAAATAATCTTCCTCAACCCCAACCTTAGCGTAGTAACTTCTCACTAGCATTCCTATTCCCTGAGAGAACGATATCAATTCCGTGGCTTACCCTAAGACTACACTACAACGATTAGGTTCACTTGCCTAGGGTGTTGAAAAACTTGCTTGACGAAAAGGAAGTTCCTTTGACCCCGAACGACATGTAGCGTTATCAAGTTTTAGGCGCGGCCGAATAGAATAGCTAGTTAGTAGTCCACCTCGTTTAGGTTTCTTTGCTTGATTCCTATCAAGTAAATTTTTCCCATTTTAGCTTCCTCTTAGTCTATCCCCCTTCTTCGTGACCTTTGTTCGTAACCCCATCACTTTTCATCATGGAAGGTGATAACCACCCACCATTTATCAACCCCCCTCAAATCATTGTCCCGCCAAGAGACCGTACTCTTGGTGAATACTCAAGACCAAGCCACCAAGGTTATAGGAACACCATTGAGCTTCCCGACCAAGCCCAAACTACGGCCCTGCGATCCGACACCATCCGGTTGGTGCAAAACGGATGTGCATTCCATGGACTTCGTTCCGAAGATCATAATCGACATCTTAAGGATTTCCTTAAAATTGTCGATTACATCGACCTCGATGCTACTACTCGGGAGACCACGCGCTGCGTCTCTTCCAATTCTCTACGGGACCAAGCTAGTAATTGGCTTGAGCGACTTCCACGGGCTCCATCTCGTTGGGATGATCTCACCTCTCGCTTCCTTGCTCAATTTTTCCCACCGGGGAGAACCACTAAGCTTAGGAATGACATCTTGATGTTCCAACAACGTCAAGGTGAATCTCTCTACGAAGCATGGACTCGATTCAAGGACTTACTTCATAAAGTCCCTCATCACGGCATTGATCTTTGGCTTCAAGTCCAAATCTTCTATGATCATGTCAATTTCCCCACTAAGCGATCCATTGACCAAGCGGCCGGTGGAAAACTTAGTAAACTCACCATGGAAGAATCGTGGGGTATAATAGAGGACCTTGCCCTCTATGAAAACGAATGTTGGAATGACCCCGTGAGTTGTCCAAAGCGATAAAGCGGTCTCTTTGCCTCCGTTGACTCACAACCTTCCAATCGTAGGATGCTCGAACTTGAAGATCAAGTCAAATTCCTAAGAGCAACGAGACTCTTAAGCTCGAGCCTAATAACTTAGGAAAATCCTACAACAACCCTCCAAACACCGGAACTTCCACTAGTCTTGAGGAATGGTGTCCAAATTCATGTCATCTCGAAGCTCGATTGACACAACTTGAAGCCGATTTCAAGCAACGACAAAGCGAGATGACAACCAAGCTCGACACCCTCTTGAAGCCTTCAATGGACAAAGGGATGAAATACAGAAAAAATGGCGGAGATGATGGACTTAGTGAAAGAGTACACTAAGACGAAGATTCAGAAAGTGCTAGTGAGGAACGATGAGCACGCCACCCCACTTTGTCTGTTAATGCCATTTCCATTGCTTCCGATGAAGATGGAGCGGTTGAGAAGAAGGAGCCCGAGAGCGACAAGGATAGTAAGGATAAGAATGAGGCTCGGGCGATGATGAACCCAAATTCATCAAGAATTACCTTAAGCATGAGATCAATAAGAAAACAATCGTTAACCAAGTGAAAAACTTTAGGTGCAATGATGTTCTTAGGAAAGCCCTCTTAGGTGAAATAGGAGAGGAAGAATATGACACCATGCCTATTGGACCTATGTACGAGTCGATTCGAGAAAGCCAAGAACTAAGAAGCAAGAGATCTCTGGGAACTTTGTAATTCCATGTAGCATAGGTGACTTAGAGAACCTAAATGCCTTGGCACCGAGGATCCGATGTAAACATAATGCATTGTCGGTCTATAATAAGTTGACTAAGGAGGAACCGACCAAGACCAATCTTAGACTTTCCTTAGCAAATCATTCATATGTTTATCCCATAGGAATAGCGGAGGATGTCTTAATTGAGGTTGCCAATATTGTCTATCCGGTGGACTTCGCAATTGTAGACATTGAGGAAGATAAAAACCTGCCATTAATCCTGGGAGCACCTTTCCTGACCACCGCCAAGGCAACCATCAAATGCGGTGAAGGGATTATGATACTCAAAAGTGGAAAAGGACAAGTTAGGATACCTATTGTTTCGATATATCCTCTTAAGATCATGGAGAAGATTACGGATGAGAATCCACAAGTCCCTAACAATGTGGTTAGGAAGAAAATGAACGATTGGGAAAAGGGCTTAGAGAATTCATGGTTCAAGGGTTAATGCAACATTGTGGAAACGTGATAAAAGTTAGGAAATAACTATACCACAATACCACAAACTCAAAAGAACCTAAGGAATTTTGAATGGAGAAAAGGTGATTTTGTATAAATCAAGAATAAAAGCATTATGGGAAGGAATAAGCCAAGATGGTTTGGACCTTATACGGTGAAAGAAACTAATCTAAAAAATAAAGCATTATCATAATAGACGATGTTGGAAGAGAATTCACGGTGAGCATACAACGTCTACAACCTTATGATGAAGGCTTATTGGAAGAAAAGAAGGACGGCAATGAAGTCACGTAGGGGCACGACTACAAGTCTAGCTACAAGACTCATAAATAAAGAAAAGTGCTTCGTGGGAGGCAACTCATGCTTAATTGTTTGCTTGTTAGTGTCATATATCTTTTAGTGATTGCTTACTCTCATGTTTAAGTTTGTAAAAATGCTTTATTTTGTTTTTAACCTCGTCTTAATTGCATATAAAGGTATTTTACATAAAGGATAAGTGTAGGGAGGATTACACACGTTTTCAAAAGAAACGTAAACATGAGTATAACAATTAATTAAAAGATATATATGTGTGTTGTTCGAGTCAAATGCTTGTATCGAGTCATAATGGATGTTTTGCGTAAATTTTTCCAGATTCTAAAGATGAAAATTTTCCGAATTTTTCCAAAATCGCAGACCGGTTTTGTCGGGATAACCCGACGGCATCGATCGCAACTGACGGCGTCGGGAAGGATAAAACAACATATTATTTTTGGGAAAATTCTAAGAATGCACTTTTCGCTCAAGGTGTCATCACTTTTTAGGAAAAAGTTTGGGTATTTCCAAAATATACTTTGAGACTTCGACTTTTCTACTTTTCATATAAGCTTGACAAGTGTCCTTCAAGTTTGTGTACCCAATCATTTTTCCGACTTTTCAACTATGATTTTCCAAATGACCGAATCTAAGCGACCGTTTTTAGAATCTAGCGAAATTTGGTTTTGTCCTTTAGTTAAAAAGTCAAAGATACAAAAATATTTTTTATACATATAGTTCTTTCCCGAGGTTGAGCGACGCATCTAAAGAAGCGGTGAAGATGAGCATATTGCTCACATCTATCACACTAAATCTTTGGTTGCGTTTGTGAAGTCTGCATAACCACCCATTCGTTCTATCCCGATGGTGGAGCTACAAGACTTCTATAACGAAGATGCTAAGGGTCAAAAGTATGAAGGATGGATTGATGAAAGCGTTGATGATGGAGAAAATAAAGGTCTCCTTTGTGCTTCCTCCATGTATTTCAACAAATGCAACCCATCCACCTTCCTAACATTTCTTCTATCACGATGTGTTGATGCACCAAAACCGGTGCGGAAGACCAAGCACCACCTCCACCCATAGGAATTGGTGATTGCTTGCTCGAGGCTGCATTGAGGCGAGAGGTCTTTGGAGGTTGGGAGTAAGATGTTCCCTCCTTATAGTAGTCATCGAAATCATCGGCGAGATACACTTGGATTCTCTACTATCATCTTGATGATGGGAGAAAGGTGATTTTTAGGTCGAGGATCATAAGGATATGGAAAGAGCGAAGGAAATCCTTTGGATGATGATGATGATGATGATGATGATGGAGAAGAGGTTCGATTTACAACCTCGGTTTAGTATTCATGGTTTTAGTGGTGAATTATGGTTTATGGCATTTTGGGGTTTGTGGTAGAATTTAGGGTTTGTGAAGAAGATTTGGGGATATTGTGAAGAGATAAGTGTGCATTGGGGTTACATTATATAGGCGGGTGCAAGGTTTAAGGCAACTTAATATGAGTTTGGTGTACGGTAACACTCAATATATTTAGGGTGCGTTTAGTTGGAGAACAATTTCTCTTATTTTCTATCTCTAGTTTTGTAAAAATTTGGAAGGAGAATTAATCTCCACAAAACACTTGAAAATATAAACAGCGTTTAGTTGATGTTTCTATTTTACATTTTGAAGAAAGGGAGGGAGGTTGAGGGTTACAAAGGAAAACAAGGAAAACAACTAAAATTTGTTTTGTAATTTTCCTTGTTAAGTTAGGAAATAGAGGATTTGTGTTTTACAAAACATTTTGGTGGAAAGCGTTAATTTGAGCGATCTACTGTGTTCCTTGTTTTCCACAAAACATTTTGTGAAAAACAAGGGTGTTTTCCTCACTAAGCATAACCTTACCGTCGCAATCTCTTCTCTTTTGATTGGGTTTTGTGTTTTACAAAACAACCTACATTGACGTTGAATTAAAAAAGCAAAATTATATCGCATAATCGACATAATTAAAATAAAAACATAAAATAAAATATCAACCTCATAATTCCTTGTATCCAATTTTTGGTTACTAAAACAAAATATGTTTGTCTACTCGGTTTAAGTTGGTAAGATGAAAATGGCGCGTTAATAAGGTCGCTTGGAATTCATCGGTTTATGTGAAAGTACTTGACATGATGCATACATTGGTTTGTGTGACAATACTTTTTTACACTCCTCAAAGCGGAAAAGATTTGCATTTGACTTGTAAATAAATGTAGGGGCCCTAAATGTAGAGTTATTGTTGGGCTTCGATGGGATAGTGGGCAGTACCTTTTTACAGAGTTTTTTATTGGACCATTGTAATTTTAAAATCTATTTAACAAAATGAGTACTTTCAAATATATTTAAGGAAGTGTGGTATGCTTTAAAATTCTAACTTAAAACCATCTTTTAAAGAGCTACGTTTATACACAAACAATAATCAACAATAGTTTATCAAATTATGTAGGTTGTTGAACAAATTTTATGCGCCATTAATATATAGAGAAAAATTTGTAAGCGATTTGACCAACAAGCTATAGTTGTATATATAAAATGTGTTAACGGTTAAAAAATGTATATACTTGTCATCGTTTGTACCTTGTGTGTATCATTGTTCGAATCCGATTATTTAAGTCACCTTTTCAAATTTTGATTAAATAGTGTATCGATTTCTAGAAATACATGATTCGATTCCAAAAATCGTTATTCGATACCAAAAACTTGAATCGCTACACAAAATAACCAAAAATTTTGGGTATCGAATCACGTATTTTGGAATCGAATCAATATTTTAAGAATCGATCGTAACATAATCAAAATTCAAAAAAATGTGTATGGAATAATCGGTTGAATAATACTACACAACTAAATAATGATAAATATAATTGTATATCTTTTGGTTTGACGATAAAGTGATGCCTCAAAAGGCAACCTAGCATCATTTGTTTGAAGCTTGTAAAATCGTTTACAAATTTTTTCTCTATATATTAATGGTGTACAAAATTTCTTTAGCAACCTACATATTTTGATAAGCGGTGTTGATTATGGTTTGTGTATAAATGTAACTCTTAAAAAATGGTTTCGAGTTAGAATTTTAAAGCATGCCATCTTCCTAATTATATTGAAAGTACTCATTTATTAAATAAATTTTAGAATACGATGGTTCAATAAAAACTCCTTTACTTATATTACAAATTATTTTCAAAAGGCAACCTAGCATCATTTGTTTGAAGCTTGTAAAATCGTTTACAAATTTTTCTCTATATATTAATGGTGTACAAAATTTCTTTGTTAGCAACTACATATTTTGATAAAGCGGTGTTGATTATGGTTTGTGTATAAATGTAACTCTTAAAAAATGGTTTACGAGTTAGAATTTTAAAGCATTCCATACTTCCTTAATTATATTTGAAAGTACTCATTTTATTAAATAAATTTTAGAATTACGATGGTTCAATAAAAACTCCTTTTTACACTTATATTACAAATTATTTTAAAAAATGTAAGTCGTAAATATAAGCACGTGATTTTCCTTCTTTCTTGTACTTGACGATAATGTACCACATGAAATTGTTTTGTAAATTTTAGATATCCCTTTGCTAGCGTCTATGAAACCCACGCTGGTGGTCTTGACCCCGCTGCTAGACTTCCTCTAATGTACCACATGAAATTTGTTTTGTAAATTTTAGATATCCTTGCTAGCGTCTATGAAACCCACGATAGTGGTCTTGACCCAGCGCTAGCGACTTCCTCTTAATGTACCACATGAAATTTGTTTTGTAAATTTTAGATATCCACTGCTAGCGTCTATGAAACCCACGCTAGTGGTCTTGACCCATTGCTAGCGACTTCCTCTTAATGTACCACATGGGGGCTTTTTTGTAAATTTTAGATATCCATTGCTAGCGTCTATGAAACCCACGATAGTGGTCTTGACCCATTGCTAGCGACTTCCTCTTAATGTACCACATGGAAATTTGTTTTGTAAATTTTAGATATCAGCTGCTAGCGTCTATGAAACCCACGCTGGTGGTCTTGACCCATTGCTAGCGACTTCCTCTTAATGTACCACATGGGGGCTGTTTTGTAAATTTTAGATATCCCTTTGCTAGCGTCTATGAAACCCACTGCTGGTGGTCTTCACCCATTGCTAGCGACTTCCTCTTAATGTACCACATGGGGGCATTTTGTAAATTTTATGTGAAAGTACTTGACATGATGCATACATTGGTTTGTGTGACAATACTTTTTACACTTATTGTTGTTTGACCTCAAAGCGGAAAAGATTTGCATTTGACTTGTAAATAAATGTAGGGGCCCTAAATGTAGAGTTATTGTTGGGCTTCGATGTGATAGTGGGCGATGTCGATAAGAAGAAAAAAGGCGCTTTAAAAATGTCGCTCGAGAATATATTGGATTACGTGATAGTACTATTAAACACATGTCTTATTGCATATATATTTTGGGTACCAAAATGTCTTTTACATATAAAGATCATACTTTCTTCTACATACTTGGGTGATATACATGCTTATAAAATATCGCTCAACAATTTAAAATAAAGGAACTAAACTAAATAAAGACATATAAAAGTAGCCCACTTAAATACAATTGTCGAATATACAATTTAGCAATACAACTATTGTGAGTCCATGCACGTTTGCAATACGTTTAAACACGTCTCCTCAAGTAAACTGTCAAATTAAAGAGAAACAAAGGTTCAACATTTCCTCAGTAAACAAATTCATCAAGTAGTGTAGTATACTTATTTTGGTTCAAGTTGGCTATCAAATCAAATCAATATGGCTTATAAGTCAAAATGCCATAATAACTATGCGTGGCTATCATATCAAGACCTTATAACTAATATAAAACACACATAAACCAAAGGGCTATCTTAGCTATTTTTTTTTAAAAAAAAAAAAAAAAAAAAAAAAAAAAAAAAAAAACCAAAAAGAAAATGACTACAAAAATGCCTTTACGCGAGGAGTTAGGCTGCTGCTTGGTTCTAGTCTCGTTAGAGACATGATGGTGGAGAAGTTTAGTAGGGAGGTTCTTGTCACTAGGGTGAATGACGAAATTAACCAAAAAGCCCAAGATATTAGGTCTCGTGTTCTGAGAGGATTTCGTGATTGCGAGTTGGAGCTTTTGTATCCACTTTGATTCATGTGTGCAAAGTATTTCACAGTTGAATATTTTGCAAAATGAAGATTTGGCGAACATTGCTAACATGTTGGTGAAGGTTGTGAACAAGCGAGCGAACAAGGGAGCTTATGTCATTCATTGAAAGCTCAAGTGTATGGTGTCTTGAGCTGGTTTCTTCATATATGTTTTGAGTTTAGTATATGGTTAGGAATGTATGATGTTTATGTTTATGCTTATGGATGTTCTATAAACCAATTAAGGTTAATTTTGTTGGATATATATGCACTTACTTATTTATGTTTGTCTAAGTACTTTTGTGGGAACATACACGTGTTATAACATGCTCAGTTGATATCTTTGGCTTGTAGCGTAGTGTTGAAAACATAACCTACACCATCAAAAAAGTATAATCGATATGGATCGTGTCGTGGTAAGTGTGATATGAATTAATTGGTAACTTTAACGCACGGGTAAAATATAAGTGTCTGCTATAAACAAAACCCCCAAAAAAAAAAAAAAAAAAAAAAAAAAAAAATATTCACAGGTGCGCTAAATGCTACTTTGTGACACATATATCGCTGGTTTATTAGATGTATGTGTCTAAATCTAACATTTCGGAAATAGCGTTGATTTGATTTTTTTTTTTTTTTTTTGCACCACCTTAATTTTTTATCGATCGCTTTAAAGGCTTTATCTTGCTCTTCAATGAAAACCAACTTACGCAACCTTGAGGCATACATCCCTATGGCTATGAGACATATCGACATCAACATCAATAAGGAATGCTTGCTTGACCCAAATAAGCTCATCATATGTCATATTGCTTGCATCTTTTAATCTTCTTCCATGTATAATCAATTTGGTTGTATAATCATCTTGAGAATCACAAAAGTTAAGATTTTGATAATAAAAATCAAATAAGTTTTGGGGATTATGTGCCATATACATCATCAACTTCCCATATCGATCGGCAAGGTCATACATGGCGGCCGCATCCTATCGCACTCTATTAGTTTCAATCCTACCTCTAATTGACATTGTGGTAAGCAGAAAAACAACGAATGGAAATTTAGCTCGATATGTTCTTTGAAGCGGCACATACTATTATAGTCCACCTTCCTATCCTTGGACAAACTCAATAAAAACACCCCATTTCATACCTCAGCGGTTGGAAATAAAACTCCCCAAAGATGAGCGTCAAGCAGTGCGAGGATCGAACTCCAAATAGGTGCCATCACATTACGGGAACACGTAAAATACAATACTTTAAAAAGTAAAAATAATTTGAAATGTAAACCCTAATTAGGTTCGAATATTGAAACATTAAATATAGGCAAAATTGATATGGGGACCATGACAATAAAGTATAATGAACCTTTCGCACAATTCAATTTTAATAATCGAGCAAAAGCAGCAGTTGTATTAGATTATTAAGAAGATAGGGTTACAGTGGGTAGGAAGTGAATGTGGGAACAAAAGATAAAAGACAAACTATTAGCGTATCATAAATCGCTAAATTGAAAAAAGGCGCTTTTAAAAAGTTGCTCGAAATATTTTGGGATATGTGATAGTACATTCTGGTTGTCGTATAAATGTATGCAATAAATATTTCCCCTAAAAGCAACAACCGTTTGGTCAATAAATATAAAAAAAAAAAAAAAAAAAAAAAAAAACAAACAAAATAAACATTTTCAAAACAATTTTACCGCTCTATAAATACCAACTTCACCTCAAACACATTTTTAACACACAATTTCAAACACAATTGAAGATCAAAATACTTCCCACAAGATTTAATATGGCTTGCCGTCTCCCCATTCATTGAAGATATGCAAGTGTCGTTCAAAATCAATGCAATATCGACGATGCGGCTCGAAAAATTATTATAAGCGTCATCAAATTGTTTGACCGAGCAAAGGGAAAAGGAACAAATGAGACAAAACTACGGTTACAGCGACATTACCATTGAAAGAAAAGGCATCATCGACAAATTTTGAAAGATCAAGCACGCAAAGATCGCGAGGTTCTTGACAACTTGTGGCGGTGTGTTTGAATATAACGAACAACGCCGACACCAAAATAAGTTGGAGCTATCGGAGAACAAAAGGCGATGGTGTGAGCGATCTTGTGAGCGAGGAAGATTTGGCTCGGTTGGAGGATTTGCTCGTTCTCGTACTCCGTCGTATGACTACGCATGCGGGGAGCATTCGATTAGATTTATGATTTCGTATTTGGATTGTTTTATTTAGCATTGTAACATTTTAATTATTAATGAAATTTTAGTTTATGTTAAAAATGATTTTAAAATAAATGATTTTAAAACAAGCGATGGTTAAACAACGATATTAGCGATGGTTTAATTCTAGCGATGGTTTAATCCAAGCATTGGATTCATTCTTAGCAGCGATGGTTTCATCAACTCTTAGCGGTGTTTCATCAACTCTAGCGATGTTTCATCAACTCTAGCGTGGTTTAATTCAAGCATTGGTATCATTCTTACGGCGGTGGTTTCATCAACTCTAGCGATGGTTTGAAATGTCCTAGCGATGGATACACCAGCGACACTCCAATCTGTGACCAAGATTCGTCTACCAAAAGTAGTGGAAAAATAGTGATATTATGAACTAATATGAAGGATTACAACATAATGGTTGTGTTGTGAAAGTCCTACTTACCATAAAGTGTTAAAATTTGTAACAGATCTAAGCAGTCAATCGAATACAAGTATATACACTCTTTAACCACTGAAAAGTTTGTTCATGTAACCCAACAAAATATATAGAAAATGTCATAACAATCTACATACATGAAATTAAACCTTATCGATTTCCTAACAAATATGGAAAGCAGGATACACCAAACCATCATAAGACTCTACATACATGAACTTAAACCTTATCATCTTTCCATGCTCAAACTCACAATCTTCAAAAAGTAGGTCCGGTCACCTAATGCATTAACATGATTCACCGGAATGGATTGTCTCTATGATACTCAATCGAATTTGCATCATGTATTCGACTTCATCATTCCTAAAAGTGCATTTTGATAAAATGCATAGGATGATCTGAAGAAAATGGTTTGGAATATCACGGTGTGCAACAATTACAAAAATTATATATAATTACATAAATGCATAGACAACAAAGTGCACACAAAACACAAACTTACAAGTTTACATAACGGAAGAATTTGATGACCTTACATAAAAGACATCGGTTCAGCTCACCAAAATGATCAAGGTGACCAATCCATTGGCAAATGTGTTGCATTCGCTCATCACTGTTTCAAAAATATCAAAATAAATCTTAAAGATAAATGCTATGATATTATTGAATATGATTATGAGATTTCAAGCCTACCTCCATCTTAGTTATCAAGATCATTTTGTGGAAAAAACAATTCGTCACACCAAGCGCCCCTGTATCTTTGCCCCACCTTGAAACCAAACACGGTTATATTCAACCTATTCTTTGCCAATTTAGTAAAAACAATAACATCGCCAAATTCAATATCGAATATTGAAGAAGCGATCGACCACATCTCATCATCCATAACATACAAAACACGAGGATCATGACCTCGTTCATAGCCCCAGTAACATCCGCATTAAACTCCATTCCTTGACAACAACAACAACGATACCACATGACCCAATACCATCTAGAAAATTAAGACGTATATAAACACCATCTGGCGATTAACAATTATAACATACGGTAACAAAATACGTATTCTTAAATAAGCGTAAACAAAAATGAGTTGTTATAAATAACTTTGGAAATTGAGGGTATGGCGGCCGATAACTACGAAACCTTATATGGCGACTTTCTACACCGGCATAATCCTCAACTTCCAACCCTTTAGAATCATAGCGATGCGTAAAAGAGTCATCACCTTCTTGAACAAAGTGTAACATGTGAACATCCGTATACATGTTTTCATGAACAAATTCTACCCATTTGTTACCTACAATCCTAATGGGACCTCTAGCGACCAATAATCCTTACTTTCTTCCGTTGTCTTTGTATTCGGTTAAATAGAAATAGCGATTCCCATTGAAAGCACGGTCGACAAATCGAGGAAGCTCAAAAACCCGGGGTAAAATTTACATTTGGTCGCACCACAAACTCGATGGCCATGATTACCTTATAAACAATTACAAGCATGTAAAGGTTAGTTAATGCTAAAATTTTGATGATGAATATTCAAACATAAAAGGCGGTCAATATTGATATGGGGACCATGACAATAAAGGATCGCGAACCTTGAACGATTTGCCCAAAATAGCTAAAAGATAAGGTTTTAGTGTTTCATAAATCGCTTTAAAAAGTCGCTCATACTATATCGGTTAAAAATAAACATCTATTATCCATAAAATAATTTTCCGCCTAAACACAAGTCAACAAAATAAGCATAAATCTGATCAATTCTATAGTCCACATACAACAATTCACAATGGCTTTGAACTTATACGGAAAAGGTAATTGTGAACAAGTGCCAAACAAGAAGAGGATCTTGATGACAATTTGATGGCACACATACAACAATCCACAATGGCTTTGAACTTATACGGAAAAGGTAATTGTGAACAAGTGCCAAGCAGGAAGAGGATCTTGATGACAATTTGATGGCACACATACAACAATCCACAATGGCTTTAGATTTTTACGAGAAGAAAAACTAGATGGTGATATTACGTGTAAGGAGAACCAAGATGGCATTACACGAGAAAAAGTTAGGCGTTGGCAAAAGGATTAAAGAAGCTGGAAGAGTACTTTGAAAAACTCAAGGAAAGGAAATCAAGCGAAGAAGGATGTGGTTCTAGCGATCTTGTTTGAATGGATGTAATAGTTCAATAATAAATGTTATGAGTCTAAATTTTAACAATGTAATGGTTGTGTGGAAAATCTTATCTATGAAACAATTTATTGAGATGATTGTTGTAGTTTTGTTATCGAGATAGTTGTGCTGATAGACATCAGCATATTTAATCATAATAATTGCAATGTAACATACACATGGTAGTAGAAGCATCATCACATACTAGTTTGTAACATACACTAACAAGCCTTCACCACATACTGAAAATAAATTGTTTCATCATGATGACTAGTTAGTGTAGTTTGTAACATACACTAACTAGTCATCATGCAAGGAAAGGAACAAAAATACAAATTGTTTAACGGTACATACCACCACGGAAGATCAAATAACTACCACATGGTAGCCTTCATAATACCTTGAATTACTTGGATCGGAAGAATTTGGGTATGACATGGAACCATCGGTGTGGAATGTGCAACTATCACTTGATCATTAACCAAGCGATTGCCTCATCACCCTTCATATCATCAGTTGATTACTACCAACTTCTTCAAATTCATCAAATAATCTCCTAGATTTCAAGGTACCGGTTCAAAGCGACTTTTCTTGGACACATATTGAACTACGGTTGAGCTTCCAGCTGTAGGAAGGCCATCAATGTCATTAAAAACCTCTTACACTTTAAAGGGCTGTTTTGAATAGATGGGAGTAAACTAGTAGAATGTGGATCACGAAGGTCATGATTATCGGCTGACCTCAAAGTCGTTCAAAGGTTCTTACCTCTTAGCGGACTAACCTCGAACCAGCGTTCGTTTGACAAACACTTTCGATAACGGTGGAGTTACGTGTCCAAGAATCTTCAAAGTCATCCGACACATAAGGTCGGATGTAGTCCTTAAACAAGGAGGAATGTATTCAAGGTCATTATTACCACCAAATTGGACTTTCCTCTGAATAAACTAGCTTCAACAAAAGGCTTGATATAAGGTGTCCTAAGGTAGGTGGTGAATTTTTCCTCTTCTTCCCATGCCATTAGTTCTTCAAGCGACAGACGATCGACATCTTTTTTTTTCTTTTCGTGACTTTTAATTTTAAGCGTCGGATCATCGTCGAGGAATCAAAAGACAAGTTCTTGTGATAGTAAGTAACTAAATGAACACATGGTGATGACAAACATAGATCTCAACTAGACCATGGAGCTCGACCATGTCATCTGATTTCTTGACATCATTATCATCTTCTACAAGGGTCAACCCTTGCTCCGGACTACTACTTGGAAGACAAAATACCAAGCCCAAATATCCTCCTTAATTTCTTTCAACGACATGTCACATATTTGAGAATCGATAACCTACTCAACCTAGGTAACCTCAAATGTAAAACATCTCCACTAAATAACTTAAGGGTAAAAAAAAGCGCGCCATGATAAACATCAAACCCAAGATCTTGTTGTTTCGGACATTACGTGTAACAATGGATATAATTGACAAAACAAAATCCTTGTTGAATAAAATTTAATAGAAAAAAGTAAATGGACAAACTTACGACCATTCTTGATACCATAATTCATATGACCCTTTGATTACGTGTTTTACGATGCCATATTTAGTAGAAGTCGAAAAGCAGAAAATATATAAGATAAAATATGGGGTAGTTTTGGTTAGTAGGTACAAAATATACAAAAGGTACAAAATAGTGAGCAGTTAAAAGTGTCTAAAAAGTACATTCTGACCATACTCAAATGATATATCTAAGATATAGTCAAACTCTCCCAAAAAAGTCGCCTAGTGTGTAATGTTGAGTAATGCATACCGAATGGACGATGCTTGTAAACTAGCATGCATGGGTTTGGCCTACTTTGTATATATATAATTTGGTGTGTGTTTAATATAGTTTGATGCTTATTTTATAGAAAAATATTACTAGTAAACAAATTTGCAACGTCACTACCTAAGCTTGAACACAAGTATAATACAATATGTTCAATACAAAACCATTCAAGGGAGCATATGGTTATCAATTTGTTTCAAGTAATACATCAACAAAAATAGAACATAGCTAAACACAAACACGGTGTTTAAAAAAAAACTAGCCATTTGTTCACGGTATGAAAGCGCGACTGAATACGATCCTTCACATCAATGGTAGACCAAAAGCCAGCGGTATAAAAAATACATACCCAAATACCACAATCACCAAATATCCGGCTGCTTGGTACTTGTTCGTGATAGTAAATGTAATGAAATAACTAGCGGATCAATGCCTTTCTTCTCAAATACTTGCGCTTGTGCTAGGACCTCGGTAATTGTAGGCTGTGGACAAAAGTAGCCTTGTCTTAAAAAACTAATGTTTTAAAAGGCGGTTAAGCGGTTATGTATTAATTCTTATGACATATGAATAAATAGCCAAACACATAAACACTCCCTCGGTTTGATATAAAACTCTCGCCATTCCTCTTCAAAAGTTTGACCGCTATCATAAAGGTAACAATGCGGTGTCTATCTCCAAGCGGGCAAGAAACCAATGGCGTCGGTTTCATTAATCGGCATGAAAACCTACAACGTTTGGGTCACAAACATAATATCAATATATGGCAAAAGCTAATCGGCATTATTAATCGGCATGTATATATATATCGTTACTTACGTGCTTACGTCGGACCATGGAATAGAGTATCTTTCACCATTAGCATACCACAGCGGCAAAAATTTTGTAACAAAGTGAACAAAATAGCTACTAACCATCGCCCGATTAGCCGTGTCGGGCCTAACATGCCAAAGGTAATTAACCCACAACTCTATGTCTTTGTAAATTTGAAACATGAATGAGTGTGATAAACTTTATAAGAAATCATTTACGTATATACGGTTGTATGAGTACTTGCCTCATCCATAGCCAACCTTTCCTAGGCGGGTCTAAGCAAACCAAACTTTCCCAAAACCTTCTATCCACACACATCGTCACACCAAGGAAACTTGCGGTTAAGTGGTCCTATTTGTCCAAGAAATTCATCAAATTCATTTGTAAAATGAACTCTGTTGTGACATTGGTGCGGCGTGCAAGATCCTAGTATATAAACGATTAAACTTATAATCATTTGTCATTAACAAGATATATTTTAAAGGTTGTCAAAAGTATTTTCATACCTCAACCCAGGCGTGACAAATTTAAGTTTTCACTCATATCTGGATCGGGTAAGCTAGAGCATCGTCTTTTCTTTTCGGCATATGCATTGGTCCAATAATCTGAATTAGCTTCACCGACGTTGTTCACTCCTCTTGGAAGCGCAAAGCAGCTCTCTTGGCTTTCATATGATCGAGTTCATGATTGCTTCTCCCTTTTCTTTCGTTCATTTCATCTGCAACCTCTTTTCCTCTTCCCTCATTATCAACTTGTCCTCTTCCATCCTCAACCTCTTCTCTTGTTGCATCAATCTTTGCTCTTTTAACAGGCACTTTCTAATTCTTCATGTCGCAACATTAATTCTTCTTGGATAATAAATTCTGTCGGCGTTTATAAATAACCTATCATTATGATATGTTATGCTACGGAAAGAGTTTACACTTGTTCTTGATTTTGTACATTACCTTTGCAAGATCGTCATCGGAAAATTCATCTAGCTTGTGATGAACTAGTATCAATGCTTGGTGACTTGACTCGAACAAGTCAAGAAAATCATGATTAAGCTCATCACAAAGCGTGCACTAAGATGCGTAGATCATTACTTAACTCAATTTCTCCTAAGAATGAAAATAAGTATTTATAAAAAGGATATATCGAAGATAATGGATAATTGAAGAAATTTTTTTTGTAAATTTAGTGTATCCATTTGCTAGAGTATATGAAACCACTAGAGGTTTTCAATCCCTTTGCTAGCGGTTCACGATAATACTTGAAGAAATTTTTTGTAAATTTAGTGTATCCATTGCTAGAGTATATGAAACCCTGAAACCTAGCGGGTTCTGCTTGAGTGGTTTTCAATCCATTGCTAGCGACTTCTAGCGACTTCGATAATACTTGAAGGCGGTTTTGTAAATTTCGTGTATCCTTTGCTAGAGTATATGAAACCCTTTGCTAGTGGTTTTCAATCCCTTGCTAGCGACTTCACGATAATACTTGAAGGCGGTTTTGTAAATTTCGTGTATCCTTTGCTAGAGTATATGAAACCACGCTGGGGTTTTCAATCCCTTGCTAGCGACTTCACGATAATACTTGAAGAATTTTTTTGTAAATTTCGTGTATCCATTTGCTAGAGTATATGAAACCACGCTAGTGGTTTTCAATCCTTGCTAGCGACTTCACGATAATGTCAAAGTATATATACGATAAAAAAAAGAAGAAGGATATATTACCCCATTTCTTTCTCGAGCAAGAACACGAAAAAGGGCGTATATTATTATCGATATTCGTGTGATTATTGATGGGTATATGAGTTTGAACAAATGCTTAAATAACACGAATAATTGTCTCAAGTTTGAACAAGCGCTTATTTAACTCTGTAATAACACGATCACGTGTTATCTTGATCTCTATTATCTTGCTCTCACTCCTGCGTATAATAGGTAAATGTTTCCTTCGGTCTTGCCACGTTTGCGTCTTTGCGGCCATCTTCTTCAACCACTCGTCGTAGAGATGTGTTGTTTTCAGTGGTGGAGTTCTAGGTATGTAATCATGGAAAAATGCGTAAACTTTATATACCAATCGGATCTCCTCTCGGCTATTGTCGGTGTCGGTTCTTTAACGAGTTGAATCCTTAAAAACAAATAATAATGTTCAATAAAAATTGCATTAATGTAGAAAAAAGATTGCATTAATAAGAAAATTTTATATATTACTTTTACCTTTCAAAAAAAACTTATAATCGGATCTTTTGAAGGGTGTATTCTTTGACCACGCTACTCCTCTTGGCATAATATCGGGAACTTTATTCCACCATAGAATGCTTCTTTCAAAGACTCGATATCCAAATCTATCTGGTTTTGGAATTTCAATAAAAATAATAGCATAAAATATTGATACACAAAATGAATCCGGTTTATATTGATATATAAAATATTAACCTTGAAAGCCCAAGCGAATCTGACGATGTATAGGTTGGAACAAACTTGTGGTCTTTGTTAATACCTTGAAGGAAATCCCACTTGTGTTTATCGCAACATCAAAATTTCATCATACAAATGCCTCCAAATATGCTCTCCCATGGAAAGGCATCCCAATCATCTAGGTTTTCAACTAATCGCATGAGAGAAACATCAACTTCACAACCAATAATCGCCCATGAAGATAACCTCCAAAGCTAACAATAGACAAAGGCGTCTTGCATCTTAAATGCATATGATACCAAATGCCTCTTCATCCTCAATTAGGCCAAGAATATCTAAGTTTGTAATTTTGAACACGAATGTTTTGGGAAAACCCTTGACATAAAATTGAGGTGTCGGATCCATATTTTCAAAACTTACTTTTCCAAAATTAAAACCGGTGATAGCGAAAACTACGGGCGACCGAAATGAAGGGGCGGTCATCAATATAATATACAATCGGCATATCATAATGGTTTTCATTCGGATAACATTGTTTTGTAAAACATAATCTATCATATGTGCCGTGGTCAAAATAAGAAAGGTCCAACCATTTACGAAACAAGTTTCCTAAACAACTTCCTTGATTTTATCCAACTTGGATTTTATTAAAGAAAAGTAGTTTGGTTTACTTGATGATGATTTTAGCCTCATATTCCTACAAATGAAAAAATAAAATAAATAAATAAATAAATAAATAAATAAAATAAAAATACTCTACTTAATAACATGTAAGGGGAGTAACAAAGCGCATTCAATCATCCAAGCCTCACACTACAATTTTGTAACAAATGCCAAGTATACTTTCAAAAGGTAGAACAACAAAGAATCACATCTCGGACACGGATAAATTACAAACCCAAACACAATTTTGTAACCTTTTGCTAACTTAAATAAACAAAATTGTTGTTGCAAAACTACTATTAAACATGATTAATTTCAAATAAATAAGGGAAAAACAAATATCTGAACAATTTATATATATCAACATAAAAAACATACCGAATCTGAAACATTTTTTTTGCGAGTTTCGAGAAGGCGATGGTTCTTGACTTGTAGGAGTAATTTTGTAATGGGGTGTAATGTATGTGTTATTCTAATTCATTGGTTAGGAAAGATATGTGATAAGTAAAAAGTATTTTTACCGTGGTGTAAAATTGGGAAAAAGTACAAAACTACTATTTGGCCAAAACCGCTAAAATTAATTCGCTTAAGTCGCTCGACATTGGGAAGGAGCAAAAGGAATAAAATATTACTTTTAAAGTTTGACTTTTTCTCGAAAATATCAAAAAAAAAAATCGCGAATCTTAAAAAGTCATTTGGATATTAGTCGACTAAAATTCATAGATACGAAAATGATTGGAATCGAAAAGTGTCGGGACACGTGTCACTATTACATTGGAAGGATAAAGTCATGAGTCTCAAAGTTTATTTTGGAAATACCCAAACTTTTTCCTAAAAGTGATGACACCTTGACGAAAAATGCATTCTTAGAATTTTCCTAGTTTTGTAAATATGATGTATCAAGCGCTATACTTTATCAAACCACTTCTAGTGGTTTGAAATCTCATGCTAGCAATTTCATGGTAATGCATACTTCAAGGTGTGTTTGTAAATTTGATGCAAACTTATTTTTTCCCCAAATAACTGCCAGTTGAAGTAATTGATCTTCAAATCACTTCAGTTGACGCTCCACATAAACCCTAACCAATCCAAACTGGTAATTTCATTTCGAGGATTGCTACATCCACATACATTTTACAAAAACAAATCCACACAAAGGATGTGTTAACATGTGATTGGTGTGATGAAAGAGAAGAGGGAGAAAGTGTATCAAAATACACCAATCATATGTTGCCACCTCCTTGTGTGGATTTGTTTTTGTAAAATGTATGTGAATGTAGCAATCCTCATTTCAAAATACCACATCTTATTCCATAAAAACTCACAAAGCTAAAGTTCTAAAGAGAAGAGATTGAAGTAAAATTGTTCATTCATTCATTCATGAAACAGTTTACAGCTTACAACTTACAAAACCCAATCAACTTCAAATGCAACTACAAATCCAAAGTGCTATACATGATCTCCTACTAATATTTCTACTACTACTAAACCTAATCTAGTGCATATCATACGCTCCAACATCTAAAGAAGCGGTGAAGATGAGCATATTGCTCACATCTGTCACACTAAATCTTTGGTTTGCGTTTGTGAAGTCTGCATAACCACCCATTCGTTCTATCCCGATGGTTGGAGCTACAAGACTTCTATAACGAAGATGCTAAGGGTCAAAAGTATGAAGGATGGATTGATGAAAAGCGTTGATAATGGAGAAAATAAAGGTCTCCTTTGTGCTTCCTCCATGTATTTCAACCAAATGCAACCCATCCACCCTTCCCTAGCATTTCTTCTATGCGATGTGTGTTGATGCACCAAATCCGGTGCGGGAAGACCAAGCACCACCTTTCCACCCATAGGAAGTGGCGGATTGCTTGCTCGAGGCCCCGCATTGAGGCGAGAGGTCTTTGGAGGTTGGGAGTAAGATGTTCCTCCTTATAGTAGTCATCGGAATCATCGGCGAATACACTTGGATTCTCTACACTATCATCTTCGATGATGGGAGAAAAGGTGATTTTTAGGTAGAGGATCATAAGGATATGGAAAGAATGAAGGAAATCAACGGATGATGATGATGATGATGATGGAGAAGAGGTTCGATTTACAACCTCGGTTTAGTATTCATGGTTTTTAGTGGTGAATTATGGTTTATGGCATCTTTGGGGTTTGTGGTAGAATTTAGGGTTTGTGAAGAAGATTTGGGGATATTGTGAAGAGATAAGTGTGCATTGGGGTTACATTATATAGGCGGGTGCAAGGTTTAAGGCAACTTAATATGAGTTTGGTGGCACGGTAACACTCAATATATTTAGGAGTGCGTTTAGTTGGTGGAAAACAATTTCTCTTATTTTTATCTCTAGTTTTGTAAAAATTAATCTTCATAAAACACTTGAAAATATAAAAAGCGTTTAGTTGATGTTTCTATTTTACATTTTGAAGAAAGGGAGGAGGTTGAGGTTACAAAGGAAAACAAGGAAAACAACTAAAATTTGTTTTGTAAATTTCCTTGTTAATTTGAACGCGATCTCTGTGTTCCTTGTTTTCCACAAAACATTTTGTGAAAAACAAGGGTGTTTTCCCTCAACTAAACGCAACCTTACCGTCGCAATCTCTTCTCTTTTGATTGGGTTTTGTGTTTTACAAAACAACCTACATTGACGTTGAATTAAAAAAGCAAAATTATATCGCATAATCGACATAATTAAAATAAAAACATAAAATAAAATATTAACCTCATAATTCCTTGTATCCAATTTTTGGTTACTAAAACAAAATATGTTTGTCTACTCGGTTTAAGTTGGTAAGATGAAAATGGCGCGTTAATAAGGTCGCTGGGAATTCATCGGTTTATGTGAAAGTACTTGACATGATGCATACATTGGTTTGTGTGACAATACTTTTTTACACTTCTCAAAGTACTTGACATAAATGTAGGGGCCCTAAATGTAGAGTTATTGTTGGGCTTCGATGGGATAGTGGGCAGTACTTTTTTACAGAGTTTTTTATTGGACCATTGTAATTTTAAAATCTATTTAACAAAATGAGTACTTTCAAATATATTTAAGGAAGTGTGGTATGCTTTAAAATTCTAACTTAAAACCATCTTTTAAAGAGCTACGTTTATACACAATCAATAATCAACAATAGTTTATCAAATTATGTAGGTTGTTCGAACAAATTTTATGCGCCATTAATATATAGAGAAAAATTTGTAAGCGATTTGACCAACAAGCTATAGTTGTATATATAAAATGTGTTAGCGGTTAAAAAATGTATATACTTGTCATCGTTTGTACCTTGGGTGTATCATTGTTCGAATCCGATTATTTACGTCACCTTTTCAAATTTTGATTCGATTCCAAAAAATACGTTATTCGATAACAAAAACTTGAATCGCTACACAAAAATAACAAAAACTTCGAATCAAGTATTTTAAGAATCGATCATAAAATAATCAAAATTCAAAAAATGTGTATGGAATAATCGGATTCGAATAATGATACACACAACTAAATAATGATAAATATAATACACTTTTAAACAATTAGCTAAATAGCGTATATCTTTTTGGTTTGACGATAAAGTGATGCCTCAAAAGGCAACCTAGCATCATTTGTTTGAAGCTTGTAAAATCGTTTACAAATTTTTTCTCTATATATTAATGGTGTACAAAATTTCTTTGTTAGCAACCTATATATTTTTGATAAGCTGGTGTTGATTATTGTTTGTGTATAAATGTAACTCTTAAAAAAATGGTTTCTGAGTTAGAATTTTAAAGCACTCATTTTATTAAATAAATTTTAGAATTACGATGGTTCAATAAAAAACTCCTTTTTTACACTTATATTACAAATTATTTTAAAAAAATGTAAGTCGTAAATATAAGCACGTGATTTTCCTTCTTTCTTGTACTTGACCTGATAATGTACCACATGGGGGGCTGTTTTGTAAATTTTAGATATCCACTAGCGTGAAACCCATAGTGGTCTTGACCCGGATAGCGACTTCCTCTTAATGTACCACATGAAATTGTTTTGTAAATTTTAGATATCCCTTTGCTAGCGTCTATGAAACCCACGATAGTGGTCTTCAACCCGCGCTAGCGACTTCCTCTAATGTACCACATGAAATTTTTTTGTAAATTTTAGATATCCATTGCTAGCGTCTATGAAACCCACGATAGTGGTCTTCAACCCAGCGCTAGCGACTTCCTCTTAATGTACCACATGGGGGCTGTTTTGTAAATTTTAGATATCCACTGCTAGCGTCTATGAAACCCTGCTAGTGGTCTTCAACCCGCGCTAGCGACTTCCTCTTAATGTACCATATCGGGGCTGTTTTGTAAATTTTATGTGAAAGTACTTGACATGATGCATACATTGGTTTGTGTGACAATACTTTTTAGTTTGACCTCAAAGTGGAAAAGATTTGCATTTGACTTGTAAATAAATGTAGGGGCCCTAAATGTAGAGTTATTGTTGGGCTTCGATGTGATAGTGGGCGATAATAGATAAGAAGAAAAAGGCGCTTAAAAATGTCGCTCGAGAATATATTGGATTACGTGATAGTACTATTAAACACATGTCTTATTGCATATATATTTTGGGTACCAAAATGTCTTTTACATATAAACATCATACTTTCTTCTACATACTTGGGTGATATACATGCTTATAAAATATCGCTCAACAATTTAAAATAAAGGGAACTAAACTAAATAAAGACATATAAAGTAGCCCACTTAAATACAATTGTCGAATATACAATTTAGCAATACAACTATTGTGAGTCCATGCACGTTTGCAATACGTTTAAACACGTCTCCTCAAGTAAACCTGTCAAATTAAAGAGAAACAAAGGTTCAACATTTCCTCAAGTAAACAAATTCATCAAGTAGTGTAGTATACTTATTTTGGTTCAAGTTGGCTATCAAATCAAATCAATATGGCTTATAAGTCAAAATGCCATAATAACTATGCGTGGCTATCAAATCAAGACCTTATAACTAATATAAAAACACACATAAACCAAAGAGCTATCTTAACTGCTGTTTTGTTAAAAAAAAAAAAAAAAAAAAAAAAAAAAACCAAAAGAAAATGACTACAAAAATGCCTTTACGCGAGAATTAGGCTGCTGCTGCTGGTTCTAGTCTCGTTAGAGACATGATGGTGGAGAAGTTTAGTAGGAGGTTCTTTGTCACTAGGGTGAATGACGCGAATTAACCAAAAAGCCCAAGATATTAGGTCTCGTGTTACCGAGAGGATTTCGTGATTGCGAGAGTGGCGCTTTTGTATCCCTTTGATTCATGTGTGCAAAGTATTTCACAGTTGAATATTTTGCAAAATGAAGATTTGGCGAACATTGCTAACATGTTGGTGAAGGTTGTGAACAAGCGAGCGAACAAGGGAGCTTATGTCATTCATTGAGAAGCTCAAGTGTATGGTGTCTTGAATGGGTTTCTTCATATATGTTTTGAGTTTAGTATATGGTTAGGAATGTATGATGTTTATTTTTACGCTTATGGATGTTCTATAAACCAATTAAGGTTAATTTTGTTGGATATATATGCACTTACTTATTTATGTTTGTCTAAGTACTTTTGTGGGAACATACGTGTTATAACATGCTCGTTGATATCTTTGGCTTGTAACGTAGTGTTGAAAACATAACCTACACCATCAAAAAAAAGTATAATCGATATGGATACGTGTCGTGGTAAGTGTGATATGAATTAATTTGTAACTTTAACGCACCAGGTAAAATATAAGTGTCTGCTATAAACAAAATCCCAAAAAAAAAAAAAAAAAAAAAAAAAAAAACCGCGATATTCCTGGGCTGCTAAATGCTACTTTGTGACACATATATCGCCTGGTTTATTAGATGTATGTGTCACAAAGTAGAATCTAACAGCTCAGAAATAGCGTTGATTTGATTTTTTATTTTTTTAATTTTTGCACCACCTAATTTTTTATCGATCGCTGCAAAGGCTTTATCTTGCTCTTCAATGAAAACCAACTTACGCAACCTTAGGCTTAGCAACTACATCCCTATGGCTATGAGACATATCGACATCAACATCAATAAGGACGCTTGCTTCTTGACCCAACAATAAGCTCATCATATGTCATATTGCTTGCATCTTTAATCTTCTTCCATGTATAATCAATTTGGTTGTATAATCATCTTGAATCACAAAAGTTAAGATTTTGATAATAAAATCAAATAAGTTTTGGGGATTATGTGCCATATACATCATCAACTTCCCATATCGATCGGCAAGGTCATACATGGCGACCACATCCTATCGCACTCTATTAGTTTCAATCCTACCTCTAATTGACATTGTGGTAAGCAGAAAAACAACGAATGGAAATTTAGCTCGATATGTTCTTTCGAAGCTGGCACATACTATTATAGTCCACCTTCCTATCCTTGGACAAACTCCAATAAAAACACCCCATTTTCATACCTCAGCGGTTGGAAATAAAACTCCCCAAAGATGAGCGTCAAGCAGTGCGAGGATCCGAACTCCAAATAGGTGCCATCACATTACGGGAACACGTAAAATACAATACTTTAAAAGTAAAAATAATTTGAAATGTAAACCCTAATTAGGTTCGAATATTGAAACATTAAATATAGGCAAAATTGATATGGGGACCATGACAATAAAGTATGACGAACCTTTCGCACAATTCAATTTTAATAATCGAGCAACGACGGTTGTATTAGATTATTAAGAAGATAGGGTTACAGTGGGTAGGAAGTGAATGTGGGAACAAAAGATAAAAGACAAACTATTAGCGTATCATAAATCGCTAAATTGAAAAAGCGCTTTTAAAAGTTGCTCGAAATATTTTGGGATATGTGATAGTACATTACAGTTGTCGTATAAATGTATGCAATAAATATTTCCCCTAAAAGCAACAACCGTTTGGTCAATAAATATTAAAAAAATAAATAAAAAAAACAAAAAAAAATAAACATTTTCAAAACAATTTTTACCGCTCTATAAATACCAACTTCACCTGAAACACATTTTTTAACACACAATTTCAAACAATTGAAGATCAAAATACTTCCCACAAGATTTAATATGGCTTGCCGTCTCCCCATTCATTGAAGATATGCAAGTGTCGTTCAAAATCAATGCAATATCGACGATGCGGCTCGAAAAACGCTATTATAAGCGTCATCAAATTGTTTGACCGAGCAAAGGGAAAAGGAACAAATGAGACAAAACTACCAGTTTGCAACGACATTACCATTGAAAGAAAAGTCATCATCAACAAATTTTTAAAGATCAAGCACGCAAAGATCGCGAGGTTCGCGACAACTTGTGGCGGTGTGTTTCAATATAACGAACAACGCCGACACCAAAATAAGTTGGAGCTATCGGAGAACAAAGGCGATGGTGTAGGCGATCTTTGTAGACGAGGAAGATTTGGCTCGGTTGGAGGATTTGCTCGTTCTCGTACTCCGTCGTATGACTACGCATGCGGGGAGCATTCGATTAGATTTATGATTTACGTATTTGGATTGTTTTATTTAGCATTGTAACATTTTAATTATTAATGAAATTTTAGTTTATGTTAAAATGATTTTAAAATAAATGATTTTAAAACAAGCGATGGTTAAACAACGATGTTAGCAATGGTTTAATTCTAGCGATGGTTTAATCCAAGCATTGGATTCATTCTTACAGCGATGGTTTCATCAACTCTAGCGGTGTTTCTTCAACTCTAGCGATGGTTTAATTCAAGCATTGGTATCATTCTTACCGGCGGTGGTTTCATCAACTCTAGCGATGGTTTGAAATGTCCTAGCAGTGGATACACCAACGACACTCCAATCTGTTGACCAAGATTACGTCTACCAAAAGTAGTGGAAAAATAGTGATATTATGAACTAATATGAAGGATTACAACATAATGGTTGTGTTGTGAAAGTCCTACTTACCATAAAGTGTTAAAATTTGTAACAGTCCAATCGAATACAAGTATATACACTCTTTAACCACTGAAAAGTTTGTTCATGTAACCCAACAAAATATATAGAGAAAATGTCATAACAATCTACATACATTAAATTTAACCTTATCTGATTTCCTAACAAATATGGAAAGCAGGATACACCAAACCATCATATGACTCTACATACATGAACTTAAACCTTATCATCTTTCCATGCTCAAACTCACAATCTTCAAAAAAGTAGGTCCAGTCACCTAATGCATTAACATGATTCACCGGAATGGATTGTCTCTATGATACTCAATCGAATTTGCATCATGTATTCGACTTCATCATTCCTAAAAGTGCATTTTGATAAAATGCATAGGATGATCTGAAGAAAATGGTTTGGAATATCTGTTGTGCAACAATTACAAAAATTATATATAATTACATAAATGCATAGACAACAAAGTGCACACAAAACACAAACTTACAAGTTTACATAACGGAAGAATTTGATGAGACCTTACAGAAAAGACATCGATTCGCTCACCAAAATGATCAAGGTGACCAATCCATTGGCAAATGTGTTGCATTCGCTCATCACTGTTTCAAAAATATCAAAATAAATCTTAAAGATAAATGCTATGATATTATTGAATATGATTATGAGATTTCAAGCCTACCTCCATCTTCGTTATCAAGATCATTTTGTGGAAAAACAATTCGTCACACCAAGCGCCTGTATCTTTGCCCCACCTTGAAACCAAACACGGTTATATTCAACCTATTCTTTGCCAATTTAGTAAAAACAATAACATCGCCAAACTCAATATCGAATATTGAAGAGCGATCGACCACATCTCATCATCCATAACATACAAAACAAGAGGATCATGACCTCGTTCATAGCCCCAGTAACATCCACATTAAACTCCATTCCTTCACAACAACAACAACGATGCCACGCAACCCAATACCATCTAGAAAATTACCGGGCGTATGCGAAACACCATCTGGCGATTAACAATTATAACATACGGTACCAAAATACACGTTTTCTTAAATAAGCGTAAACAAAAATGAGTTGTTATAAATAACACATGGAAATTGAGGGTATGGCGGCCGAGAACTCGAAACCTTATATGACGACTTTCTACACGGCATAATCCTCAACTTCCAACCCTTTAGAATCATAGCGATGCGTAAAAGAGTCATCACCTTCTTGTACAAAGTGTAACATTTGAACATCCGTATACATGTTTTCATGAACAAATTCTACCCATTTGTTACCTACAATCCTAATGGGACCTCTAATGACCAATAATCCTTACTTTCTTCCGTTGTCTTTGTATTCGGTTAAATAGAAATTACGATTCCCATTGAAAGCACGGTCGACAAATCGAGGAAGCTCAAGAAACCGGGGTAAAATTTACATTTGGTCGCACCACAAACTCGATGGCCATGTAAAGGTTAGTTAATGCTAAAATTTTGATGATGAATATTCAAACATAAAAGGCAGTCAATATTGATATGGGGACCATCACAATAAAGGATCACGAACCTTGACGGTTGCCCAAAATAGCTAAAAGATAAGGTTTCTTGTTTCATAAATCGCTTTAAAAAGTCGCTCATACTATATCGGTTAAAAATAAACTTATCTATTATCCCGCCAAAATAATTTTCCGCCTAAACACAAGTCAACAAAATAAGCATAAATACTGATCAATTCTATAGTCCACATACAACAATTCACAATGGCTTTGAACTTATCGGAAAAGGTAATTGTGAACAAGTGCCAAACAAGAAAGAGGATCTTGATGACAATTTGATAGCACACATACAACAATCCACAATGGCTTTGAACTTATCCGGAAAAGCTAATTGTGAACAAGTGCCAAGCAGGAAGAGGATGCGATGACAATTTGATGGCACACATACAACAATCCACAATGGCTTTAGATTTTTACGAGAAGAAAAACTAGATGGTGATATTACGTGTAAGGAGAACCAAGATGGCATTACACGAGAAAAAGTTAGGCGTTGGCAAAAGGATTAAAGAAGCTGGAAGAGTACTTTGAAAAACTCAAGGAAAGGAAATCAAGCGAAGAAGGATGTGGTTCTAGCGATCTTGTTTGAATGGATGTAATAGTTCAATAATAAATGTTATCGGTCTAAATTTTAACAATGTAATGGTTGTGTGGAAAATCTTATCTATGAAACAATTTATTGAGATGATTGTTGTAGTTTTGTTATCGAGATAGTTGTCTTGATAGACATCGACATATTTAATCATAATAATTGCAATGTAACATACACATGGTAGTAGAAGCATCATCACATACTAGTTTGTAACATACACTAACAAGCCTTCACCACATACTGAAAATAAATTGTTTCATCATGATGACTAGTTAGTGTAGTTTGTAACATACACTAACTAGTCATCATGCAAATTGTTTAACAGGGTACATACCACCCTGGAAGATCAAATAACTACCACATGGTAGCCTTCATAATACCTTCGAATTACTTGGATCAGAAGAGGCTGGGTATGACATGGAACCATCAGCTGTGGAATCTGCAACTATCACTTGATCATTAACCAAACTGATTGCCTCATCACCCTTCATATCATCAGATTGATTACTACCAACTTCTTCAAATTCATCAAATAATCTCCTAGATTTCAAGGTACCAGTTTCAAAACGACTTTTCTTGGACACATATTGAACTACAGTTGAGCTTCCAACTGTAGGAAGGCCATCAATGTCATTAAAAAACCTCTTACACTTTAAAGGGCTGTTTTGAATAGATGGGATTAAACTAGTAGAATGTGGATCACGAAGGTCATGATTATCGGCTGACCTCAAAGTCGTTCAAAAGGTTCTTACCTCTTAACGGACTAACCTCGAACCCACGTTCGTTTGACAAACACTCGATAACGGTGGAGTTACGTGTCCAGAATCTTCAAAGTCATCCGACACATAAGGTCGGATGTAGTCCTAAACAAGGAGGAATGTATTCAAGGTCATTATTACCACCAAATTCGGACTTTCCTCTGAATAAACTAGCTTCAACAAAAGGCTTGATATAAGGTGTCCTAAGGTAGGTGGTGAATTTTTCCTCTTCTTCCCATGCCATTAGTTCTTCAAACGACAGACAGTCGACATCTTTTTTTTTCTTTTCGTGACTTTTAATTTTAAACGTCAGATCATCGTCTGAGGAATCAAAAGACAAGTTCTTGTGATAGTAAGTAACTAAATGAACCTGTGGCTGATGACAAACATAGATCTCAACTAGACCATGGAGCTCAGCCATGTCATACAGTTTCTTGACATCATTATCATCTTCTACAAGGGTCAACCCTTGCTCCAGACTACTAATTGGAAGACAAAAATACCAAGCCCAAATATCCTCCTTAATTTCTTTCAACAGCATGTCACATATTTGAGAATACGATAACCTACTCAACCTAGGTAACCTCAAATGTAAAACATCTCCACCTAAATAACTTAAGGGGTAAAAAAAAAAATGACTGCCATGATAAACATCAAACCCAAGATCTTGACTGTTTTCAGACATTCTGTGTAACAATGGATATAATTCAGCAAAACAAAATCCTTGTTGAATAAAATTTAATAGAGAAAAAGTAAATGGACAAACTTACAGCCATTCTTGATACCATAATTCATAACAGCCCTTTGATTCTGTGTTTTCTGATGCCATATTTAGTAGAAGTCTGAAAAACAGAAAATATATGTAAGATAAAATATGGGGTAGTTTTGGTTAGTAGGTACAAAATATACAAAAGGTACAAAATATTGAACAGTTAAAAGTGTCTAAAAAGTACATTCTGACCATACTCAAATGATATATCTAAGATATAGTCAAACTCTCCCAAAAAAGTCGCCTAGTGTGTAATGTTGAGTAACGCATACCGAATGGACGATGCTTGTAAACTAGCATGCATGGGTTTGGCCTACTTTGTATATATAATTTGGTGTGTGTTTAATATTTTTGCTTATTTTATAGAAAAATATTACTAGTAAACAAATTTGCAACGTCACTACCTTAGCTTGAACACAAGTATAATACAACATGTTCAATACAAAACCATTCAAGGAGCATATGGTTATCAATTTGTTTCAAGTAATACATCAACAAAAATAGAACATAGCTAAACACAAACACGGTGTTTAAAAAAAAACTAGCCATTTGTTCACGGTATGAAAGCGCGACTGAATCGATCCTTCACATCAATGGTAGACCAAAAGCCAAGCGGTATAAAAATACATACCCAAATACCACAATCACCAAATATCCCGGCTGCTTGGTACTTGTTCGTGATAGTAAATGTAATGAAATAACTAGCGGATCAATGCCTTTCTTCTCAAATACTTGCGCTTGTGCTAGGACCTCGAGTAATTGTAGTGTGGACAAAAGTAGCCTTGTCTTAAAAACTAATGTTTTAAAAGTCGGTTAAGCGGTTATGTATTAATTCTTATGACATATGAATAAATAGCCAAACACATAAACACTCCCTCGAGTTTGATATAAAACTCTCGCCATTCCTCTTCAAAAGTTTGACCGCTATCATAAAGGTAACAATGCGGTGTCTATCTCCAAGCGGGCAAGAAACCAATGGCGTCGGTTTCATTAATCGGCATGAAAACCTACAACGTTTGGGTCACAAACATAATATCAATATATAGCAAAAGCTAATCAGCATTATTAATCGGCATGTATATATATATATCGTTACTTACGTGCTTAACGTCAGACCATGGAATAGAGTATCTTTCACCATTAGCATACCACAACGGCAAAGAATTTTGTAACAGAAGCTGAACAAAATAGCTACTAACCATCGCCCAATTAGCCGTATCGGGCCTAACATGCCAAAGGTAATTAACCCACAACTCTATGTCTTGGTAAATTTGAAACATGAATGAGTGTGATAAACTTTATAACAAATCATTTCTGTATGTACAGTTGTATGAGTACTTGCCTCATCCCTTAGCCAACCTTTCCTAGGCGGGTCTAAGCAAACCAAACTTTCCCAAAACCTTCTATCCACACACATCGTCACACCAAGGAAACTTGCGGTTAAGTGGTCCTATTTGTCCAAGAAATTCATCAAATTCATTTGTAAAATGAACTCATTGATGACATTGGTGCGGCGTGCAAGATCCTAGTATATGAAACGATTAAACTTATAATCATTTGTCATTAACAATATATATTTTAAAGGTTGTCAAAAGTATTTTCATACCTCAACCCAGGCGTGACAAATTTAAGTTTTCACTCATATCTGGATCGGGTAAGCTAGAGCATCGTCTTTTCTTTTCGGCATATGCATTGGTCCAATAATACGAATTAGCTTCACCCGACGTTGTTCACTCCTCTTGGAAGCGCAAAGCAGCGCTCTCGGCTTTCATATGATCCGAGTTCATGATTGCTTCTCCCTTTTCTTTCGTTCATTTTCATCACGCAACCTCTTTTCCTCTTCCTCATTATCAACTTGTCCTCTTCCATCCTCAACCTCTTCTCTTGTTGCATCAATCTTTGCTCTTTTAACCGGGCACTTTCTAATTCTTCATGTCGCAACATTAATTCTTCTTGGATAATAAATTCTGTCGGCGTTTATAAATAACCTATCATTATGATATGTTATGCTACGGAAAGAGTTTTACACTTGTTTCTTGATTTTGTACATTACCTTTGCAAGATCGTCATCGAGAAAATTCATCTAGCAGCGATGAACTAGTATCAATGCTTGGTGACTTGACTCAAACAAGTCAAGAAAATCATGATTAAGCTCATCACAAAGCGTGCACTAAGATGCCGTAGATCATTACATAACTCAATTTCTCCTAAGAATGAAAATAAGTATTTATAAAAAGGATATATCGAAGATAATGGATACTTGAAGAATTTTTTTTAAATTTAGTGTATCCACTGCTAGAGTATATGAAACCACTTTGCTAGAGGTTTTCAATCCACTGCGCTAGCGGGTTCACGATAATAATTGAAGGCGGTTTTGTAAATTTCGTGTATCCATTTGCTAGCGTATATCAAACCACGCTAGTGGTTTTCAATCAACTAGCGACTTCGATAATACTTGAAGGCGGTTTTGTAAAGTTCGTGTATCCATTGCTAGAGTATATGAAACCCTTGCTAGGGTTTTCAATCCACTTTAACGACTTCACGATAATACTTGAAGGGTTGTTTTTGTAAATTCGTGTATCCATTGCTAGAGTATGTGAAAGCACCGCTAGTGGTTTTCAATCCATCGCTAGCGACTTCACGATAATGTCAAAGTATATATCGATAAAAAAGAAGGATATATTACCCCATTTCTTTCTCGAGCAAGAACACGAAAAAGGGCGTATATTATTATCGATATTCGTGTGATTATTGATGGGTATATGAGTTTGAACAAATGCTTAAATAACACGAATAATTGTCTCAAGTTTGAACAAACGCTTATTTAACTCTGTAATAACACGATCACGTGTTATCTTGATCTCTATTATCTTGCTCTCACTCCTGCGTATAATAGGTAAATGTTTCCTTCGGTCTTGCCACGTTTGCGTCTTGCGCCATCTTCTTCAACCACTCGTCGTAGAGATGTGTTGTTTTCAGGTGGAGTTCTAGGTATGTAATCATGGAAAATGCGTAAACTTTATATACCAATCGGATCTCCTCTCGGCAATTGTCGGTGTCGGTTCTTTAACGAGTTGAATCCTTAAAAACAAATAATAATGTTCAATAAAAGATTGCATTAATGTAGAAAAAAGATTGCATTAATAAGAAAATTTTATATATTACTTTTACCTTTCCAAAAGAAACTTATAATCGGATCTTTTGAAGGGTGTATTCTTTGACCACGCTACTCCTCTTGGCATAATATCGGGAACTTTATTCCACCATAGAATGCTTCTTTCAAAAGACTCCGATATCCAAATCTATCTGGATTTTGGAATTTCAATAAAAATAATAGCATAAAATATTGATACACAAATGAATCCGGTTTATATTGATATATAAAATATTAACCTTGAAAGCCCAAACGAATCTGACGGTGTATAGGTTGGAACAAATTTGTGGTCTTTGTTAATACCTTGAAGGAAATCCCACTTGTGTTTATCGCAACATCCAAAATTTCATCATACAAATGCCTCCAAATATGCTCTCCCATGGAAAGGCATCCCAATCATCTAGGTTTTCAACTAATCGCATGAGAGAAACATCAACTTCACAGACCAATAATCGCCCATGAAGATAACCTCCAAAGCTAACAATAGACAAAGGCGTCTCGCATCTTACGTGCATATGATACCAAATGCCTCTTCATCCTCAATTAGGCCAAGAATATCTAAGTTTGTAATTTTTGAACACGAATGTTTTGGGAAAACCCTTGACATAAAATTGATGTGTCGGATCCATATTTTCAAAACTTACTTTTCCAAAATTAAAACCGGTGATAGCGAAAACTACGGACGACCGAAATGAAGGGGCGGTCATCAATATAATATACAATCGGCATATCATAATGGTTTTCATTCGGATAACATTGTTTTGTAAAACATAATCTATCATATGTGCTTCGTGGTCAAAATAAGAAAGGTCCAACCATTTACGAAACAAGTTTCCTAAACAACTTCCTTCGATTTTTATCCAACTTGGATTTTATTAAAGAAAAGTAGTTTGGTTTACTTGATGATGATTTTCGCCTCATATTCCTACAAATGAAAAATAAAATAAATAAATAAAATAAAATAAAAATACTCTACTTAATAACATATAAGGGGAGTAACAAAAGCGCATTCGATCATCCAAGCCTCACACTACAATTTTGTAACAAATGCCAAGTATACTTTCAAAAGGTAGAACAACAAAGAATCACATCTCGGACACGGATAAATTACAAACCCAAACACAATTTTGTAACCTAAACATAATTGTTGTTGCAAAACTACTATTAAACATGATTAATTTCAAATAAATAAGGGATGAATGGCTAACCGTAATAAACTTAAAACGCTCAAACCAATGCAATTAAGATCGAGGAATATAGGGATTCTCGGTCGTTAAGTCCCACGGAGGATGAATTGGTGTATAAACACTTGATCGATGATAGAATGATCACTAAGGATAGTGATCGATAAGGATATTGATGGAAAATTACCTAAAGAAAAGATCTACAAATTACAGCGACTTAAATGCAAATTAAAAGAAATTTAAAAAGTTAAAATATATTAAATAAACGCTATCACTATTTTTAAAATGATGAACGTTTAAAACCTAAAACGTACGTTAAAATAAAATTACGTAAACGTATAAAATAAAACGTGAGTTTTAAAGAAATAAAAGGCCTATAAATATGAAAATGATATTTTTACAATCCTAATAATAAAAGAAAATTATTAGAAAAAAGAAAATTATTTTTAAAACTATTTATTTATTTATTATTAATTAAAAACTATTTATTAAGTATTTAAAATGCACTAAAATATAAGAAAATACAAAATTAACCTAGAAAATGAAATTATAACTTAGAAAAATCTAAAATATGATAAAACTTATTTTAAAACTGAAAATATATTTTTAGACTTTTATGTATTTATTATTAATTTAATACTATTTAAAACTAATTAAAATGCTAAAAATACTATTTAAACCAAGAAAATTATGGAAAAATACTTTTATGACTTTTATATTTATCTTAATCTAGGAAAATTGAAAACATATTTTTAAGCTTTTTCGATTTATTTGTATTAAAAGCTATTTAAAATGCCTAAAACTGCTTTTAAATTAAGAAAAATAGCAAACTGTTATGGAAAATTATGAAAATTTCAGGAAAAGTCTATTTTAATCTATGAATCTAAGAAAATAGAAAAACATGGGCTTGTGTGGTAGATTATGGAATCAGTTGTAATCGCTTATAAATAAGCACTTTTAATAAGCCAAAAGCTACAACAAGCTACCAACTTGATACGAAGCTATGAAATGCTTAAAGTGTCAAAATGAAACAAGAAACAACTGGTTTTAACCTCTAAATTACAAGATGCTATGATTTGGTGATTTGAGTTTATAAATGCAAAACAGTTTGAGTATGCTACTTTGAGCTTAAGCACGACGACTACCAAATAAGCTAAAACCGAAAAGCAATAATTGGAACTTGTACTAGACCTGGTTGGCTACCTAGAAACCAAAGATGAGATCCAGATAAGCTAAAATGAGCTTGTGAGAAGCTTTTCAAAACTGAAAAACCATCGAGTAAAACTCGATGTCTTGATTGACTTGGGACAAATGATAAGCACATGCAGCTTATCAAATAAGTCGCAAATTGAAATTTTAAACTTGGAACTTAAAGAGGACCAGTTAGCTGTCCAAAGAAACAAATTTCACAAGATATGGACAACTAATGAGCTTTTGGTGAGCTTGTGAAAATGGTACCTAATCGTGCACAGGGGCACTTTTGACTTTTGATTAAACTTAAAGTTTGACTTTTATGAACTTAGGATCAATCTTATGCACCGATTATGTTATATTAAGGTGTAATAAGACTATATTAAGCTAACTAACAAGTTTTAAGCTAATATGATGAGTTTTTAATCTTGAAATCCTAACGAGTTATGCATAATATGAGATTAAAGGAAATTTTGACTTTTACTTAAACAAGGACCGATTTTCTAGGTTTCTTTGAGTTATTTAGACCTAGTGTGACATGAAACAACCAATGATACTGTCTTGAACACCTTTTAACACGATTAATAAAGAAAAACCAAACACCACTTTATCAAACTGAGCTTGAAACTTTTCAAAGAGTTTCATGATTCGGACCATGCATTTGATTTCTAACTTTATATTATCATATGTTAGGACTAAATAAGCATTAAACAACAACAATAACAACATAAAACTAAGAAATACAATTATGCTAAATTAACTGTTTAAAATGAGATTTTTAGTAACTACAAATTAAAAAGAACAAGCTAACTGTTTTAAAGCTTAATTATACTTAACTATACTAATAAACATTAACATACAAAGATTTAAGCTAATTAACAACTTAAACAAGAATATGCCAAATTGAGAATTTAATGCTTACAAATTGGATTCCAAGCACAAACGAGAACCAAGGCTTACAAACACAACCTAAAGCTTCCCAATAAGCACTAATCCCAAGGCCATCCAACATCAACCTTGCTCCAAATTTTCTTGTACCTTTTACCATGGCTTTTTATTTTTAAACTATTTATTTGGTATTTTGTGAATTTTTGTGTTTTTGATACTAAACTGCTTTTAAGGTAACTAATAGCTTTAATAAGCTATCTAGGGAGCTTATGTGGGCTTATGAGTCCGAATAACAACTAATTAACAACATTTCACCATTAATGAGATTTTTAAACTTGAAAATTTGCATAAACTTGAAAGAACTTGAAACTTGAAATTGATGTTAACAAAAGTTTTATTTCACTTAAATAACTTGAAATACAAAGCTTGAAAGCTTAAACATACACCGAATTAAAACTTAAACTAAAACGACATTAAGATTTAAAATTACACTAGATAGGTTACAACATTGCTTCCCACTTGATATATATTGATCTTTTAGTCCTTTGTCGACATCTCGAACAAATCCCACCAATCCTCAACCATTGGATTTAGTCCAGATCATCGATTTGCCAAGTGGCGATTTTGGCGCCAAATTTCAATTGAGCGTGTTTTCGCATTAATGGGATTTGGATTGATGTGGAGGTGGAGGGAGTGGAACAGGTGTTTTGGTGAGTGAGTTGGAAAAGGTGAAAAGCAAGTGGTAAATACCACCGGTATTGGGATTACAAAGTGGAAGAGACAAGCTACGGTGGTGGCGGTTTATTTTGAATTTAAAAGTTTGGGGGTTGGTTAATGGGTTGGATTTGGGCTTTGTTTTAATAAATGGATCCGTTTGGTTTGTAGCTTAATATTCACAAGGACCAAATATGTAATTCGCCAAAGTTGAAGGTTGAACCCGCCAATCATCCAAAGGTTATTACAAGGACCAAAATCGCCAAACTTGAATAGTACAAGGACTATTGTTGATTATTTTCCATTTTTGTAATGTCCAAGGACTAAAATTGCCAATTTTGTAACTCTAGGGACCAAACTTGTAATTTTCTCCAAAGTTTATCATAAGGACCATTCTTGTCATTTATAAATAGTACAAGGTTAATGTTTGATAATTTTCACTTTTAAATTAACCAAGGACTATATTTGACAATTTTCAAAGTTTAGGGACTAAAGTTGTCATTTTGTGATTTTTGAACTTTAAAGGGTTTGTTTTGACAACTTTTGAATCTCATGGACCTTAAATGACATTTTACAAGTTTTTGAATTACCAGGACTAATTTTGACAACTTTTGTAACTTGGGGACTAAAGCGCCAATTATGCAAACTTGATACGTTTTTCATCGATTTTGATGTTTTGCATTTAAAACATATAAAACACTTGTTTGTGATATTTTTATCATTTTGATGTGTTTCGAGTGTTTTCGGATGTTTTGGCATTCTAACAAGATATAAAATGATGAGTATTTAGACACTCATCAATCCCCACACTAAGATATTGCTAGTCCCTAGCAATGATTTGAGAAAATTTAATGGATTTTATCTCTTTACCAAAAGCCATTACTCGGAGTAGCCAATTGTTTTGATTCAAGTAAGAACCTTGGTACAATGATAACCAAATGATTTTGAGCAAATCATAAGTCGTGAACGGATTTGATTTGTCTTTACCGTAAGCCGCTTGCTTCGGACTAGCCAACTCTTAGATAAATTATCAATATTATCTTTGGTGAGCCGATTACCAATTATGGATTTTCAATCGCCTTTACCACAAGCCATAAACTTGCGGGCTAGCCAACTTTTCACTAGTTTAAAGATATGGTGAGTTGAACACCATACAATTTTGGGCAAATTGCAAGCCATAAACGGATTTGAGATATCTTTACCAAGAGCCGTTTGCTCTGGATTAGCCAATCCTTATGTGGGTTAGACATGGCGGATGATTACCATTTGTTTGAGTAAGTGAAAACACTTACTCCAAAAAAAAAAATTGGCCAAAACGGGGAATTGGGTGGAATAATTACATGATAAAATTCGTGAGAATTCCCCCACACTTAGAAATGAATATTGCCCTCAATATTCAAAGTACCGCGGTTATGCGAAACATAGAACATAAAAGGGAAATACTACGGCCATTATTTTGTTTTTGATATATACACATTTTTTTTTTTTTTTTTTTTTTTTTGATTATTGATATATACAACATGTGGGAAACTCCCCACACTAGGGTGGTAGAAAGGGGTAAGAAGACGAAATATGGATGAAAACCCATATGGTGTGTGCTACTATTTTTGATTCCCGAGTCACTAGCTTGACTCGATCCCGCATTCATTGGTTCATGGGAATGTTTGTAGATCCGGACAATCACGGTGGAATGTCCTCTCCAAAGTAATGCTTTAATCGATGACCATTTACTTTAAAATTTGGACCATCGGTGAGATAACTCAATGGTGCCATAAGGATAAACCTTAGTGATAGTAAATGGACCGCACCAACGGGACTTAAGCTTTCCCGAGAAAATCTTCAATCTAGAATTGAAAAGAAGGACTCGATCACCAACGTTGAAAACGCGGTTCTTGATTTTAGAGTCATGAATCTTCTTTGTCTTTTGTTTATAGATCAAAGAGTTCTCGTAAGCTTGATCACGAAGTTCATTTAGTTCATTCATTTGAACTTTTCTATGATCACCACCGTCTCAGATATCGAAGTTTGCATGTTTTAAGGCCCAAGAAGCCTTGTGCTCTAGTTCAATCGGAAGATGACATGCCTTTCCGTACACTAGCTTGTATGGAGTACACCCAATTGGTGTTTTGTAAGTCGACGAAAAGCCCAGAGTGCGTCATCCGGTTTATCCGACCGGGATGCACGATTTTCGCCATCGTCCTTTCAAGGATTCTTTTAATACCACGGTTTGAAACTTCCACCGCCCACTTGTTTGGGGTGGTATGCGATAGATAGACGGTGGGTAACACCATACTTTTGCATGACACGATCAAATTGGTCATTACAAAATGTGTACCACGATCACCGATTATAGCACGAGGAGTTCCAAACACGGCAAAAGAGATTTCAAAATTTCACAACAACTCGGGCATCATTTGTAGGTAAAGCTTTTGCTTCAACCCATTTTGACAAATAGTCAACAGCCACGAGTATGTACTTGTTACCACGAGAAGATGGAAATGGCCCCATAAAGTCAATACCCCATATGTCAAATATCTCACAAACTTGAATGGCATTTTGTGGCATTTCATTTCTTTGAGATATATTTCCATGACGTTGACAAGCGTCACAGGTTTTGACAAAATCGTGGGCATCCTTATAAATTGTGGGCCAATAAAACCCGAATCAAACACCTTTTGGCGGTGTAGTTTGGACTATGATGGCCCCGTGGGTCCAAAGATGGCAAGCTTTGAGAATGTCAAGAGCTTCTTGTCCATAAACACACCGTCGGATGACTTGATCCGCACAGATTTTGAATAAGAAGGGTCGTCCCAGAAATAATGTTTAACATCTTTGAAGAATTTGTTCTTCTGTTGGGTTGACATCCCTTTCACTATGAAGTTACCCGCATGGTAATTTGCAAAGTCAGCAAACCATGGGGTAGAAGAGTTTCCACGAAAAGAAACCGCATTGAGTGTCTCGAGAGGAAATGTTTCATTTATTTCCTTTTTCTCGAAAACATCTTGGTGAGGGTTCTCTAATCGACAGATGATCGCAGACCAAGTTCTCGGCTCCTTTTTATCACGTATGATGATATCAAATTCTTGGAGGAGGAGAACCCAACGGAGCAATCTCGGCTTTGCATCTTGTTTTGCAAAGAGATATTTGAGAGCCGAGTGATCCGTATACACTACACATTTGGTCAAGATTAAGTACGGCCGAAACTTCTCAAATGCATACACCACGGCTAATAGCTCTTTTTCGTGGTGGTGTAATGAGTTTGAGCTTGACCATAGTCTTACTTGCGTAGTGAATAGGTGAAAATGCTTGTTTCTACGTTGCCCTAAGACCGCACCGATAGCAAAATCACTTGCATCGCACATGAGCTCAAAAGGCAAGTCCCACGGGAGCAACGAGAATGGGTGCTTGATGAAGCTTTTTCTTCAATGTTTCAAAAGCTATGATGCACTCGGGTGAGAAGATAAAAGGAGCATCCTTTTCAAGAAGATGGGTCATAGGTCGGCGATTTTAGAAAAATCTTGTATGAATCTACGATAGAAACCGGCATGACCTAAAAACTCCTAATACCTTTGACGGTAGTAGGATGAGGTAATTTAGCAATAACATCGACTTTTGCTCTATCTACCTCAATCCCGTTTTTGAAATCTTATGGCCAAGGACTATGCCTTCTTTGACCATAAAGTGGCTTTTCTCCCGCTTTAGACAAAGATTGGTGTCTTCACACCGCTTTGAGCATTTTATCTAGATGGGAGAGACATGTTTGAAACGAATCCCCAATGACCGAGAAGTCATCCATAAACACCTCCATTGTTTCCCGATCATGTCGTGGAAAATGGCCATCATACATCGTTGGAACGTGCGGGAGCATTACATAAGCCAAAAGGCATACGTCTATAGGCAAAAGTTCCGTATGGGCAGGTGAATGTAGTTTTATCTTGATCCTTTGGATCAATGGGGATCTGAAAGTAACCCGAGAAACCATCAAGGAAACAATAGTATTCATTCCCTGCTAATCTCTCAAGCATTTGGTCCATAAAGGGTAGAGGAAAATGGTCTTTACGAGTGGCGTCATTCAACTTACGATAGTCAATGCAAACACGCCATCCCGTCACCAATCGAGTTGGAATTAACTCGTTATCTTCATTTGTGACAACAGCTTATGCCACCCTTTTAGGAACACAATGAATTGGGCTAACCCAAGGACTATCTCGAGATCGGGTAAATCAATCCCGCATCAAGAAGTTTGATAACCTCTGTTTGATAACATCATGGATTTTGGATTTACTCTTCTCGATGTTGAACTGCTGGCTTGAAGTCATCCTCCATCAAGATTTTGTGAGTACAAAATTCGTGGTTGATACCCTTAATGTCGAGAGTTTCCAAGCAATTGCTTGCTTGTGTGACTTCAAGATTTTTATGAGAGCAGACTTTTCATCTTTACTCAAATCTCTAGCAATAATGACGGTAATTTATCATCACCTTCAAGAAATGCATACTCGAGATGAGGTGGTAAGTCCTTAAGCTCAACCTCGTGAAATTCTTCGCTTTTCTCAACCGACTTGATTTCCTTGTTATGAAGTTCGACGGGGAGGGAGGAGAAATGATGATGATGGATCATCATTAAGCAACTTCTCAATGAGAAGTATGTCCCCTCAATGTCGATGGGAGCGTGATCAATTTCCCATGGAATGAATCACTAGACAAGTAGGCTTCAATCTCTTCTAAGATGAAGTCACTTTCCTCAAATGGGGTGAGAGAAGGAGTAGAATTGGCGATGATAGGTTGAGATGAATGAGTGAGATTATCACTCAAGAATTATGATCATAACCAAGAACTTCTTGAGAGTACTCTTCGAAGCAACATCAATGATATCTATTCGGTTAACCGACTCGTAATCATAATTTGCGGAGTACCTCAAGTTTGATCAAGGTTAAAGTGACGACTTCATTACCAACACGTAATGTGATTTCTTGCTCAAATACATCTATGAGAGCACGGCCCGTTCTCGTGAATCCTCGACCAACAATGAGAGGAACCCGATGATCGGCATCAAAATCAACAACCACGAAGTCACCGGAAAATGGAACTTTCCTACTTTCACAAATCGTCCTCGGCAATGCCAAGAGGACGGGATATTGTACGATCTGCAAGCTCGAGAGTCATGCATGTAGGAGTAAGTTCCGGAAGAGAAAGTTTCTTCCATATCGAATAAGGCATCGTGTTGATGCTTGCACCAAGATCTGCTAGGGCAAAGCATTCAACCATTCCGGAAATACACAAGGTAAGAGAAATTTTCCGGGATCTCCAAGCTTTTCTCGAAGCTTCTTCGTGATAACTCGCAGAGCGCTTCTCGTTAAGAGGAGTTTTAGCCATTTCAAACAACTTTTCCTTGTTGCTTAACATGTGTTTGAGAGTTGATGCAAACTTGGGCATCAAGATGATAGCATCCGCAAAGCTTATGTCAAAATGTAGTTCTTGGAAAATTTGGAAAAATTTGTCCATTTGATGACTAGCTTTTTCACGGAGCTTTTGCTCATTCAAACGTGATGGATAAGGAATAGAAGATTTGGATTTGGTATTTTCAACGGAGCTACAGTGGTTCAAAACAACTCTGGATTAGACTTGGGTTTCGGACAACTTGAGGTTGGACTATCATAGGACGTGTGTGGTACTTCCATTATCAATAGGAAGTTCCTTGTCCTTTGTCGCCTTGGTAACTTGACTCATTTCTCCTAGTGGAGGAGGCATTGGAGTCGAGGTCCATTGTGTGTCCTAGGTTCACTTTCCACTACCTTCGGGAGAGAAGAAGAAGAGGTAGTAGGAATAGCGGGTCCATTGTATGAAACACCACTTGGTTGTGATCGCTTTAGCATCGCCCCTCGGGTTAGCGATCGTGTTGCTCGGAAGTTTTCCGAGCCCGAGGGTTGATCATTTAAAGACTTTTGAGATCGCAATCGACCGACCAACAACCTGCTCATTTCATCTTGGGATTTCATGAACTGCTTCAATAACTCATCGATGATGGTACTTGGAGGATGTGGAGGAAATTCGAGGTCCGATGTTTTGATTAGGACCTTGTTGTTGAAAATTCCTTGATTAGGATTCACATTCCCATGAAATTGATTCCCACGATTGAAATTGTTTTGATGAAGGTTCCCTTGTTGTTGGAAACCTTGATTGGGTCCAGGATAGAAATTACCTTGGTTTTGATAACCTTGGTTCATTCTAGGTTGATTCGATTCGGTTAGGATTCGTTAAACCGGTGGTGCCTGATAAGTGTTAGCACGGTAGCTTGGTTCATTCTGAGGACGGTATTGATTACCTCCTTGATTTGAAGTACCGGCTATAGCATTTGCTTCAAACGGACTACCATCGGTGGCAGTACAGTTGTAGTATGCATGAGGACCACCACAAGTAACACAAACTTCAACTTTCTTCACTTCACCATGTGATGGTGTTTGAGTGAAAGTGACTTTCTTCTGGTTAGCAAGAACCAAAGCCTGAACAATATCTGTGAGTTTATCAATCTTAGCATCGGTGCTAGATGTACTCACAGGAGATGAAGTAGAAGGTCCAGCATTAGACTGAGTTTGATATGTCTTTGTGCGGAAAGAACGGACCTGGGACTTGTTTTCAATGATTTGTAAGGCTTCTTTTGTGGTTTTGCTAAGGAAATTACCTCCCGCGGAGGCATTCAAAGAGTCTTGGTCAGCTTGTCTCAGACCATTATAGAAAGTATCCATTTGCATTAACTCGGTAAAACCATGATGTGGACACTTGCGAGCAATTCTTTGTAACGATCCCATGCCTCCCGAATGATTCATCAAATCTCGAGAAAATTTCATTATCTCATTCTTAAGACTTGTGGTTCGGGATGGAGGATAGAATTCGTTAACAAACTTGGTAACTAGATCTTCCCATGTCTCAATAGAACGAGGGGTTGTTTCTCAAGCCAATTCCGGCTTGTCCTCTAGAGAAAATGGGAAGAAGAAGCTTGATAGCTTCATGTGGGACATTCTTGTACTTGATGGTAGATGCAATCTTGTTAAACCATCGAATGTGTGCATGAGGATCATCCCGCTCAAAACCATAGAATTGGCTTTGGGTTACTAGATTAAGCAACCCGGTTTTGAGCTCGAAGGTATCGACCACAATGGTGGGACAACAATGGCATCTCCGTAACCCTCGATGGGTGCTTGGAGAAGCTCATTCATGGGTTTGTCTTCCGCCATTTCGACGGTGGTGGTGGTGGTAGACGCCTCGATCACGGTGAAGGAGCCGAACGTCCTCTACGCTCACGAGGAATGTTTCCAAGTTCGAAAGTGGACTTGTAGAATCGAAGAACGAGTGCGCATGCACTAAGTATAAAAATCAATTTTCAAAACAAATGAGGCAAAACGACAAGTGAACTTAACCAATAATCACAAATGAAATGGCTTTTTGAAAAGGTACACCAAATCACAAGTGACACAAAGGCAAGTTTTAAATCGATGTTCGGGAACTTATTATGGTCGCACCCCGCTTAGGTAGTGCACCGCCTTGATTTGCGGTGGTTGATTTTATGTATAAATTAAGTACCACCGAAAAGACGTAGGTATGATTTGTGCAATGGGGTTTAAAACTTTTGGAAAATATTTTTGGTATCGTCTCGTTTAACCAAATCGTATTTCTTTAAGAATCACCTTAAAAGAAACACAAGCTAGAAAACGTTACGATTGTTTTGTTGTTTTATATTGTTTTGGGTTTTAACACTTTAGGAAAAGTGTTAATGAACTTTTGATTTATATTAACTTTACGAAAACTTTTACAAACTGTGGTATATGTGCAAGTACGGTCGAAAATGCTAGAACACGCTTACAACCTCCCGGCAATGCGCTAAAATTTGATTGGTGCTAAACCGTCAAGTTTAATTACACAAGCTAACCACTTGTGAATGGCTAACCGTAATAAACTTAAAACGCCAAACACCAATGCAATTAAGATCGAAGGAATATAGGGATTCTCGGTCGTTAAGTCCCACGGAGGATGAATTGGTGTATAAACACTTGATCGATGATAGAATGATCACTAAGGATAGTGATCGATAAGGATATTGATGGAAAATTACCTAAAGAAAAGATCTACAAATTACAATGACTTAAATGCAAATTAAAAGAAATTAAAAGTTAAAATATATTAAATAAACGCTATCACTATTTTTAAAATGATGAACGTTTAAAACCTAAAACGTCGTTTAAATAAAATTACGTAAACGTATAAAATAAAACGTGAGTTTTAAAGAAATAAAAGGCCTATAAATATGAAAATGATATTTTACAATCCTAATAATAAAAGAAAATTATTAGAAAAAGAAAATTATTTTTACAACTATTTATTTAATTATTATTAATTAAAACTATTTATTAAGTATTTAAAATGCACTAAAATATAAGAAAATACAAAATTAACCTAGAAAATGAAATTATAACTTAGAAAAATCTAAAATATGATAAAACTTATTTTAAAACTGAAAATATATTTTTAGACTTTTATGTATTTATTATTAATTTAATACTATTTAAAACTAATTAAAATGCTAAAAATACTATTTAAACCAAGAAAATTATGGAAAAATACTTTTATGACTTTTATATTTATCTTAATCTAGGAAAATTGAAAACATATTTTTTAAGCTTTTTCGATTTATTTGTATTAAAAGCTATTTAAAATGCCTAAAACTGCTTTTAAATTAAGAAAATAGCAAACAAATTATGGAAAATTATGAAAATTTCAGGAAAAGTCTATTTTAATCTACTGAATCTAAGAAAATAAAAAAACATGGGCCTTGTGGGTTGAATATGGAAACTGCAGTTGTAACTGCTTATAAATAAGCACTTTTAATAAGCCAAAAGCTACAACAAGCTACCAACTTGATACAGAAGCTATGAAATGCTTAAAGTGTCAAAATGAAACAAGAAACAACTGGTTTTAACCTCTAAATTACAAGATGCTATGATTTGGTGATTTGAGCTTATTGTGCAAAACAGTTTTGAGTATGCTACTTTGAGCTTAAGCACGACTACCAAATAAGCTAAACCGAAAAGCAATAATTGGAACTTGTACTAGACCTGGTTGGCTACCTAGAAACCAAAGATGAGATCCAGATAAGCTAAAATGAGCTTGTGAGAAGCTTTTCAAAACTCGAAAACCATCGAGTAAAACTCGATGTATGCCGATTGACTTGGGACAAAATGATAAGCACATGCGTGCTTATCAAATAAGTCGCAAATTGAAATTTTAAACTTGGAACTTAAAGAGGACCAGGTTAGCTGTCCAAAGAAACAAATTTCACAAGATATGGACAACTAATAAGCTTTTGGTGAGCTTGTGAAAATGGTACCTAATCACGCATGTGGCACTTTGACTTTTGATTAAACTTAAAGTTTGACTTTTATGAACTTAGGATCAATCTTGTGCATCGATTATGTTATATTAAGGTGTAATGAGACTATATTAAGCTAACTTAACAAGTTTTAAGCAGATATGATGAGTTTTGATCTTGAAATCCTAACAATGGATCGAGTACTATGAGATTAAAGGAAAGTTTGACTTTTATTAAACAAGGACCGATTTTCTAGGTTCTATGAGTTATTTAGACCAAGTGTGACATGATAACAACCAATGATACTGTCTTGAACAAACTTTAACACTTAGTTAATAAAATAAAACCAAACACCACTTTATCAAACCGTTTTGAGATTTTCAAAGAGTTTCACTGATTCGGACCATGCATTTGATTTCTAACTTTATATTATCATATGTTAGGACTAAATAAGCATTAAACAATAACAATAACAACATAAAACTAAAAATTACACTTATGCTAAATTAACTGTTTAAATGAAGATTTTTAGTAACTACAAATTAAAAAAACAAGCTAACTATTTTAAAGCTTAATTATGCTTAACTATATCTAATAAACATTAACATACAAAGATTTAAGCTAATTAACAACTCAAACAAGAATTGCCAAATTGAGAATTTAGCTTACAAATTGGATTCCAAGCACAAAACTCGAGAACCAAGGCTTACAAACACAACCTAAAGCTTCCCAATAAGCACTAATCCCAAGGCCATCCAACATCAACCTTGCTCCAATTTCTTGTACCTTTTACCATGGCTTTTTATTTTTAAACTATTTATTTGGTATTTTGTGAATTTTTGTGTTTTTGATACTAAACTGCTTTTAAGGTAACTAATAGCTTTAATAAGCTATCTTAGGAGCTTATGTGGGCTTATGAGTCCGAATAACAACTAATTAACAACATTCACCATTAATGAGATTTTTAAACTTGAAAAATTTCACTTAACTTGAAAACATAACTTGAAACTTGAAATTGATGTTAACAAAGGTTTTATTTCACTTAAATAACTTGAAATACAAAGCTTAAAGCTTAAACATACACCGGAATTAAAACTTAAACTAAAACGACATTAAGATTTAAAATTACACTAGATAGGTTACAACATTGCTTCCCACTTGATTTATAAAGATCTTTTAGTCCTTTGTCGACCTCTCGAACAAATCCCACTTATCCTCAACCATTGGTTTAGTCCGGATCATCGAATTGCCAAGTGGCGATTTTGGCGCCAAATTTTCAAAGAGCGGTTTTCGCATTAATGGGATTTGGATTGATGTGGAGGTGGAGGGGAGTGGAAAGGTGTTTTGGAGATGAGAGGTGGAGGTGAAAATGGAAAGCAAGTGGTTAATACCACCGGTATTGGGATTACAAAGGTGGAAGAGACAAGCTACAGTGGTGGCGGTTTATTTTGAATTTAAAAGTTTGGGCCGGGTTGGTTAATGGGTTGGATTTGGGCTTTGTTTTAATAAAAGGATCCGTTTGGTTTGTAGCTTAATATTCACAAGGACCAAATATGTAATTCTGCTAAAGTTGAAGGTTGAACCTGCCAATCATCCAAAGGTTATTACAAGGACCAAAACTGCCAAACTTGAATAGTACAAGGACTATTGTTGATTATTTTCCATTTTTAAAATGTCCAAGGACTAAAATTGCTAATTTTGTAACTCTAGGGACCAAACTCGTAATTTTCTCCAAAGTTTATCATAAGGACCATTCTTGTCATTTATAAATAGTACAAGGTTAATGTTTGATAATTTTCACTTTTTAAATTAACCAAGGACTATATTTGACAATTTTCAAAGTTTAGGGACTAAAGTTGTCATTTTGTGATTTTTGAACTTTAAAGGGTTTGTTTTGACAACTTTTGAATCTCATGGACCTTAAATGATATTTTACAAGTTTTTGAATTACCAGGGACTAATTTTGACAACTTTTGTAACTTGGGGACTAAAGCGCCAATTATGCAAACTTGATACGTTTTCATCGATTTTGATGTTTTGCATTTAAAACATATAAAACACTTGTTTGTGATATTTTTATCATTTTGATGTGTTTCGAGTGTTTTCGGATGTTTTGGCATTCTAACAAGATAAAAATGATGAGTATTTAGACACTCATCATTTTGATGTTACCGTAGAGGATGGTAGAGTAAAAGTGTATAAAAAAATAGAAAAAAAATAGAAAAAGAGAAAAGAAAAAAATAGAGTGCTCAAAAAAAAACATACGGGCTATCATCCTACATCTATCGTTTAAATTTATGTTTGTTTGTTTCAGTTATCTAGAGTTTAGAGTATCGAGTCTTGGCTTAGCAACGCCATTCTTCGTATACTTGTAACATAGAGATTTTTTACTTGCCACTACTAAATAGCCTATCCCACAAAACCCTTTGTTTCCCTACCGTAAGCCTAACGTTACAACCCTTTAAAGACCTCTTTGATAGTCTTTCCTAGGTGCTTACGCCAAAGCGATGGAGGTTTGATCTATTCTCAAGCCTATGGTAATCTATGTACTAGGACCGGTTAATGAGTGTTTATTTTCCATTTTCAACTTGTTATATTTCATATACACCCGAGAGATGAGAGTATCCAAACACCCCATGTGAGGTGCTAGTATGTAATTCCGTGCTTGTTATGACTTTCTTGGGGCTTATATGTGTTGTGGATTGTTTTAAACCAATGCTTCATGACCCCTAACTTATAAATTAATTGGCTAACAGCACATTTGCTTGAGGACAAGCAAATACCAAGTGTAGGGATATTTGATAAGGTTTTAAAAGGTACCTTTTGAGGGTCGTTTAAGCCCTTATTTGATCACTTTGTATCCGTTATTACTTAATATCGCTCCTTTTCACTTTTAGGTCTCTTGAAGGCAAATTGCCGGAATGGCACTTATTTGGACGAAAAGCGCGGATATCTGAAGAAAATGGCAAAAGTCAAGAATCGAGACACTCAAGTCGCCGAATACAAGGGACGGCGTCATCGCTTAATCGCGACGCCGTCGCAGCACTTCGCGACGGACAAGAGCTAAATTGCTTATTTTCAAGTGACGGTGTCGCTTTAAAAGAGTAGGCCGTCGCAACTCGACGACCTAGATTTGATCCGAGACGGCGCCGAGATCGAAGGGACGGCGTCACAAGCACAAGGTGACGCCGTCGCAAGACTAACGCAAGACGAAACCCTAATGACGTGGACGGCGTCACAAATCATAAGGTGACCCGTCGCGATTATAATATTATATATAGAATCCGAATTTTTCGGCTTTAGCGTGTAGTCTTTTGGAGTAAAACCTAAACCGAACCAAGGTCGTCTTGTACAAGATTTTAGGGTTCTAAACCCTATCTTACATCAAGATAAGTGTTTTACTTCATTAATTCAATTATGTCTTCAATTGATTGTGTGTATGTTGCATGTTTACCATGTCCAAATTAAATTACTTGTGTGTTTGCTTAGATATATGAAACCTAGTTGTTAATTATTGTTAGTTGTCTCTTATCTTAATTGTAATTGGCTTAGAGTGTGACTAGGCTATCGTTGTGATTAATACTTTATAAATCTTTGATAGTTTATGAATGACTTAGAGGATTTCGTAGGCTAAACCCAAAGATAACCTCAAAGTTAGTTTATGAATGACTTAGTGATCTTGTTTACTACACTTAAAGGTGACTTCAAAGAGTTAGGGAATGCACACCTTACGACCTTAGAAAACACAACGCGATTAAGAATAAGGACGTGACAATTCAACCATCAATAGGAGATAACTAGGGAGTAGTAGCATCTAGGTAAACACATCTTTAACTATCATACGAGCACACAACAATAGACATAGACTATCCTCACCTTAGGTTAGATAATTAGATAAGTAGAGTAATCGGTAGAAATACCAACCCCAAATCCAAACCCCGAGATTCGTACCTTTCCATTTCCTAAAAACATAAAAGATTAAAAATAATCTTCCTCAACCCCAACCTTAGCGTAGTAACTTCTCACTAGCATTCCTATTCCCTAGAGAACGATATCAATTCCGTGGCTTACCCTAATACTACACTACAACGATTAGGTTCACCGCCTAGGTGTTGAAAAACTTGCTCGATTTAAAAGGAAGTTCCTTTGACCCCGAACGACGCGTGTAGCGTTATCATCCGCACTTCCAATATATCTTTGCCCACCCATATAATGTTCCATGTGACGATAGCAAATATACCACGACCGTTAGGTCTCATATCGCCTCCTACTCAAACTCGGACCGCGAACTCGACTTTATCAATAGCTTCGAATTCACATGTTTCATCGTCAGCATGTACCCAAGAAAGTTCTTGCGCTGCATTCATTGATGTTTACATTAAATATACCATAATTTATATGCATGTCCAACTTTTTAAACATATACTTACTAATATATTTGCTTAAAACATTTACGTACCAGGATTTCAGCAACTCTCATGTCTGTTGTATTAGTCAAATAAACAAGTTTAGCATACCCGTTTTTATTTCTCATACGACTGTTATCAAACATATTAACTTCCGGGTACTTCAAATTTAGGCACAACACACACTTGTGGTCTCCATTACTAACTCGTATGAAAGCATGCAATTTTTTAATATAGAACATACAAACTAGTCAGCCATCCTTTTCCTGGGATACATACAAACACCCTTGTCCCTTAATACAGCCCAATACATCATAGATTCTACAAAACTACAAACACCCTTTTCTCTGAATATCCTAGCTTCTACAAAACCCCAAACAGCCCAATACATACTATATACATCTTAGATTCTACCCAATACATCCGCAATACACATACAACCCAATACATACAATATAAATCCTAGATTCTACAAAACCACAAACACCCTTGTCTCTGAATATCGCGTACAGCCCAATACACATTTCTGAAATCTATACACGGTGAATCCTAGAGTCTACATTCCTGGATTAAAACTAGTACGCATACTAAATATCTATATTATTAATTTAACTAACCAGAATACTAGAAAAGATAATTATAAGCATATCTTTCTTTCCTCCACGTGCAGCCCACACCTTCGCATACATCAGAAACTCCTTCACATTATCATCTGCCTCATTGTCGCTTTTATTGATTTTTTTTATCCTATGCACATGTGTTTTTTAGCTTACAACTGTTTATTTTTAAAATTTAGAAAAAAAAACCAAGTATAAAACTTACAACAGCAAAAGTCGGAAAGTAAAACCGGGAATATGAGCAACTGTCTTTATACTTCTCTAGTGAATTTAGAAATGCAGACCACACATTGATAACCTCATCATCAATGTTTTGACCATTAACTAGAGTATGAATTTGTTGCAGTGTCGTTTTTACCCCAATTTCAGCCTCAAACATAACCTCACTGTAATCAAAATTTTCAGATAATATCAGGTATTATATTATACAACTAGTTCATTTTAAACAAACTTGATTACCTTAGATCACCGCGATTCTTCTTAATCGGATATATATCAATTTGCTTCTCATCTGCCGTTTGCATACTGTCGATTCTAAGCACTCTTGCAAAATATGGTGAAACCATTCGTTCAGATTTTGTTACCCTACGCTTTATGCGACCCTTTCAACACACTTAACAATACTGCATTCACCGTCTCCATCCTATCAACATGCCCTTTTCCCTTTTCCACATTCATTTTCTTTCCGACTTCAGCTTTTCCTATTACGGTAGCTTGTACAGATACTTCATGTTCTTCTTGTTCCTTTCTTGACCCACTTCCTTCCACAATTTTCTGCATTGCGAATAACGGGTCATGTGTTAAGCCAATACTGAAACTCAGTGCATCCATGCCCCCTGCATATTCATTACCATATAATTATGCGCATACTTATCCGATGATCTAAAAACTTCCACCCGTGTTTCCTGACCCATCAAGAATGCAGGCGAATCAAAGGGATCTTTGTTCGAAACATCAATGCCTTCCTTAGTCTTCAAAGCATCGTCCGCAGTTTTTTCAACGCTGACCGGTATTGCACCGTCCTTACCAGCTTGTGTAATCAGCAACGCTGCACTGTATTGTTGATTCAAATCAGACATCAACAAGTTACCAGGGAACATGGCAAGCCCCGCCTCAATTTTTTTCAAAACAGCTCCGCTCACGCCTTATAGCTTCTATAACTTTGGAGAGTTTCCATACCAATACCTACATTGAATTCATACAGTATGTTTCAATCACACTTACGCAAAACAAATACGACATAATTTTATTAACTGTCATATATTACCTCCTCATCATCAGGCATTGGATGCGCATCTTCTTCAATATATGGACCTGCTAGTTCACCCATGCTCAGTCCTTCCCCATCAGTTTCTTCTTTTTCCCTCTCTTTTAACAATTCAATTATCTAGAAATTTGTAGGCGATCTAATACGAGGAACACTGAACCCATTACATACCGTTCCATTTACGTACGTCATCTGTTTTATACATAATTCCCAATTAAAAAACAGTTGTGATAAAAAAATTATAATTCATACTTACAATTTATATACTATAACAGTACCGAACTTACAGTTAGAAACGTTATTGGTCCCAAAAATAACTGTTGGCGTTGTCTCGCTTCCATCATTCTTTGCATGTTTGGAGACCTCTCTAAACATAATCACACCAGTTAATTTTAGACAAGCCCGTATCACTTCTTAAATGATCCAGGACACTTACATCACAAACTCCTTTTCCTTTAACACGACCCATACCATTGGCAAATAGGACAATGAAATTTAGTTTATAGTTCAGGTCCGCAACTTTCAACTTACTAATCATAACTTTAATGTCCCCTGTAAAAATTTCCTTTTTTCCACCAAATTGATCATTCCAACTATCAACCATCTCACTATCCTTTTCGATCTCTGCTGCCAGCCTGCCATGATATCATTCCCCTCGTTCCTAATTCCCAGCATCTCTCCATATAAATCCTTAGTAATCAGAATAGAAGATTTACCGAGCTTCATTTCCATCTTATATGTATTAAAATTGTCAACAACATAAAATCCTAGCCTATTCGGAATACCATCTAACTTAAAATCCACCAACCCTCCAAACCCAATTATCTCCAGACGTGCCTTCTGTTTTGGCGTTAGTGTATGTATAGCATTGAACAGTTTTTTGGACTTGTTCGGGTCTGGAACACATATGTATTACTCACTTCTCCTTTTGAAGTTTCACCCTTCTTCCTCTTATGTTTGGGAACCCTTTCCTGCTTGACGATTTCTTCCATATTCACCTATCACAGACAAAACACATAAAATACATCAACAATTACTTACCTTTCAACCAAAAAAATGAATATATTGCCATGTACAACCACACATATCCATGAACAATTACGTACCTTTGCTAACCGAAGTTTCCTTTCCCTCTTGACCAGCATTAGTTTCTGTCGTTCCTTTCTTCCGTCAGCTTCTTCTTAAACCTGAAACATATATATTCATTGATTGTTAACCATTCTTAATCCAAACACCCATGGTGACAACCTGTTCCATCAGTATACTAACAACAGTACCTAATTATTATCTTAATACCCTAATAGTTATATCATTATCCAAACACCCATGGTCACAACCAGTTTCATCAGTATTCTAACAACACTTCTCAGTTATTATCTTAACACGCTAATAGTTATATCGTTATCCAAACACCCTTGTTTCATTGATTGTTAATCATTCTTAATCCAAACACCCATGGTCACATCCAATTTCATCAGTATACTAACAACACTCCTCACTTATTATCTTAACACGCTAATAGTTATATCGTTATTCAATCATCCTTCTTCACTTACTCCAACCAGTTTCATCACTTATTATCTTAACATGCTAATAGTATTATCTTAACATGCTAATAGTATTATCACAACAAGTTTCATCAATATATTCCAACCACTATCAACACATCCCTGATCATTATACGTTAATATAAGAAATATAAACAATCAACAATGTCAGCAAATTACCTGAGTTGTTCCATTGATCATCAACAAAGTCATCATCGATCTCCTCTTCTTCAACATTTATCTCCTCTACTGCAACATTAACGGCCTCTTTGCCTTTTTACCTTCTTTTGGTATTGACTATTTTTTTCGAACCTAATGTTCATAAATAAATATAAAAATCATAACACCTATGTTACTTCAACTTCATAACACAAATCTGATACTAAAAAAAATCCAAACACACATTTTACTCCACCTACATTATCCAAACACATGTGTTACTTGTAACTCACCCATATAAACTACTTATAGTTATTCAAAAACCCCTCATACTACTTATAGTTATTCAAACACATTATCAAGTACATTATCAAACACCCCTGATACTACATTATCAAACACCCCTGATACTACTTCTAGTCATTCAAACACCCATATAAGTAAACGAATACATTTACGCATCAAACAACTACTTTTAAAAAGAAAATAACAAGATGCATTCAGTTATAAAAGAACACATCCTCCTCATTAACATTACTTATTTCATCTAAAAAATTATAAATAAAACAAAATTATAAAAAAAAATAAAAATAAAAATACTAAACAAAACTAAAACAAACAATTGTGACCAAAGATTAGTTTTACAGTTTCCTATAACAAAAATAAAAAGATTTGTCATCATTAACATTACTGATCGCACCATAGACCAACAACAATAAACCAAAAACATGCATTTACATTATATTATCATTAAAATTAAGATTAACATACATGCAATTACATTTTTTGATCGCACCATAAACCAACAACAATAAGAAAAAAAAAACTTATTAAAATACAATTCTGAACATTGATGATCATACCTTCCATTAATTGTTGTTTTCTTTGTAAAATTGACTATAAACCGATTTCTATGATGGGATTTACGCTCTTTAGAGGATTGGGGTTTAGGTTGTAAGTGAAATCAATGTATGTTTTTTTAAATAATAAGTGACGATCTTATAAGATATATGTTGCAAGTTGGTTTTCATGATTATCGGAGGAAGTTTTGAAAAAAAATCCCGTTTTTGTAGCACCATTTAATGAGATAGTGTATTATAAAATACCTTTTATACCCGTTTTCATTAATATTTTCAGGAAATGATGTTTTCTTTAATTACAAAAATGTTATTTTATAATATTAACCATTGATCAAGTTAATCTAAAAGTAAAAAATTGATTCTCGCAGTTTTCGCGGGGTTAAGATAGGTTTTGAAAATAAAACCCCTTTATATAATAAATCGTTATTGGTGAATGATGATAATACTGATATATATGTATGATACGTCAATATGGTTTGGTTTTGCTATATATGAACCGACAAAGATTCCTCCTATTTATTCATTAATAACTGATCGATTAAATTTTAGTATTATAAAGGTTCCGATCGGTTCTTTGCAAGAAACAAAACCATGTGTTTCGTTGTTTAGTTCATAAAAAAACATTAGAATCTTAGCGTTTATGTGCAACACGTAGTGTGAGCAACCATAGAGGTTACTTTTTTTAGTAATTGGATTGGGTTTCATGTATATTAAAGAATACATACGCGTGTTCATAGCTTCATTGTTCGTTTGCATAAACTAGCCAAAAGGTACACAATTCCGTTTATTATTAGGTTAATTATTATACACTTATTGATCTTGTCTTTCATTGCGTAGTCATGTTATTATATGTTTATATTACTTGCTAATATGCTTAAACTCCAAAATTGGTATCACGAGCCGTTAAATAGTGTAATATATTACCTAAAAAACGTTAAATCGTATACATTGTCAATTGTTTACACGATTTTTATCGCTCTTTATTTTATAAGCCCTTTCGGCGATTTTTTAGAGTAAAAAGTTTCGATCTTTGTGATCTTTAAAATTGGTAGAACTAAAACCTAGGGTTTATGCAATTTTATGTGCTAATAACGTGTAATTATCTGATTATATGACGTTATTTAATACGTGTAATTAATTAAGATGTTTTAGTTATTTATTGTATGACACATTGTTACTAAAAACTCGCAATTAAATTATAAGGATAGGTGTAGATTCGCACATACTCAAACTTAATATGAAATTACCAATAGTACATATTATACAAAATTACATTCATTGGGCCTTCTTATAAATAGTGTATTTTTTTTTTTTACCCGGACCCTTTCGCTTTATACTTAGGGCTGTAAACGAACCGGACGAACACGAACGGAGCCTTGTTCATGTTCGTTCATTTAACTTTAACCGGACAAATAAACGAACACGAACGCTTAAACGGACGAAATTTCTTGTTCATGTTCGTTTATTAAGAAAATGAGTTGTTCATGTTCGTTTATGTTCGTTCATTAAGACACTAAACGAACGCTAAACGGACATAAACGATCGAACATAAATAAACACATACAAACAAACATAAACTTTATTAAATTATGTATCTAATATTGTTTATAAGTGTTTTTTTGTTTAGACAAACTAATTTTAAAATTATACAATTAAAAAATATGATATACAAACATAAATAAATAAATGAACATAAACGAACGTTAACGAACGCATAATCGGACGTTCACGGACATAAATAAACGGACATGACTTTAGTTCATGTTCGTTTATTTAACTAAACGATCGTAAAATATTGTTCATGTTCGTTCATTTAATAAATAAACGAACATAAACGAACTTTTTACCGAACGGTTCATGAAATGTTCAATGAACGTTCAGTTCGTTTACAGCCCTATTTATACTTACTCGACCCATCCCCTATTCATCTTAACTCAGATGCTACATTTACCTTTTCAATCCGGACGGGTGTACCTCCAGAAAATTATCCGGCGATTTTTTTATCCGAAGAAAATGGAATTCATTGGTAGTACAACCGATTGTGAGGGGGCTACAGTCAGACGTACTATCAACCCAGTTTTTTTATTGCGTTTGTAGATGTGTTTTTTCCATTTGGTAAGTGCTATAGCTGCACTCTTCTTTTGGTCCACATCCTTTTTTCTGCTTCATATATAGTAAATTTGTCTAATTAAAGTTAGATGGATCAATTATTTGTGATCCAAATAAACTTCAACAAGTTTGCTGTTTGGAAGATTGGATACTAGGTTGCATGTTTTTTCCTTTACTTTTTGCCTAGGTTCGTTATTGTGAGGGTTTAGGTTTAAGTTTTTGGGTTAAATAGTTCATACGAATTAGGGTTTAGGTTGAATTTAGGTTTTTTTATTTTCTAAAATTATTTTGGGCGTTTTCTATTTTCAACTTTGTAAATCAATTTAATGATGATAAAATTAAGTCCTCTTTTCATAATTGTTGTCAATTTGCTTTGTGTTAAAAAAGGTTCAGCTATGTGCTCATGCTGGTGAAATGGGATCTTATATCTTATGCTTAAGCAGTTTATGTGAATTAGATTTTACTGAAATATTATAACATCTACAAATGTTTGTGGGTTTGCCATGTTTTCAGGTGACGTTGTGGTAGGGTAGGCTTGTTGAGCTTGCAGCCATGGCAGTGACCTGTATCTTGGTGGGCCGTAATGGCCACTTCTACTGAATGATGTTGTTACAGACAAGGCTTTGTTTTTTATGTTGATGCTGGTGAAATGTGATTGTCTGAAACTTTCATTTCATGATCTTGGATTACGAATACAAAGAAGGCCCCATGAATGTTATTTCGTATAGTTGCGGTTTTTGGGCTGGCTACCCTGCTGAATGGTCACCCTTTGTATTCCTTTTTTGAGGCTCTGATGAATTGGGGTTTCTTCGGCAAACATGAGATGACCCGTATCTTGGCAGGGCGACATACAACTGTTGCAGCCATGGCGAGTGTATCCTCTTTGCTTGAATATTCACCTATTTGAGCCACCTGTACAGCGACATTTGCAATTTTGTCGTAAAACTGATTGTGGGTTCTTCACCGTTAACCTTCATTAGTTGCACCCATGACCCAAAAAAACTATCTGGTTAAGGCAATGATGATGCATGTATGAAATTGAATGTTTCGTTTACATAATCTACTGATACTGGTATCTTGGCAGGGCAGTTTGGAATTGCAGCCATGGCCGGTATTTTGTTTCATATTTTAAATGTGCAAATCTGAGCCTTATAAATATTTGGAAAAATACTTACCCACATCAGATACATTTATTCATTGGGCCTTCTTATGAATAGTGTGGTTGGGTTTTGTTTTTTTACCCGGACCCTTTGCTGGACCATATAAGAAGGTTCTTGGCCTTCCTAATGGTCATTTTTGTGAAGAGATAGGTATGAAACCATTTGGCAATGATGGGTCAAAAGGGAAGGGGAAAAAACTAGGGGTTAGTCATGAATGATGTATGTTGGTGGTTTCTCTATGGCTTAAATGGCCTTCAATAAAACTGTTGTAAGCTTAGGCATGATGGTGTTGGTGGAAATTGAATATGTCGGTGATGTAATGCAGTTTAGTTTCTTTTGTATTAGTAGTGATTTCATATGCGGATGCAGATTTCATATAGTTTTGACACATAGTTTTACTGCACATATACAAAAGAGATGAACAAGGTTACAACAGACCATTGTTTTAGTGCACAACAATAAGGCACTGACATACAAAAGAAAAGCACATATTATACATTTACTTTAAACCTATTATGTCTGCATACAGGTGCGCTATTCTTTTGGTCCACGTCCTTTTTTATGCTTCATATATTTTTGGCGCAGGTTCGTTATTGTGAGGGTTTAGGTTTAATTTTTTTGGTTAAATAGTTCATGCGAATCAAGGTTTAGATTTAATTTAAGTTTTTTTAGTTTCTAAAATTATTATGACCGTTTTCTAATTTCAAGTTTATAAATCAATTTAATGATGATAAAATCTTTTCATAATTGATGTCAATTTAGTCTGTGTAAAAAAAAGGTTCAGCCATGTGCTCATGTTGGTCAAATGGGATCTTATATCTTATGCTTGCCAGCGCCATTGAATTAGATTTTACTGAAATATTATAACTTCTACAAATGTTTGTAGGTTTTCCATGTTTTCAGGTGATGCTTTGGCTGGGTAAGCTTGCTCAGCTTCCAGCCATGGCAGTGACCTGTATCTTGGTGGGCCATAACGATGTCGTGTTTGCAGCCATGGCTGGTTGGATGCCATTTTGGTTCTATAGGTTTGCTTTGCTGATGATGCGACGCAAAATGCAACAATTCACATGGTACGATTGCTTTGGTATGTCTAGAAACATGGTAATGTGCGGGTTTGTCATTTGTATCGTGTGCGGTGTAGGGTAAGGAGCCATGATATTTGACGATCTTTGTTTGTCTTGGTAACTAAAGTCTGCCGAAAAACATACCTTGGCGGGGTGACCATATGGTTGCAGCCATGCTGTTTTTCAGGTACCACTTCCATTGGGCTATCATGATCTTTTCTGAAAATTAACTCTTGAGTGAGTGTGGATTTTGTTTTAATGTTACTATTACACGCGAGCATTTGTTTCTTATGTTGCCACTGTTACTGACGATTTCTCGGGTACGACTTCCACTGAATGATGTTGTAACAGAAAAGACTTTGTTTTGTTATGTTGATGCTGGTGAAATGTATTTGTATGAAACTTTGATTTGATGACCGTGTATCACAAATACGAAGAAAGCCCCGTGAATGTTATTTTGTATAGTTGCGGTTTTTGGGCAGGCTAGCCTGCTAAATGGTCGCCCTTTGTGTTCCTTTTTCGAGGCTGTGATGAATTGGGTTTTATTCGGCAAACATGAGATGACCCTTATCTTGTCAGGGTGACATACAACTATTGAGCCATGGCGGGTGTATCCTCTTTGCTTGAATATTCGCCCATCTGAGCCACCTGTCAAGCGACATTTCCACTTTTGTGGTGAAACTGATTGTGGAATCTTCACCGTTAACCTTCATTAGTTGCACCCACGAAAGAAAAAAAACTATTTTCTTAAGGCAATGATGATACTTGTATGCAATTGAATGCTTCACTTACATAACTGCTGATGCTGGTATCTTGACAAGGCAGTTTGGAATTGCAGCTATGGCCGGTATTTTGTTTCAGATTTTACATGTGCAAATCTAAGCCTTAAGATGAGGTTATCCGCATGTTGGCAGGGCAACCCATAATGGTTGCAGCCACGATGGATGTATCCTTTTTCTTAACATGTTAGTTTGCTATCTGTTTCAGGTTACAACTGCTGCAAGTGTAACCTTTCTTTTCAGACTGTCGCTGCAACTATCTTCGGATCAAAATATCGCCGTATAATTTTACGGAGGTATACCCGTCGGCATCTAAAAGGTAAACGAAGGGTGTGAGTGAATATGAATAGGATGGGTGCAGTAGTATAAACAAATACGGATATCTAGTGGCTTTATCCCAGTAATGTTGTGCCAATGAGGTATGAGCATAATATATATTATGTTTCCTATTTTACTTTGCATTGCTCTGTTCATCAAAGCCAAATAGGATGTCGCAACCTTGCTTTATAATTTTTTTTAGAGTAAAGACACTTGATAAAGAAGCTTAGTAGAAGAAATCTTGCTAATTGTTATGTAGATATATATAATACATAATATATAATAAGGTGGCTGACGCGATGACGATAGTTTTCTGCATTTATGTCTTTGTTGAGCGTAGTTTATCAATTTCCGTCTGTTGCCATGGCACCCACATCCACATTGTGGTTGCAGCCATGGCGGGCCTCTGGTACCGCTTCCATACTCGCATATTTGAGCGTCTCTATATATGTAATTCCCCATATGTAGGAGTATTTATTCCCCAGTGTAAACAAAAATCGCTGATAATGTGATTCACAATACTCCTAGAATTACTTTAGAAATTTCAAATGGTTATACAACTATGTATGATACTTTCTTTTTTGTCTACCATCAGTTACTAATACAACGATTTCTTTTTTTGCCGTGTATACCTGATCATCAATCTAAAACAACAAAGACTTACATTTACCATATTTAGGTAGTTGCCTTACTAAAAATGATTATCCCATTCTTTGTGGTTACATTCAACTTTGAAGTTCCCATTTGAATCACACTTTACATTTAAACTAGAATTCCAGTTTTCATAATTCTGAAAGTTTTAACATTTAATTTTTCTCCTTAGACAGTAACAATCAACTTATTGTAACAGGTTGCGCATTGCACTACCAGTAGAGGCAACTACTTATGGAACAAACCAAAGGCTCCCAAGATCAATTTAACACTACATGGCTACAACATCATCATAGCAAGACAGCAAGTTGCAATAGATATCAAAAACAGGTATATTCCAACAAAATTAATATGCCACCATAAAACATAAATTCATTAACCACTGAAACATAAAAAAAACAGATGTTCAAAGATCCAAAAGCATAAACATTAACAAGTCTTGTTCAACATATCCGAACAACCCTACCCATTTGCAAGATTGCTTAAACCCAAAATAGATTTCAGAAACACCAAAATCAACCACATCAATACACCATCCCCTTTAGCTTCGCAATGAATGACAGAAGCTCCTGTGTTCGCTTCTGCTTCTTCATGACATTCACCAAAATCACTGACGCTTTGCTCAAATCTTCAGTTTGCAACTTGGTCAGCTCTGAAATACTCTGCACACAAGAATCAAAAGGATACAAAAGCTCCAACTCTCCAATGACATAGTCCCTCTCTACCACACGAGACCTAATGTCTTGGGCTTTTTTCATCAACTCTCCTTCATCCACCATAGTCACAGTCACCTCCCTCTGAAATTGAACAACCATCATATCCCTGACAAGACTCGAACCAGCAGCAACAGCAAGCTCTTCATAGAAAGGCATTGGTGTTTTCATCTTTTTTTTTATCTAAATAAGATCTTATTTGCTATGTGTGTGTTTTAAAGAGCAGATTTTTCTTAAGTTATAATTGCTATTGTGTGATAATACATGACTTATAAGGCATTTGATTTGACTGCCACCCTAGAGCCACCAAAGCCAAAAGAAAGTAATGATGGATTTGGCTTCCTCATAAACAACTATTAATTAGCAACCTTTCACATACTTGCCTTTTTTCCAAATGCACTCCCTAAAAATCAATCTACTCTTATTAATAAAAATACAGAAACCATATATATATATATATATATATATATATATATATATATATATATATATATATATATATATATAGAGAGAATATATATATATAGATATATATATATATATATATATATATATATATATATATATATATATATATATATATATATATATATATATATATATATATATATATATATATATATATATATAGAGAGAGAGAGAGAGAGAGTAGGGATCCAGTGAGAAGTAAATTAAAATAAGAAGTGGTGAGAAGTGACCAAAACCACGTATTTGAGATGCAACGACTTGCATTAGATGCATTTTTATTCATATAGATGCAACATCTTGAGTTTCGAAAGTTAATTTGATGTATAGATGGTGCAAATTGATTTTCTTTATTTCGGCATGTGCAGAGGAACAAAAAACAAGAGAAATTGTGAAATGCATCTAATATACGTATATGCATCTGATTAAAGCTAGAAAACACATTACGGTGTGTTATAATGCATCTAAGATTATAGGGATGCATCTAATTTAGGTCGGTGCATCTCGGATTTGTGGTTATAGTTCTTCTTATTCCTTCTTATTTTAAGTAATCTTCTTATTTAATCCTAACTCTATATATATATACACACACACACACACACACATATATATATATATATATGAAACCAGAAAAAAAAATTAAAAAAAAAATGATAAAAACTAGAAACATGATAGTTGCAGTATTTAACCATTGTAGATAGAGAATGAACAATAATATATCTTAAATGCACGCGAGTTAAACCGGTGCAGAGCATTTCTTTACTTACAATCCAGCTTTGTTGGTTGAATGGCACGTCAAACCTGGGATCATTTGTACAATTTATAGATCATGCTAGATCTCGCATGCCATTCAAGCAACAAACCTGGATTGCAGCTGGACAATCTACAGTGGGTTACTTGGTATGCGTCATTATATTATGTCGGGTCATCAAATGCTCTTATTTAGAAGCCTCTTTTACAGTAAGGAAACTGTAAAGCTCAATTTGTTCCAGTTTTGACCCGCATTCACTTAATGCCTTTTTTTTTAATTGTTGCTTGCTTATCCGTTAGCTTAATAATCGTTTATAATGAGTGTTGTCTAAACAGTTGAATTGCTTATTTAAGATTTTATTAGTTAAAAGTTATGGATTTCAATAAATGTTTTTGCTGGATATACTTATAATCTTTGTATACCATGAGGAACAACGTATGTTCTACTTCATCAGGAAAAAGGTATGTTATATTTTACATACTTCTTAATATTTCATTTTTAGACGACATTTAATTAAATTCAGGGTCTGACAATAGTGGTTTTTGTGTGGCAGGATGGGCATAATTCTTTCCCAGTTTGTCAACATCACTTGCTGACGGATTAGCATGAATATGAAAGTTGAAATGAGCAAGAGAAGGAAGCCCAAAAGATAGGAAAGGAACCGATAATGCAGTTTAGACCCAATAAATACACCCGTAATTACAAGATTGTGCACCTGCTTAATATTGGTCTTATGCTTATATTTTGGCCCATAGGTAACACCATTATGGTTGGAAAATATAATTTGGAGTTCTAAATTTGTGTTCGATTTTGGTTTGGTTTTGCATCAACTTCACGCGGCTTCGCGGTGTGTCGGAATCGCAGATCATCTAGGGAGGCCACGTCATCAGTTGCGATCGAGGTAATCATGATAGTTGTAGGGATAAAGCGTATACCAATCTAATTGTGCTTCGATCTAATCACTCACTAGATTTCTCACAGGTTCAAGAATATCGCTCTCACTTCAGTCCGAAAGTCACTTTTATACATAGAACCCATGTAAGGTCGAGGCGGTGATGCAAAGACCTTACCACTCTATTGTTTGGAACAAAGTGTTCGCAGTAAAATTTACTCCATTATTTGTCACAGAAATTGTTTTGTGTGACCACCGCTCATATGTGGTAACTGTGTGATTGAAAATATGTGCATGCAATATGCAATTCACAACTGTCATGGCACATTCAACGCTCTCAACCCTATATCGCAAATTTTGATTCATCTTTTTTCATCAAGATAGCACATTGATCGCTTTTGATGAAATAAGAATCTTTGATTCACTATTTTTTCTTCAAGCATGCACTACACATCCGTACATATTCCATTATTGAAATTTGATCATAGAAAACAATCAATCAAGCATGTATATTGTCCTTTAATCACATCAAGCCTATATACATTGACTACTTTAATTCACTATTTTTTCTTCAAGGTCGGACATTTTCGCACATATTCCATTCATAAACCAAACACTCATCCGAAATTTCATCTATAAAAATAACATTCATTCACCAAACAATAATCTCAAATGCACTACACCATGAATTCCAACAAGAAAAAGGTTTCTATTTTTCAGGTTTCATCTTTATATCGGAAGGCACACCATGAGCACATACACCGACTTTTTATTTTTTATGTGTAAATCATCTACATTTCAAGCGTTGAATCAAGCTCGAAGGTCCCGAACTTCCTATGCCGTGGGAAGACTACCTTCCAATTGATTATTGTGGCTCAGGCTCTAAAAAAGAAGATGCTAGGAGGATTAAAACTCCAAACAATGGCCCAAGAAATGATGATATCATGGCTAAAACTCCAAAACATATTGCCAAAGAGGCTTTTAATGCCAGGACCAAGATTCTTGTCCTTCCCAATCCTCATTTTTGTGAAGAGATAGGTATGAAACCATTTGCCAAAGATGGGTCAGAAGGGAAGGGGAAAAAACTAGAGGTTAGTCATGAATGATGTATGTTGGTGGTTTCTCTATAGCTTAAATGCCCTTCAATAAAACTGTTGTAAGCTTAGGCATGATGGTGTTGGTGGAAATTGAATATGTTGTTGTTGTAATGCAGTTTTCTTGCTTATGTATTAGTACTGATTCCATATGCAGATGTAGAATTTCATATACTTTTGACTCATAGTTTTAGTGCACATACAAAAGAGGTGCGCAAGATTACAAGAAACCATTGTTTTGGTGCGCACCAATAACGCGCAGATATACAAAAGAAAAGCACAGATTATACATTTACTTTAAACCTATTATATCGGCATCCATCTTTAATAAAACACACCGCGGCAACGCGCGAGCTCTCCACCTCGTTTGTACTAAATTTACAAAAGGATTATCCTTTCGTTAAATGGGGTGGTGAAGGGTTAAGGGAGGCTTTGGTTAAATGGGCTTTTTCTATAGTTGATAAAAAGGTTGTGAATAAAAATGAAGAACATGTCGTTAGAACCAACAATTGTTATGATAAGGTTAGGTGTTTATAATGTTGGTATCAACATAAATGAAGAATGAAAATTGATGTTTTGCTTATTAAAATTATGGAAAATTTGGGTTTGTTCTTGATAATCGTTTAAAATTAATTAAAAATTCACTAGAAAATCTAATTGGAGAAGAAGACGATTGTATGTTAGTCATTTCAATAGCCATAGGGACTAAATTTGTAACAAAATGCGAACATCAATAACATTTTTTGTAATTAAAGTTTAAGAGTGGCAGGAGTGCAAAAATAAGAAATCACAGGGACAAAGTTTGGAATTTACTTTGTAAAACAGAGGTGATTTGCACACAACTTTCTTAACTTGGACACTCACTGTACAAATATTTAAAGTAGGATAAAATGATACAAGTGTCTAATGCAATAATTGAAGTATCTCCGTCAACAATAAAAGTATACAAATCAATTCTTTTTCTATAAAGCGTGTTTTCCCCTCCCTTTGCACATGATCGATACTCCCCCAATGTAGACCTACTACCAAATACATCTACTTAACATTACCTTTCAAGATTTGTGACCTACTCCAGACGCCTATTGATTCAAAATAGAAATTACTTGATCATGTGCATTTAATGCGCGCATTCGCTCATAAATATGTTTTAGACGAAGTGTATTTGAAGCAAGGTTAAAGTTGAGGTAAAACTCTAGCGTCATGTTCATATCAATCGGAAAATATTAAAATGTTCCCATTTCCTATCATTGTCTAGTGTCATGCTAATCGGAAATCATTTGTGTTGATTGTTGATGTATATGTACAAACGCTTGTGGAAAGCCCCATCAAGATATAAAAAACTAGTACGTACCCAAGTTTAGTTGAATAATATTATGGCGCTAACCTCTTTTAAAGAGTTATAGAAGATAACTTTGTAAGAAAGTAGTAACAAACTAAGAACTGAAGGGGGAACATCACCCTCACCATAGACGGAACTTGAACATTTTTTTCTTTTAGGGGAGGCTGAATTTATTTTGGGAGGGCCGAATTTATTTTGGGAACGCCGAATCGAAGATTTGTTTGTAACCTCAACTAAATTACTCTTAAAACCTATAATATTTATACTTAGTGTGTCAGAATTTTGGGGCCGGGCCTCCCCGCTCCTACATAGTTCCGTCCATGACCCTCACTAAACATATTTGTGTTGTCCTTTTTTAATTTATTTATCACCAGTTTTGCTCAACGGGTTATAATATAATTATACAAATAATTTTTTAACCTCGTGCATACACGAGATTTTTAAATAAAATTCTTCTAAAAATTATATCAAATATCTTATGTTTATATAGTTATAGTGCATGCATGGGTTTCTGCATTCTGCATACAAGGGCTATTAAATAAGATTTTGCTTTAAAAGTATTTTAAATCTTTTATACTTATATAGTTACTATAACAGTGCACTCGCGGGTTTTACATAAATTTTTCATTTTGTATCGATTAATATTTTGTATATATTTTTGTTAGATGGGCATTTGACCTTGTTAATTTACATGATATTGAGGTTGATGTTTAAATATAGCTATTAATATCATAATTTAGACATTATATGGGTTTAATAGCATGTAATGACTCTTGAAAAAATATTTTCCGAATATCCTTGTTTAAACTCTAAAGAGGAATTACATGCCCCGTTGCTATATGTACAATCTCGTGTATTTATTTCCATCTTATAGTAACCTGTGACGTCGTGCCTTAATTTTAATATTTATATTCCTGTTAATAATGTTAGCCGTATTTAATTTTTAAATATATATACGCGCGGGTTAAACATATAAATTAAAAGCCATTAGTAAAAACATAAAGGGCAAATCACCTAAAATTGTAATTTACCCATTTTCTAATTGTGTGTAGCCATCTCTTTTTCTTTTCTTTTTTTTTTTATTTTATTTTTTGTTATTAAATTATCAAACTTTTAAGTTTTGACTTTTGTGTGTATTTACGCATGTAAATGACTATTTTACCTTTATATTTTTGTAATCACTTTATTGAAAGCGAAAGGTAAAATGGCCATTTTACATGCGTAAATACACACAAAAGTCGAAATCAAAAAGTTGATGGTATATTAAAAGCAAAAAATGGCTACACACATATAGAAAAATGGGTAAGTCTGTATATTTTTAGTTGATTTTCCCAAACATAAAATACTCTTGCGGATTTCCTTACCTAATCTCATAAAGAATAATAACACGAGTCGTTAGTAAATGTACAACTTCGTATATCTATTTAAGTATTACAATAACTCATGTTTTCATTTTAATATTTATAATTTCATGCATATTTATTAATTTTTAGTATATTATAACAACAACAATAATAATAATAATAATAATAATAATAATAATAATAATAATAATAATAATAATAATAATAATAATAATAATAATAATTAAAAACAACAAGGTATATGTCTTTTTTAAATATATAAAGTCTATGAGGTATTTATTAAATTTATCAAGTTAAAAAATGGAAGCTATACAACTATTTATAAAATCAAAATACGTGTTTTTATACATATATTTTTATTATTTTTTTTTGAAAGGCAAGATTTTATAAAGAGAGGACCCAAAACCAAGGCCTCACAAACTAAAAAGGAAGCTGTACATGAGAACCAATAGGCTAGAAACTAAACTAAACACTGATTTGCATAAACAATTTAGGAAAATGAATCAAAATGCCTAGCCACCCAACACTTCCAATCCATCTTCACGTCGATCTAATATGAGTGACATCCATAACTTAGCTACACATTAAATACGAAAAATGTCTTCGTTTTGATTTTAATGATGTCATCCCCCATCGCATATTTATTTTGATAGATGAAATTTGAATAAGTTTGACCTAGTTGAAATTAATATTGACTTTTATTAGCCAGCCACAAAACTTGATTTCAAAATTGAGCTCACTCGATAGTTAATAAAAAATAATCATTTTTTCCATTCTATATCGTCGCTTATTATGTCAGACATACATAACTTGAATAGAAAATTCGCCCAAGTAAGTAATACCAATTTAACATACTTATTATTTGTATACATGCATCTATACTATAATATTGCACACAATTACTTATATAGAGTAACTAGTTATAGATCTCGTGCATACACGATGTTTACACATAAATCAAAATTTGTTTAAAAATTTTAGTTTAATATATAGTTGTATAGATTTGCCAGTGTTTAATATTTTATAATTATTTTATTTCACACACGGGTTCAAACTATAACTACAACTAATAATTGTATTTCAGCTATATTTAGTTTGGTGTGTACTTATAAATCGTGTGTTCATTTTGATATTTATGGTCATTTTTTCGAACCTAACCCGTATTTAATAAACCGTGCGTACATGGATTAAAAAAAATTAAAATATAGCAAAACTTAAATTATATTTTAAGGACTAATTGCACGAAAATGTATCTAATTTGTCAATTTTTATAGTTTTGTGTAGCCAATTATTTTTTCCCCTAGATCTATGTAGCATACTTTTAAATTTCATATTTTTAGTGTATCGTATGACCAGTTTTGTATATTATTTGATCGATTTATTTCTATCCCGGTTAATTTTGAGTATATAAATAAATGGTAAAATCGTCAGATAATACACAAAACTGATCAAACGATACATCAAAAGACTAAATTCAAAAGTATGCTACATATATCTAGAAAAAACGTAATTGGCTACATAATACTATAAATAGTGACAAGTTAGATACATTTTTATGCAATTAGCATTTAATTTAATTGTAACACCAAATAACTGCTGATGCATGATGAGGTGTAAAATCATGCATTTTTTAAGGGTCATTTAACCTCTAAACTCATACATATTTGATCATTTATTGCTCTAAATCGTTTTTATTTGAGGTTTAGGTACTTGGAAAGTAAATGCTGGAAATTGAAGTGTTTTTGGCTCATTTGGATGAAAAAACAAAGAAAACGACCAAGTCACGAAAACATCCTTGAAAAGGAGGTGAGACGGCGTCACAGATACAACGTGACACCGTCACTTGAAGAATCATGAAGATGATCCAATTATATATTTTACAATTGACGCTTCAGAAGATAGTGACGGTCTAGAGCTGACGGCATTATGACCAGAAAAATGAAGAGCGACGGCGTCACAACCCTTAAGGTGACGTCGTCACAACTAAGTCGGTGCAGTTCATGAAACCCTAATGACGGTGATTTAACAGTGTCACACTTGTAAAGTGACGTCGTTACAGTTGTAATACTATATATTTTTTTTTTAGGATTTTCATAATTTGTGACACATATTGGTAAGACTTTGGAGAGACCTTTTAGTGCACGGTTTTCCAGCTTTTGTAAGGGTTTTCAGCCCTCAAAACTCTATGTTTTAATTGAAGATAAGTTATTCATCCTTTAATCATTACAATATGTCTATGTGTTGTGTGATTAATTATTTATCTTCTCTTCTCTTTAACATGCTAGGCTAGATCTATTAGTGTTTGATTAGTATTAAATGAAACGTAGTTATTGATTATTGATTGTTGTCTCTTGTTTAATTAGTTTTCATCGCGATAGGAGTTGAAAAACTGGCTAGATCATAGGATTAGGATGCTTGCCTGAACGCCGAACTAGACGCTCCATTATAGTGAAGTGAATGGTTTGTTCGTTGTATTTATTGCGTGAACTGCGGTTGCTGACATTAGAAGCCTTAACAAGTCCTATATATATATTTTATTTTAGGGATTGCGGTCGCTGACATTAAGGTTCTTAACGAGTCATATACATTCATAGAGTTAGGGCATTTGCCACCTCCTTACGATTGATATTGAGGAATACACCACGCTAATTAAAACAAGGACGTGACAATTCGAATAATCAATAGGATATAACTAGGGAGTAGTAAGATTCCAAGTAAACACATTTACTTATCATACGATTTCACCAATTTAGTTTTCTGCATATTTAGTTTAATTAGTTAATTATTAGTTATAAAACAAAACTCTTCAAACCCTGAGATTTTTAATTTCTTTCTAAAATTCTAAAAAGACTAAAAATAACCATCCCTCAACCTTTAGACTTAATTCGTCATACACTTCGAGCCTTCACAACACTATTCCCCTAGAGAACGATCAATCTCCCGTGTCTTACCTATACTACACTACAAATGTTAGGTACACTGCCTAGAAGGATTGTAAAACTTTTTGTGTTTACAATTATCCGCATTAAGTTTTTGGCACCGTTGCCGGGGAATAGTTTACGTTTCGATTTCTATCTCGTTTAGGTCTACTCACTAGATTCCTATCAAGTGAGATTTTCCTTTTCATTTTGTAGCTTTCTTTTAATCTATCTTTTCTCCATTTCTTTTGTTCGTATAACCCTTTTCATTCGTCACTGTGGCGGATAATTTCCTATTTAAATCGTTGATGAGTGTGTAAATACTCATCATTTTGTACAAAATAAATCGCAAAATCATCCGAAACACTCGAAACACATCAAAATGATCAAAATATCACAAATCAGTGTTTTATGTGTTTTAAATGCAAAATATCAAAATCGATGAAAAACATATCAAATTTGCAAAAGTTGCAGCTTTTAGTCCCCAAGTTTATAAAATTGTCAAAAATAGTCCCCGAGCCAAAATTTCAAAGAAAAGTCACCAAAGGTCTTTTTAAAATCATAAATTGTCATATTTAGTCCTTTGGTGGAAAATCTAAAAGTTTTGAGAAAATTACAGCTTTGGTCCCCGAGCTTTAAATTGGTCAAAACTAGTCCTTGAATTTCAAAAGTGTCAAAATTGACCCTTGGATTAGTAAAGTTGGCAAAACAACCTTTGACTACTCTTCATAAGTTACATGATTGGTCCTTGGTTTTGAAGTTTTACAAATATGGTCCTCGTGTTATTATTTCAAACAAACCAAACGGATCCTAGTCTTTAATACCCAAGCCCAAAACAAAACACCCTCGCCCAATCATAACCCGGTCCAAACCTTTAACCCGACCAACCCAAAACCCAACCATTTAAATAATATACCCGCCCTTCCCTGCCCCCGACACTGCTCTGCTTCCACCACCACCACCAACCACCTCCCATAGCTACTCTACCTCACCCTTTGTCTCCCCACCTCACCTACCCACACTAATGCATTAAATGCTTCCTTTTCTCGTCCGGATATCCAAAATGAATTTGGCGCCAAAACAAGATAAACGACCAAGATTGCTCAAGAGGCATCCAAGGGCTCATATTCATGCCGGATTTGACCGTAGAGAGAGAAGCACTTTTGAGCTTATAAGAAGCCAAGAAGAAGCAAGAAGAGATAGTTAGTTTTTAATTTTATAAAAATGTATGTCGAATTTTAGATTAATATGTCTTAATTAGCTTTCAGTTGTATTTCTTAGTTAAATTGTATCAAACAAAGTTATTAAATTATATTGCAACTCATTTTAATCCTCAATTCCAGTTTATGGTTTTATTTCAAAGTTCATGGTCACTGTTAAATTTTCCAATTCTAAACTTTGAATATCAAGCTTCAATTAGCTTCTTTCCTAGTTAAAACAAGTTATATTAGCTTATCATAGCTTTTTATAAGCTTGTGTTTAAGTATTGAGCAAAAGTGACACTTGGTCAACGAAAGTCAAAATTGGAGCAAGAATGGTGCAGAGATGAAATGGGTGATTCAGAACTTGAAATGGGTGGAAATGGAAGCATTGGGTTGAATTGGATAGGTTAGAGTTCCTTGTTTCACTGTTGGCTAGCCATAGTGGCTTTGGACTTATTGTAAGTAATTTTCATGGTCATAGCATACTTGGTAATTGTAGTTAGAAGTGGTTAAGACCTGTTTCATAAGTAGTAATTAGGTTGTTTAGAGTTAATTTGATCATCATCTATGTTGAATCAGTAGTTAATTTTGATTTAGATTGTAAGTCAGTTTATACAAGGGTGTTTGGCTCAACTAGTTTAACTGTCATTCAAGTCTATGCAGTGGTAGATTTTTGTTAGTTCAAGTTTATTTAGCTCTAGATAACTAAATTGAGTCAAAATCTTGTGCCTGTTAGTTCAAAAAGTCAAGATTATCTCTTAATCTGTCTACTGTTAACTGTGGTGGATTTTTAGAATTGCAAAACCTGGATTTGAGTTTAAAAGTGTTAACTATAGCTTGCTTTGTGTTCATTACATCATAACACATCAACATTAGTCATTAAATTGGATCCAAACTTCACCAAAGTCAAAATTTTAATCAGTTGCAAAAAGTCAAAATAGTGCAAAAATGGTTTTCAAGGACATTGCAAAGATCTCGCACAGGACTCATCAAAGTTTTTTAGAATCGATTTTTGGTCTACAAGTAGTTCACTAGGTGGTCTTTAAGACCTTATAACATTTTTAGCTCAAGCCCTCGGTTGAGCTTGTGCATAGGCTCAAAGTCGTGGTCAGTGCCCTGCACTAACTCAAGGTTAATCGAGTGATTTCTCGGTTGTGAACAAGCTCCGCATGAGCTTGTATGCTTATTAAGGGCTAGTCTTTTGGTTATCGTAGTTGTTTAGGTCTAGTTTAAGTCCTAATAATTGGTTTTAGTTTATAGCTTATTTGGGTGCTTTTTCTTGGACCGCAAGTTGATACCAATTTACTTTTAACTTAATATCAAAAACATCAAATCTGTTTTATCTTGTTAATCAGTTGTTGTAGCTTGTTGATTTCTAGTTCATTTGGTCATTTTTAGTATTCCATAGTTTCTGTTTCCAGTGTGGTAGCTTATTTGCTCATTTGCTTATCAAGTGCTTATTTCAATAAGCACTTGAATCATCAGTTTCATTTTCTTCCACATAGCATACTGTTTTCCATTTTCATAGCTTCTTAATATTATTTTAGAGTTTCCGAAATTTTCAGATTTTTCTTAGTTTGTTTTACTATTTTTCTTGATTTTATTAGTTTTTAGCACTTTTTAAATAGCATTTAATACAAAAATTCGAAAAGGTTCAAAAAATAAGTTTTCATTTTATTAGGCTTAGATAAATATAAAAGTAAAAAAAATAATTTTCCATATTTTTCATAGTTCATTTGGTAATTTTTAGTGAGTTAATTAGTTTTTAATAGTTTAAAATTCCTAGAAAATAGAAAAATAGTCATAAAAATACAAAAATAGTTTTGAAAATTCTATTTTGATATTTTAGATTTTTCCAAGCCTTAGTTTTATTTTTCTAGCTTAATTTCCCATTTTCTTGTATTTTAGGTAATTAATTAATAGTTAAAAATAGTTTTTAATTAGATAATTAGTTTTAAAAATAATTTTCTTTTTCCATAAATTTTCTTTTATCATTAGGATTGTAAAAATGTATTTTTCATATTTTTAGGATTTATTTTGTGTAAGTTTCACTTTTTAATTTGTACGTCGCGTAGATTTTAATTTCAGTTTCGTAAATCATAAAAACAAAAACATCATTTTTATTGTAGTGATAGCGTTTATTTAATAGATTTTATCTTTTTAATTTCTTTTTAATTTGCATTTTAGTCTTTGTATCTGTTTGATATTTCGTAGTTATAATCATAATCTCAATTCCTTTTCGTTCAAATTTCTCGATCACTATACGTTGATTGATCCATTGCATAGCTCATTGGGACATAACGACGGGGAGACTCTATACTCTCGATCTTCATTGATTTCGTTAAGCTGTTTTAAGTCCTTACGACTTGACGGTTTCTGCAGATCAATCGCCGACAATAGAGTAACATTTATATTACACGGATAGATTTGCTTCTTGTTGTTGCAATGAGTTTTTGACTGACCTTAGAGATATCCAAGAGGAGATGGGGGTAAAGTTAGATGCGTTTGATGAATTTATTGCATATGTGACTTCTATTGAACAATCATTGTTAGGATCAAATCCTTTTAATGAGATCGTCTGGAATTTTTTTGAAGAAAGCATCCTAATCGTGAACCATAGGTTGAATGAGTTGACAGGTTTGTACACATCACAATCTGAGGAAACAAATGAAGAGGATTTATCCGATTATAGGTACCATGAACAAAAATACCTAGTTTTTAAGAACATGGACCTTGAAACAAACCAAGATTTTCAGATGGTTAGAGTTGAGCTACCTAGGTGCATGCGTGGGTTAGATTTCACCAAAACATATGAAACGGATGAGGAATCCTTTGGGCAATTGGAATATAGTAATCAAGTTATTGAGGAAGATTATTACGAATCAAACTTAGAATTGAAATGGTTCGAGAAGGATTTGAGCTACTTAGGAGTATGTTTGAGTTAGATCCTACCAAAACACATGATAAACATATAGGTGATTTAGATACTATGGATAATGAGGATAGATATCCAAACTCGCTAAATACCCCACAAGTTCCACCATCATTTGAGGTATACACACTCCGTGACTTACCTGAAAGAAGTAGAAGAGACCATAGGAACCCCCATGAAGGTAGAACTTTTGAACCAAACACAACTAGAGGAAATATATTTGAATACTTGTTGCCATGACCTTTATCTTAGTTTTAGGGAAGTTCCTAATTTTGATGAACCGAAGCCTCAATCGAAACCCTTACCCACTCATTAAACTATATAGTCCGGATATTTATAGGATAAAGGTAGTAGACACTAAGACATGTGGAGAGGAAGCTAATTCCAAATGAAACATAACCTTACATACTTACATCACCCATTTATGATTGATCACAAGAAACAGTATAGGGTTAAACCGGGTTTATTAGGTCAAGATAGAGTTCTAACTAGGAGTCTCTGAAGTTGATAGAAGATGATCCTTTTAATAAAAAAACTTTGATTTGCTCATTGGCCCAAATAAATTAGGAAATGTTAAGATTAAAGAAGCACACCCTTTTAAGCATATAATTCAATCACCAATCTCTCATCATATGGCTCCATTTCACCGAAATGGTGTGTATCACTACTATCACACGCACTTAATATTAAGTGTAGGAAAAACCTCCCTTTTATCCGTTAAATAAGGGTAGAGTCAAGCTCGAGACTCGAACAAAAACAAACGCTTCTTGTGACGCAACCCATATATTTAATTGTTTTATGTTTTTATTTTGTTTGTTTGTTTGAGTCATATATGTTCCATCGTAATTATTTAATTTCCATGTTTCGAATAATATGTGGAAATTATTTCTTTTGTTTTTAACTTCATCTTGATTGCATATAAATGTATTTTTCAAAAAGATAAGTGTAGGGAAATTCATATTTGTTTAAAAGAACGAAACTTGAATATGAAAATTTACAATTAATGATTAGCATATATTATATCTTATTTGTGTGTTTTTTGAGTCAAATGCTTGTATCAAGTCATAATGAATGTTTTGCAGAAAATTCCAGGTCTTAAAAGTTAGATTTTTTCAAAAAATTTCCAAGAAACAAAACGAAACAATCTGTCAGGCACTTTAGCAATAAATTTTTCCAGATTTTTGTTTTTTCAGTGAAACTTAATTTTTGAAAAATATCCAGAATTTTTAATTTCCAGATTTCTGAAAACATTTATTTTGCGAGCATTATATCTTATTCGCTTTCTAATTTAGTTTTTATTTTATATAGTGTTTACCGCCGATTTTATGCGTTGTTTCGTGTTCGTTTTCTTAGTGATGTACAAGTTATATTGGACAAGAAGATGAGATTGTCCAAATGATATGTACTTATTTTATTTATCTTCGAGGAGGATTTGACCGTATTTCCTTTCTGCTCATACCAATATAATCAAGGAGTACTAGTTTCTTTTATCTCTTTATTTTTCCCGTTAGCATATCTTTGGTAATTTTTAAGAACATTGGGGACAATGCTCAATTTAAATGTAGGGAGGGTAAAAAAGGACACCTTAGAAACTAGTCACACATTTGTTATTTGTTCTGTTCTTTAGTAATTTTGTAATAAACCGAAAGAAATACTTGTAAAGATAATATAAGCACCAAATTTAAACTTTTTATGACATTTATGAGTGAAACTTTAGTCTTAATAAAACGTTTCATGGATAGGAGTTATATAGCTAGCAAAAAAACACTCCCTCTCAAATTTCACCCCAAAAATATAAGGTTCGCCTTTAGATACGTAGGATAAAAGCATTCACCTTTAAGAGTGTACTGGTAGTATATAGATTCTAGAACTTGTTTTAGTGATACATCCCGAGGTCGCTAGTGATATTACATTCGTGTAATTAGGATTTACTAAATGATAAGAGGCATTAGGATAACCCTTGTTTTAAACCTATTTATATAATTACGTTGGCTATATTGGTCAAGTAATTACCCTACACCCTTGCTATATACTAATTTTTAGTACAAGATACCCCTAGTGAACCCCTCTGATCCTATCCTTTTCGCGGTTCTCGTGATATTTCAGTGGATTCCGAAATATTAATGAAGAACATTGTTTACAATCCACCCCCAAATGTAACACCCAAATCGCTTTAGCCTTCTTATATGCACTCATTTTAGTGCATTATTGTTACAACATGTATGTTAAACCTTAGTTAATTATCTAGTTGATTACATGGTTGCTAATTCGAGTCATATCTTTGTAAATATAGTTTTGGGACGATTGAGACTCATGGGTTTAGTACTATTGTTATGGAGTAATGGGAAGAAATTCAAAATTATTACCACCATATGTACGTTAATATTTAAGTACTCCATATTTAATGATCTTCTTAATTCGGGTCATTAGCTTGTTTTTATTTATGTAAAAGTTCAAGTGTAGGGATGCAACTATAAATCCCTTGGGCATTTATGTATTATTTTGCGGATGGTAGAGAAAAAGTGTATTAAAAAAAATGGACTACCATCCCGCCTTTTATTTTTGTTTGAGTAAAAAAGATTCAAGAAAAACACAAAAAGATTTAGAGTTAGTGTGTCGAGTCTTGGCTTAGCAATGTCACTTTTATACATGTAATTAACTTAGATAATTAGCTTGCCACTAGTAAATTTCCCTATATCTACAAAACTGTGTTTTTCTTAGCCTTACACCTAACGTTACAACCCTTTAGAGGTCCTCTTTGATAGTTTATTCTAGGTGCTTACGCTAAAGTGGTGGATGTTTGATCATTTATCAAGCGTATGGTAATCTATGTGCTATGACACGTAGAGTGTGTTTAATTTTCCCGTTTCAAATACATGTTATACAACCTATACACCCGAGAGATGTGAGAATCCAAATACTTTATGTGAGGTGCTAGTATATAATTTTCGTGCTTATTTTGGCTATTGAGGAATGAGTTGTGTTGTAAATTATCTTTAAACCAATGCTAAATGCCCCCTAGCTTGTAAATTGATTAGGAAAAAAGCACATATGCTTGATGACAAGCAAATCCCAAATGTAGAGATATTTGATGAGGTATAAAAACATGCGTTTTTGAGGGGTCATTTAACTTCTAAACTCGTACATATTTGATCATTTATTGCCCTAAATCGTTTCTATTTGAATTTTAGATACTTGGGAAGCAAATTTTGGAAATTGAAGTGTTTCTGGCTCATTCGGATGAAAAACGAAGAAAATGACCAAGTCACGAAAACGTCCCTGAAAAGGAGGTGGGACGGCGTCACAGATACAACGTTACGCCGTCACTTGAAAAATCACAAAGATGATCCAGTTATAAATTTTACTAGTGACGCTTTAAAGATAGTGACGGTCTAGAGCTGACGGCGTCATAATCCAGAAACGTGAAGAGCGACAGCGTCACAACCCTTAAGGCGACGCCATCACAACTAAGTCGTTGCAGTTCATGAAACCCTAATGACGACGATATGACGGCGTCACAGTTGTAAAGTGACACAGTCACAGTTGTAATACTATATATATTTTTCGTAAGACTTTTGTTATGTGTGACACGTATTGGTAAGACTCTGAAGAGACCCTTTAGCATACAAATTTTCTAGCTTTTGTAAGGGTTTTTTGCCCCCAAAACTTCATGTTTTAATTGAAGATAAATTATTCATCCTTTAATCATTACAATAAGTGTATGTGTTGTGTGATTAATTGTTTACCTTCTCTTTAACATGCTAGGCTAGATATATTATTGTTTGCTTAGTATTGAATGAAACCTAGTTATTAATTATTGATTGTCGTCTCTTGTTTAATTAGTTGTTATCGCGTTAGGAATTAAAAAATTGGCTAGATCTTAGGATTAGGGTGTTTACTTCAATGCGCAACTAAACACTCCACTATAGTGCAATAGATGGTGTGTTCGTTGTATTCACGTGAATTGCAGTCACTGACTTTAAGAGTCTTAAAAGTCCTATATATTCTTTAATTTAGGAATTGCGGTTGTTGGCATTAAGGTTCTTAACGAGTCCTACACATTTATAGAGTTAGGGAATTTGGCACCTCCTTACGATTTATATTAATAATACAATGCGCTAATTAACACAAAGACGTGGCAATTCGACTAATCAATATGATATAACTAGGGATTAGTAAGATTATAACCAAACACATTTACTTATCATACGAGTTCACCAATTTACTTTTCTGCATATTTAGTTTAGTTAGTTAATTAGTAGTTATAAAACAAAACTCTTCAAACCCCGAGATTTTTAATTGCTTTCTAAAAAATATAAAAAGACTAAAAATAACCATCCCTCAACCTTTAGATTTAATTCGTCATACAGTTCGAGTTCACAACACTATTCTTCTAGAGAACGATCAATCACCCGTGTCTTACCTATACTAGACTACAACGGTTAGGTAAACTGCCTAGGAGGATTATAAAACTTCTTGTGTTTACAATTATCCGCATCAATGCACGAAACTATAAATATTAAAATAAAAGCACGACTTATAAGTACACCCCGAACAAATATAATTAAAATACAATTATTAGTTGTATTTATAGTATGAACCTCGTTCGTCCATGAGAATTAAAAAATAAATAACTTATAAAAAGACTTGTGCATGGTGTCTAAATTAACTTGAATTTGTGTCGAAACCCTCTGTGTGCACGAGATTTGTAACTAATATACATTATATGAAACTAGCAGGGTATCCTCGTGTTGCGACGCCGGGTACCATGTGATTAAAGTCTTGGCACCAGCAAAATAACAATGACATCTGATTAACCTGAGAAAAAAAAAGAATATATTGGTCCCGGTCCAGCCCGGTTCACCTGTTTTGACCGGTTAAACGGTCCTCTCATGTTCGTTTTTGGACAGCTTTTATTGGCTAGCGGACCAGTGGCAACTCCAGTTCCCAGTTGAATCCGTTTTCCGGTCCGGTTTTAATACCATATGTACCATCCACTTGTTTGCATATAAATTGTATGAAGCTTTGTGTGATTTATTAGTTTGTACAATATGCATAATAACATGTATTTTTTATTTATGAGTGTTTTAAAATAACATTTATTACAAAAGTCGAAAAGTTAATAAGCAGTTATGGTTATAAACATTTTTTTCCTTATATTAAATTACATCGTATTTTTTAATTAATTTTCTTTAAAACATATTTACAAAAAGTGCTTTTAAGTGTTGTAAATAATGTTATTTATAACAAAGAGTATGTTGGTTTAATATTTTTATATTTGCATTTTGAGAAGGTCCAAGCTTTATATAGAAGTAAAGATGTATATTAAAAACTAAATGATGGCATCATATGTGTCCTTCGCATCACATACATTATATAGGCATGTCCTTCAACGTAAGCAAAGGTATAAGGATGCCCCATTCATTGTCAATGTGTACCATCCTTGACTTTGTCTCATTTATATCTCTTGTTTATGTGAGCTTCTTCTCGAGCACAAGATATATTTTAAAAGTTTTGTCTCGTTTTCGATTTCAGAAGGAGAAAAAATCTGGTACCCATTTTTATGTTAGTTATTGTAGTTCTGCATATTCAATTCATATGGTGGCGTTCTCTAAACTTCCGCTAGACATGGTGACCATGATCATCTCTTTTCTTACACTTGAAGACGCAATACGTCTTTGTTTGATGCAAAAAGAGTGGTTCCAACTTCGACTATGGAATCAGTGTAGTTCCTCCGAGCTAGCGGTAGTGCCCATTTTGCCTCGTCTCGATAAGAAACAGAACAAAGAAGATGATCATGAATGTGTAACACGTGAAAGAAAAACCTTGCATCATGGGATCACCAACAGATCAAGCAAGTAAGAATGCATGGCTACATTTGTTAATGGTGTTAATAGATCAATTTCAACTTGATCTGGTTTGCATGTATATATATATACTTTTACTTGGGTTATCTATATGTAAACCCAACCCAATGGTAGAACTAATCTTTACCTTAATTATTTATACTATCAACGAAGTTGAATTTTATGTTTTTGCTCGTGAATATATGTTTGCTTTGTGTCGATCTTTGTATGCAAGAATGAAAGTACGATTAAACTTGATTATTACGGTAATAATCTAAAATGATAACATATATATTAGGATATGCTTTGTGAAGAGATCAAAGTGATCTCACATTCATTAATTCATAGGTATAGTAGAAATTTACGCCTAAGTTGATTATATTGGCTTCATGACACATTAATCTGGTATTGTATGATTGTTTAATCTTCTGGCGGTTGTTATTGCTACTCTCTAGCTTACACCTTATTTAATTCGGAAAATGAGGGTGCTTAAATGTGTGACTAAAAAGGGTATGTTTGGCGAAAAGTCTAGGGCTTCGTACGAGACTTATATTATGTTCGAAATTGAAATTAGATTTTGTAATTTATTTGACAAATTAGCTTAAGCTTAGGTTTACTAATGCAAAATTACTAAAAATGACACAATTAAATGATTTTTTGTATATGCTAAATATTTTTGTCAGTAAAATAAGTAATTTATTATTCAAAAGCCCCGGTTTAAAGTTTTTAGCCCCTTTTATGAGGTTGTGGCTTGTAGAGACTTATGACTTATAAGCCCTTTCATAAGCCCGCATTACAAACGAGATTTATTTTATAAACCGACTTACTTTAAAGCCTAAGCCCCATAAGCCCCTCTCCTAAACATGCCCTATATTTATGCTTAAAAAGATGTGGAAATGTTTTATTGGTTAGTAATTGAGTGGTTTATCTAATGTCACCAATAAAATAATTATACATAATATTAAACATCAAATTAGACACATAAATTAGGCATGTCAATCAATGCTAATTTATTCTTTTACCTCCCCCTTCCCCATCAACATGACAAAGCAATTTATTTTCTTTTTTTTTCTTTTTTTTTCCTTTTTTTTCTTTTTTTTTCTAGCTTTTTATCTTTTAATATTTTTTTTCATATCAAATTTTATAATTTTACCTCTAATAATTCACTTCAAAATAGCTTTATTATATGAGGAGAGATCATTTACATATGAAAAGTTTCCTGCATATCTAAGCACAAATCTCAGTTATTCATATTTCAATTGAGACAAAATGAGAGATTAATTAATATTTTAATTCAAAATGTAATTACACCAATCTTTTATAATTTAAATATCTCTAAAATCATTAACCAAAACAAATTATACCGTTGCGACGAGCATTTTATTATATTTTCATAGACCGGCACTTTCATATAGACAAAATTAAGATTTTCATGTTTTTCACTTTTTTAATATTGAAATTCACATAATATATCACATTTAGGGGTGGAAACGAGCCGAATGCGAGCCTGCCAGAGCTCAAACTCAGCTCATTTAAGTTTTATAAAGCTCGAGCTCGAGCTCGGCTCGATTCGAGCCTTATTTTTAAGCTCGAGCTCGAGCTCTGTCTGATTCGAGCCTTATTTTTAAGCTCGAGCTCAGTCGTGTTATGTTATATGTGCTCTGGCTCGGCCGAGCTCGCTTATACGATTTGGCAATGAAAATTAAAGCTTGGCTCGAGCTTGACTCGTAATATATCTATTTTAAGCTTGTTATTGAGCTTGTTAATAAGCTCGCTATGATACAAATGCATAACGTTTATATGTGTTTAATAATAAAATATCTTATTAGACGTCATTAGGCTCGCAAGCCCAATAGAGCTTTGTATGTAAAGTTGGCGACTCGATTAATAAATGAGCTACAACTTAGGCTCGATCTCGGGTTCACGACATTTACGCTCGCTGCTCGAGCATCTCACCGATCCGATTACATGCTTTTCACGAGCGCTTGGCTATTTTCACCCTAATCACATGTGATTTAACATTAACTTGAAATTTCGAACATTAAACAATTGTATTAATATTGACATAATTATTTGTGTGTAAATAAAAAAGTCTCTCCGATTTTTGCGATGCAAACCACACATTCATGACATTCTAAGCATATAACACATATTTTATATCAACTTATATTATATAAAAAATATATACAAGTGCATCATATCTTGAAAGAGGGTATTTTATTTGATGAAAAAATGAATGATTATAATTGATCTCTTAATATGTGAATAATTTATTGGTATGTAAATGAACTTAAATCTTATCATATTTGTACATTTTTTTTTCTCATTTTCTAGTCTAATCTAAATACTTAATTCGTACTTTTTATTCTTTAAAACTTTTGTCTCGCCAAAATTTTAAAATTTTACTCCCCCAATAATACACTTCAAAAAGCTTTAGCAGATTCATACAATTATTTTATTTTTATAATAGGATGGTATGGTAATTATTTATTGTTTTTATTTTTTATCGTGTATTCATTCACATATCACAGTGATTTGTGATTTCATGTTGATATTTATAATCACGTGCATATACATGAATTTAGTTTGTATTGATAATGCTATTTATAAACAAAAACATATATGTTGTTTTTTAAAATAAAATATAAAGTCTAAGGGCGGTATTTGTTAAATTTGTAAGGTTATTAAAAAAGTAGAAACTAATAAGTTTACGCTTGACTTTATATAACTTATTTATAATTTAACAACTAATTTTTTATTAATAACCCCTCATATTTTAGTTTCTTTTACAAAATCGACACCTGTTTTTTTTATACATATTTATTTTTGTGAACGAATGAGTCGACCAAACATAAACCAATTTTAGAAAGCTCAATTTTACAATTGATCTCACGATTTGTCAAATTGATTGATATAAAACAGTTACTTCTTATTATATAAAAATACATACAAGGCCACATCTTTCCTCGAGATTCAATTAAAACCAATCAAAGAAGGTAAAAAATCAAAGAATGTCTTAAAAAACAATTAAAGAATTTAAAGTGAAAATATGTTCGGTTATTGGTAAAATACCTAATAATAAACTTCAAATGATCGTATTTACAAGTTCATGGTCAAGTGAATATATTTTAACGTATTCATGCTAACTGAAATTAAACCATAAATACACGCGTTCCTCGATTTCTGTTTCTACCAATTTATCAAATATTATAACGGAATGTATGTGATAGGGTGATAGCCACAAAGGCCAATTAAGTTAGTGATAGTCACAAAGGCTAAGTTTCTACGCGTATGTGATAAGACGTGAATACGTGAGGGTATCAAACAAATTAACAATAAAGAAACTTAATCAAGAATTAGCAAACTCAATTATAAGTAGACCAACTTTTTTAGTGATGCTTACTTAATCAAACTCTTGTATTGATACTAATCAATGAAAACGACTAATGACCGACACTCATCACAAGCAATCCCGAATATTGTATTTTCCAGTTCTGAAAACTTCTTAAATTATAATTTATAAGTAGTTAATATTAGATGGATAATATTAGTAGGGTTGGTTGGTTGCAAAACCCCGTAACTAGCATTGCTTCTTTGTAATTTCTTTTTTAAACTTTCTTAAACTTTTTATATATCGTCGTTCAAAAATTAATTAAAAAAATGGATAAGTTAGTTGTTCCACTCATGAGTTAGATCTATTAAGGTATATTTATGTTGCTTTATACTCTATTTATAGTAATCAATAATAAAATGTAACATACGGGTTTATTTATGTCTAACATGACATCACAACTAGGTTCCTAACCCTAAACATTATATATATATATTTTTTCTAAATCCCACACCCTGATTACACCCTCACCTCAATACTAGGAATCATGGCAACCCCCGCCGTCCCAAATTTCGTTCAATGCTTCGGCCGCAAGAAAATCTTCGTCGCAGTCACCTACTGGAAGGCTGGGTGAGGTCTAATCAAGGTGAACGGTGTCCCCATCGAACACATTCGGCCATAAATCCTCCGTACAAAAGTGTGCGAACAAATTCTCTTGATGGGTCAAAGCATGTATGCAGGTGTTGACATGAGGATCAGGGTGAAAGGTGAAGGTCACACTTCACAGATCTATGCTAAGGCTCTTGTGGCTTATAACGAGAAGTTTGTTGATGAGGAATCTAAAAAGGAGATTAAGGATTGCTTGTTAGGTATAACAAGACTTTTCTTGGTAATGATCCTAGAAGATGTGAGTCGAAAATGTTTGGTGGGCGTGGTGCTCGTGCAAGGTTACAAAAGTCTTATCGTTGAATGGTTTGGTATTTATGTTTTGGATTTATATGCTTACGAAAAAGGATGTTTCGTTTTTATGGTTAATGATTTGAATTTTTAAAATTAGTAGTTTAAGTTTTCATCGTCTTAAAAAAAAGAAATTGTAGTTGTTTTATTGCTTATTTGTTAATGATTGTTCAGATGGCCATACTCAAACAACCAAAGTTGACATTTAGTCTGGTCCTTAAATCGACCAGTTAGACGGTTATTCTCACCGACTTAGTGAACCGTTTAGACCAGTCACTAAAGTCGATCGTTAGTGACAATTTTATTTTGGTCACTAAAGTTATGCTTTTATTATGTTAATGTTTTTCTTTACTAGTTTACTCTAACCGGAAATTTCATGATTTCTTGCTTCTGACCATGTGAAAGATTAGATGGATAGTTACTAGTTGCCCCACTTGGGTTGGGTCCATTAGTGTTCCTCTATGTTGTTTTGTACTCATTTATAGTGATCAATAATAAAGTGTAACATACGGAGTTTTCATTATCTTTCGTTCAGTGCTTCAGCCGCAAGAAAACAGCCGTCCCAATCACCAACTGCAAGGTTGGGCACGGTCTAATCAAGGTGAACGGTGTCCCCATCGAACACATCCGACCAGAATTCCTCTATACAAAAGTGTACGAACCAATTCTCTTGGTGGGTCAAAGCATGTCCGCATGTGTTGATATGAGGATCAGGGTGAAAGGTGAAGGTCACTTCACAGGTCTATGCTAAGGCTCTTGTGGCTTATTACCAGAAGTTTGTTGATGAGGATTCTAAGAAGTAGATTAAGGATGTGCTTGTCAGGTATGACAGGACTTTGCTTGGTAATGATCCTAGAAGATGTGAGCCGAAAGTGTTTGGCGGGCGTGGTGCTCATGCAACGTTACAAAAGTGTTACCGTTAAATGGTCTGGTTTCTATGTTTTTGATTTATATGCTTAAGAAAAATGATGTTTCGTTTTTATGGTTTATGTTTTGGATTTTAAAATTAGTAGTTTAAGTTTTCATTGTCAAAAAAATAAAAAACAATAATAAAAATGATAATCATTATAGTTGTTTTATTGTTTGTTTGTTAGTGATTATTCGTGACACTTCATATTAATCGACTAAAGTTGACCGTTGTACCAATCTTTAAAGTTACCAATTAGTACAGTTTTGTTATCATCGACTTAATGATCCGTTGATACCAATCACTAAAGTCATACGTTATACGGTTTTATTCGAATGACTAAAGTTATGTTTTTTATGTTAATGTTTTGTTTTTTCTTTCTATTTCTTACTCCATCAGAAACTTTAGCAATTTCATCGCTTCGGATCGCGGAAAGATTAGATGGATAAGTTAGTTGGTCCAAGCCCCATTTATAGGTTATTTTTCTATATTACTTTGTACTATATTTATAGTGATTAATGATAAACTGTAACCTACGAAGTTTTCATTATCTAACAGTTAATAATCACAACATGCATGTAAGAAATCGAAATAAGTTAAAAGGACCTAGATGTCCACCAAGGATATTTGAATATTTGCATACACCACCACATGATATTATTTTGTTTATAAATACTTATTATAAGCTTATATAATTTCGGTATATACTTTATAAGCCTACTTTTTAGCTTATATCTTGCTTTGGTGTTTATTATGATTTAAAGATAAAAAATAAGCGCGTATATCTAAAACATAGGATCTTAAAATATAAGCCAAAATTATATAAGTTCAAAAGATCTTAAATAGAAGCTGAAATTATATAAGTTCATAAGTCAAATACATAAGTTTAATCAAATGCACCGAAAGTATTTTACATTAGTGGAGGACGCATGGTGTACATTTTAGTGCATGGATTAATCTGCAAATCAACTCCCTTGAAATATAAGCCTAGTTATCTATACTCCCAAATCCTATTTATAGAGTTCTTTAACAAATTATTACTTATTAGTATAACAAGTATAGACAAATTTATGTAAGTTAAGCAAGTTATGCCATTGAATTCTAGACGTCTGAACAAGTCGTAAACATTGGCTAGATAAAAATTTCATTGACAATGTAAAAATTTCTTCTTTTCATGTTTCTTCTTAGGCCCAAAAAATATAGCCGACTACTCAGATTTTTTAACACTAGAGAAAAACCGAAACTTTAATTGTGTAATGTGGAAACACTCTATCCTCTCGTGAGCTTTTGAAGGCCTCTGTCCGAAAAATGCTTTTTGAAATCTTGAGACGGCCTTGTCGGTCACACATTGGTACAACAATCAGCGTGATAATTCATATCTTGGGAGATCATAAGCAAATCAAATTATTTTGTATGATAGAAGTCGTACATTTCTATTGCAAGGGGTTACCGAACACCACTAGTATCGTATAAAAACAAAGGTTAATAAATGAAGTAAAGATCAATCCTACATGAGAATATAAAATGACAAGAAAAAGTGAATAAAAAGTTTTTAACCATTGTTATAACGATATCATATAGCCGATAGATATTTTGGTTACAGACAGGCCTCTTTTGTGTATATAAGAACATACCGTATGAACTTAGAGTTGACTGAACTGTCTTAACCTTTCAGCAAAGCTGTAGGTGGTGTTACATTTGACTTTTTTTTTTTTTTTTTTTTTTTTTTGACAGCTAAAACTGCAAAACCTACGAACATGGAGTACAAACTTATGAGCTTATTTGATGCTTTTTTAGATACTACAAGCTCTGAAAATATTAAATTACCATTTACTTGCTTTGGGTCGATTTTAGTTATGCAATTTTCTCTAAATGCTAAAATTATGAAAGTTGACTAATAATGAAACGGGTCAAATGTTCAAAAGTCACTTAAGTAACTTCCAAAATAATTTATGCAAAGAACATATATTATTAATTTAATAGTATAGCATTTAATCATAAACATGGACGAAAAAGGATTAGTAACACAACACAACCCTACCTGTTTTGACCCGTTATAAAACATGTTTAACCCACTCATTTTCATCCTCTGGTGATTCACTTATAATATCCATACTGAATTACCGACACACAAGAAAGCCATATTATTAGTAACAAAATTGGGTGGACCAGACACGTTTTATAACAGGTCGGGTCCAGAGAAGGTCCGAGGACACCGTGATCATGAGAAGTATACTTGAATTTTCAACCCAAAGTTTGAGTACTATTCACGACAAGGTACTGTTAAAGTCCAGTTTCTACGGTTACCCACCCCCGAATCAAATTAAAGTAGAAAAACAAAGTGAGAGATGTTAAAAAAAATACCAAGGCAGTCAAAAAATCAACACCCATAGATCAAACTAGTAGTTGGCAACCAAGTTTTCCCTGCAACAATACCATATAACGAAGCAATGCATAGCGGCCACGCGAACACAAGCTCTTGCCAAGTAATCCCAACAAAGAAATGAGGTTTTTCAGATACCAAATAGTTTCCAAATTCATTTATGTACCACTTATTCAAGTGTACAAGGACATTTGGGAAGATATTCGAGGGCAGAACGTTTTGAGCATCAAGAATAGGAACTACAATAGCAAGTCCTAGAAAGTAAATGAACAAGATTAGCCTTTCTAAAAAAAAATAAAAAAATGAACAAGATTATGTCCAATAGGGTGATCAAGGCCCCCATTGTGTATTTTTGTAGATTGATTTTGATCTTAGTATTATATATATGATGTTTATGTATGAAAAAAGTTCATGTGTAGAAATGAGGATCTTCTATTATGTTTTCCCTACCTAGTACCTTTCGTCCTATAGAAGTAGCCACCCATTTAGCAAATTGGCATCCCCACTCTACTTATTGTTGCTATCCGCTTCATTGTTATGATATATTTTGAAAAAGTTAACAGCATAGAAAGTCATCATGCTAGTTCTATTTTCCTCATTGCAACATAGTACTTTATAGTTTAACCGTTAGGACGACTATTCAGTCATCAATTTACTTACTGTTTAAACATGTGATTACCTTTAAAACGAGTAACCTATTACAAGCATATGACTTGTCTTTTTCTTTCTTAGAAGTGGAGATTCAATAGTAAAGATGAAGATAGACTATGGAGAATATGTGTTTGCCATTTATCCAAAAAAGAATGGATTAGATATACTTTTAGGTTGACTTTCTGGGTCAATTTATAATTACCTCTTTTTGAAAGGTGTACCAGTTGCTGTTTCATTTGAATTTTTATGTGTTGGTCACATGATTCTATCTGGATTGTTCATGTATGCAATCTGTAAGTATATATTCACTAGTCCAACCAGTTAAACCGGAAATTGGTTGTACTAAGGTTATCCACTGATTACTAAACCAGTAAAATCCAGCCTGTGTTTTTTTTTTCAGAATATTCTTTTACTTCTAAAATTTTAATTGAACTCAGCGTTATGGATATAAGACCAATCACCAATACTTATGTGCATTGTAAGTGAGATTATATCCAAAAATACGGCCAATTTGAAAGAGGCAAATTGCAATGTCTTCATAAGAGGTTGCTAAGGCCTGAACCTTATTAGTATTCAGAAAACACCGACAATTGGATGTAAATACACATGGGCAACACTGGCCAATCTAACATGGCGAAAAAGTGATACCAGTAAATCTAAGCCGTTCTACAAGCCAATTGATGACTAGATAAGATTATGTTAGATTAAATATAGACAACTGTTCATATTTTAACAAATCTCATAACTTAGAGATTATGAGTAGAAATCTCGTTATTTTAAACTGTAATTTACATGCATCCACAAAGGGATGATTCCTTCGGGCAATGGTACATAACACAATTTTGGTTATACAAGAGCTGCATACCTTGAAATGAAACTCAGGTATAGATATCAAGATGTGAAAGTATAGCCCACGGGTGCTGATTCTAGTAAACCAATTAAGCTCTCTTTTTTATAACCAGTGCGGGTCGTGTGCCAACTGCATTTGACTGTAGAAAATGTGGTAGCAGACCTCGTAATATGGCTAAAACAGCAAAACCCAAGAAGATGTAGTAAAATATCAATAGCTTTTGTGAAGCTCGTCCAGATCCCACAAGCTCCGATAATATTGCAACCTGAAAATTAATATAACAATATGCAAAGATTGGATCAGTGTTTACTCCATTTGTGATTCATACACGCAAACTTGAAAAAGAGTCAAGTATTACAGAGTATATAGTTTCTCTAATGGGTCAAAACGGGCCTAGATTAGGTAATTAACTAAAAACGGGTCAAATGGTTAAAAAGTCACCAAAATATCCTCTCGAAATCTGCTTATTAAAAATAATTAGATTGATATTTTAATAGCATAGTTTATGTTCTTGTAATAACACAAAAAGTATTGACTTAAATGCATTTTGACCCGATTCGCACCCATTTTTTCACCTTTACTAATCCACTCACAACATCTTTTGTGTGAAAATTTTCAAGGAAATAACCCATACTACCAGACATGAAAACCGAAAAAAACATAGAAGAACACAAAAAGGGGAAGGTTTGGGCGTTTGGCTGATGACATGCTTATAAAGAATGAACCAGGTGCGTAAGGAAATAACAAAAACCCATATGAATACGGGAGCACACAAACACATGTGAAGCATCAAATTGGGAATGTAAAAGCTAAAATTAAAACCAAGTAAAACAAAATTACGTCTTTTGGATTGACAATTACAAAAGGTAAATCTAAAAGTGGGAAAGTGATCAGGCCGAAGGTATCACAGCAACATGAACAGTGATCATTAAGCGACACAACTCATCAATGTGCAATGCTCACAATTAATTCCCATGACAATTTACAAACATTGTAATGGGATTACACGAAAAATTTTAATCACTATCTTATAGTAGCTGAGTTCAACATACAAATAATATCAGATATATCTGTATACTAATGAATAAAAGTAGAACTAATGAAGAGGATGAAGTTAAGAATACCAAAGCAGTGAAGAAGTACACGCCATACATCAAACAAGTGGTTTGAAACCAAGATTTTCCAGCAACAATACCATATAACGAAACAATGGAGATGGGCCAAGCGAACAGAAGCTCAAGCCAAGCAATACCAACAAAGAAATGAGGTTTTTCTGATAACAAATAGTGTCCAAATTCATTAATGAACAAGTTCTTGAATTGTACAAGGAAGTCCGGATATATATAGGATGGAAAAATAGTTTGAGCATCGAAAAGTGGCACTGCGAATGCAATTACAGTGAAGTAGATGAACAGGATCACATCGATAATATTGATCAATGACCACATCTTCTACTTGTTTTTAATGAAGTTTATCTTGTATTTATGTTTATGTTTTGGTGATTGCCTTGAATGTTGGAATGTTGCAGGTTAAACTGCTTGGTGAGCATATTAGAGTTGACTTTAGAGACATGGCAAAGCTAGATCTCTTCTTAATAATTGATTTTTAAATCCAAATCAATCTGATCTTATAAAAATATTGGAATACTGTATATAGTGTTACTCCAAAACTCATGTGGGTCAGATTTGCTTTTTATACAATTCTTGTAAGTTAACTCAAGAAGCCCCATGAGTACATATTATGTTACCAAATTCTTATCTTCAGCACCTAAGAATGAATATAAAATGACTGAAAATCTATATACTTGATTAACACTAGTAGCAATGTGTCAATTTCAACTCATTTACATACAATGAGTTACTAGGATTAAATAGTTCCTTCAACGGGTCAAATGGGTAAATTTTGGTAATTGTAATAAATGAAATGGGTCAAATGGTTTAAAAGTCACCCAAAGTAACCTCCAATATTGCTTTTTAATAAACCGATATTAGTGTATTAAATATTACAGTTTATGCAATCATATTTTATACATCAAGTGTCTAATAATTCATACCAGATAACCATACTACAAAATATTAAGGAAAAAATTAATCTCCGTAACAAAAAAATACAGAACTATTTGGCTAACTACAAAGAGTAGCCAAGTGCTTATAAAGAGAAACGGTTGCAATTATTGGCATTTGGTCAATGAAATTTAATTAACCTGCTACAACAAAGAGGATGAAGTTAAGAATAGCGAAGCAGTTAGTGAGTAGACATCATACATCAAAAAGGTTGTTGGCGACCAAGATTTCCCAGAAAAGATACCATATGACTAAGCAATTCCGAGGGGGCATGCGAAAACAAGCTCAAGCCAAGCAAGATCAACGTAATTTCCAAATACATTGACAAACCAGTTCCTGAACTGTAATAGATATTGGAAGGAAGAATGGTTTGAGCATCTAATTATGGAACTGAAAATAAGACTACAACGAAGCACATGAATAGGATTATGTCTGTTAGTTAAATAAAGAGGATCTTTAAGCTGTTTGAATGATGAAAGGTGAAAGAGTTTGGTACGAAACTATGTGTTGGCTTTTAGAGGCCTTGTTTTTTCACGATATGCGATATACGTAGTTCTGGACTTTGAGGGTATGTGTTGGTGCTTTTCACATTTATCAACATTTTCGTAGTTTTGGGTGCTGTTTGGTTATCATAATCCATAGGAATAAATACTACATACTCTAATGGAAAATCATGTCTTTCTGGAGCTAGAGTTGCCATATAAATAGCCATGTTACTACAATCACTTAAATAGTGCAATAGAAGTTGTGCATCTGTGTTGCGGAACAACCCTGAACCAAGCCATCCCAACTTGCATATGCTAGGTTCAACAGATGACAGTGTTAGTCTTAATCATACATGAGAATGAAATGACAAAGGGTTAATGTACAAAAAAAAAGTCTTAATCATACATGAGAATGAAATGACAAAGGGTTAATATACATAAAAATTACTAAACTCTCAAAAAAATTTGTCCTAAGTCACTAATGTTTATCTTGTGTCATCTAAGTTACTATACTTCACGTAACCGGTTATATTGGATACCACTAGTTTTGCAACCTATTGTTACCGGTTCACTTCGACGGTAAATTGACCTTAATGGGTTAATATACAAATAAGTCACTAAACTTTCATGAAAATTTGTCCTAAGTCACTAAAGTTTCATTCCTGTCATCTAAGGTATTAAACTTCACGAGTTGTTTAAACATGTTACTGAACCTTTAAAATGATGACATTGCACATTTTTTTTAGTACAAAACGGTCCTTGTGGTTAGTCGGGTGTCACGGAGTTGTTTAAACATGTTACTGAACCTTTAAAATTATACGTTTTATACGATTTTATACACCTTTTATACGTTTTTATTCATTTTCATTCGTTTTTGTTTGTTTTTTTACGTTTTCGTCCGTTTTTTTACGTATAAAAACGGTTGAAAACGAATAAAAACGTAAAAAGGGGATGAAAACGGACGAAACCGTAAAAAAACGGACGAAAACATATTTTAAAGGTTCAAGAATATATTAAACAACTCGTGTAGTTGAAGTACCTTAGATGACGTAAATGAAACGTTAGTGACTTAGACAAATTTTCATGAAAGTTTAGTGACTTGTTTGTATAGGTATCCTCGTGGCATACTACAACCGGTTGCCTTCCATGTAGTGACTAGGGTGGCACATATAAAAAGGTTTAGTAACATATGTGAAAACCCGTGAGTGTAGTAACTTAGATCGTGGCCGTCCCATGACATTTTGAGGCCCTGTGCCATAATCCAAAAATAGCCCCTAGGCTCCGAAATTTGAACTATTTGTAAAACTAGCAAATTGATTCCGCTTTGCATCACCTTTTAATATCTATCAAACAACAACTTGCTAATCATATTTTAGTTTAAATACATCGCTTTTCTTTCTTTATTATGTAACTATAAAATATTATTGCTAAAGCGTTTTTCTTTTCTTTCTAAGACATGTTTCGAACTAAAAATATAGTTATATGTGAGTTTTGAGTTTAAATTTTATTATACTTTGGACCATAATTGTCAGGATCCCGATCCTGATCCTAAGATCTTACGATTTTACGATACTGCAAAGCAAAAACGATCCGGATCCTACATAGGATCTTTGCAAGCTTAAGATCTTATAGGATCCCGATCTTGACCATACGATCTTAAGATCTAATCCAATACGATCTTACATTTCTCGGATTACAAACTAAAAAACTACAAATTTATGAGTTTTTTGTTTTGTAGAATTCAAAAAACAGCATGTTAATCTTTTTAAACATTTCATAATCATAATTTAAGACAACATTTCTATGAAACATTCATTGTATTTTGTGTTTATAATGTATAATAATTTGTAGATTTGTATGATACTACAAAAACTATTAGGAAATAACATTAGAGTAAGATCTTAAGATCCCGATCCGATCTTACGATCACGATCTTGTAAAGACGAAAACGATCCTGGATAAGATCCCGATCTTAAAAACCTTGCTTTGGACAAAAGATTTAAAATAAATACAAAGTTTGAACTTTAAAGTCACCAAATATAGATATGGACTAAAAATAAAATAGTGGTAAAAAACAAATATTAGTGCACAGTCCTCGAAAATGTTTATTAGAGTATGTACAATAGTACTTTTGGTCATCTTCTTCCTCAATATTGAGAACCCAAAACCCAATCACAGATCTACTTTCTTCCATTAAAACCAATTTAGAGATTTTCTTTCACTTTGTTGTATAAATCTTATATTTTCTAGCCTAAAGCATCTTCTAAAGAGTTAAAATCAACCAAAAATGAGCACTGAAGTTTTTAACATCGGAGGCCCCTAAAAATCGGAGGCCCTGTGCGGTCGCCCATCCCGCACGTGCTCAAATCCGGGCCTGACTTAGATGACAGAAGATAAACATTAGTGACTTAGGACAAATTTTTTTGAAAGTTTAGTAACTTCTTTGTATATTAACCCAATGACAAACAATTCAATTCACAATATGGAGAGAATAATTTTTGTCCCTTGTCTGTTACAACAATATCATAAGCCTCGGATTTAAGCATCAATGCAGACCAGTAAATTATAGACGAGCATTGGTTCATTACGTGAATTTAGTGATACAAACGCCACAAAATTGAAACAGAACTCTTTTAGATCAGAGGAAGCTATTAAAATTAGAGAGAACTGACTAATGAATGCTGATCTTGGAAAACGCTCAAGCTCTTTTTCCTGGCCGTAATAGGTTTTGAGCTAATTGCTTTCGACTTTTCTGAATGTGGTAGAAGACCTCGCAAGATAGCTAAAACAGCAAAACCCATGAAGGGGAGATACAACTTCAAAAGCTTTTCTGATGCTTTTCCAGATCCCAAAAGTTCTGATGTTATTGCAGCCTGAAAGAAAATAAAAAAGATTCTCTAATCATGTTAATACAGAATAACTCGAAGTTATTACCGACATTTTACATTCGGCATGAAAAACACTATCAACACAGACGGGGCTACATGGAAGTCATCTTCTACAGGCCTGGTCGAAAATTTACTCTGGTACCAATACCCTGGTCGAAAATTCTATTTCTGCCACTGTATACACCGGGTCAGTCTAAATGTCTCCTACATTTACGGATACAAGAGACTAATTAAAAAAAATATGTTTTCTTCTACACGTCTCAATAACAAACTTGGTGGTCTCTAATTTCTCATCATGGGTGGATTGATCTAAAGAGAAACTCATCCATTCTGTAATAGACTTGTCACAAAGGCTCACTGAATCAACACACCACTTGGGCTATGCCCTTTTCTACACAGTTTGGATCTTTTATGTTTTGTTTTCTTACGTCATATTACACTTTTTAGCTTCTACTATAGCTATAGCCAATTTTTCCGAACGCTCATACATAGCTAACAACTTCAACTAAGTAACTAACATCTCCCATATCCAACTCCAGCTCTCTTATAACACAACTACAGATACTTCCAAACATTCCTATCATCAAATGGAGCAACAACAACATGACTCATAAATATAACTTAGAGGGTGTTTGGGACTGCGTTTTGGGATAGATCATCTGTTGCATTTGTAAAACACCTTGGTAAACCATTAGGAAACCTATTCCTATAAAGGTTGTAAATATCACTCGGCGGTACCGTGGCGGTCGACCCCCGCCAAGCGCCATATCGGTCTAGGCAGCGAGATGGCGGAGACCATAAATTATAAAGAAATTTATTTAAAAAAATATATATATTAACAATATTAATGTTTTTATTATTTTTAATTATATATCTTCTGTTATATAATTATAAATCTGCTGATTTGTTCCCCAAATTAAAACAAAATCAAGAAAATCAAAGTTGACCGGCGTGAATATGAAAAAAAAAAAAAAACCTAGATCTGAAGTTGACCGGCGCGAATATGAAAAAAACCCTGGATCTGAAGTTGACCGGCATTGACCGACGTTGACCGACCCGCCGCCATGGCCGATTTTGACCAAAACCGATAAGTTAGACCGATATGGGAAATATCGTGGCGGTGGACCACCGCCAACCGCCATGGCCGATTTTTACAACACTAGTATAGAGAAAACACGTGTCTAAAAGTCTCAATCTGCTTTTTGAAAACATAGTTATGCAAACGCATAATCTGTTTTCAAAACGCATTTCCAAACACCCGCTTAATCTACATTTTCAAAATCTCAAACATTGTGATTTAATTCACCTTTACAAAAAGTTCATCCCCAAGTTTAGACCCTCATTATTAAAGTCTTCTTTTCTTTTATTTTTTTTTTCAAAAAACAGCTAACAATCTCACAATAATTACAAATATCACGGAAGGGACAAGAACCCACAAACATTTACAAGCCTTTTGGTCCTCATAACATACCTACATTCCTAAACATTGAAATTCACGGAAATCATTCAAAAATAAAACTTGACCCTTATTACAATAAATCAAACTTCTAAAAGCAGTATACCTACTTTCGGGTAAACCCATGGGGCAGGGGTACGATCTGTCTACATTATACGTCCCAAGTACCTAGCTACGGCCGGATCAGGTATTATCATAAATCAAACTCTAAAAAAGATATACAAAAGTAAAAAACAAGCACATACCATAGAAGTCAAAGTAGTGACACCATACATCAAGCAAGTAGTCCTCAACCAAGACTTCCCAAATACAATCCCATACAAAGAAGCAACAGCAAGTGGCCATGCAAACACAAGCTGCAACCAAACAAGTCCCACAAAGAAATGTGGCTTTTCACCTACCAGGTAATCCTGGTACTCCTGTGTGTACCATGTTTTGAGCTGTACTAGGATGTCTGGGTAGATACTTGTTGGGAGAACTGTTTGAGAATCTAGGAGTGGTGCTCCTATTGCTATTATGAGAAAGAAGAAGAATATTATTGCGTCTATTACTTTTAACAAGGCACCCATTGTTGTTGTTTGATGTTGTTTTAGAACTTAGAATTGCTTTTTGATGTTTTTGAGTATGTGAAGAAGTGTAAGATGAAGCTAAGTTGTGGGATTATTTTACTATTTAGGTCCAGTTGTACTTCTAAAACCCACGTGGGTTAGGTGTAATCTAAGGCTAAAGGGAGTCGTAATCACCCTCACCCTCACTCTGAGTGTTTTGAAACCTGATTTGATTTCGCCGGTTTAATCGGTTGAATCGGGTTTGAAAAAAACCGGGTAAAAAAAACTTGGTTAATCGATTAAACTCGTCGGTTTTTAAGTGAATTGGGTCAACTCGATTTTCGAAACCCGGCCGAGTTTGGTTTTTTTCATTTTTTTTATAAAAAACTAAGTTGATCCGGTGGTCGAACCAGTTGAAAAAAGTTTTTTTTAAAAGAAAACTGGGTTGACCCGACGGTTGAACCGGTAATCCGGTGACTCGATCTTCGATTAAAAACCCAATTTCAAAATCATTGATCACCTCTTCTCCATCCACATCAGCGTCACCTCAGTTTTTTCTCTCTTCTCACTCACTCTTACCATCTTCTTCTCACCTTTTATTAAAATACTCACTTTATACAAATATATCTTACTAAATATCTCACACACACACTCACAAAACAGATAAAAAAAACATTTTAAAAAAAGGATGGACCATAAGTTTTAAGCCTCACGTTTGGTAGGCCGGTCACCATAAGTTCTCTTTCTTTTTCTAGTCCATGAGCGGCGAGAGTATATGTTTTGAGTCACTCCGTGACAATAATCCCAAATTTTTCTAGTCCATGATTAAGTGACAATAATCTCAAAGATTTTTTAGGTTTGATTTAGTGGAGCGGGTTAGTAGAATAAGATCACACCTTAAAATTCGAAAAACTCAATTTAAATAATTACGCATTTGCTTATTCATTTTGATTTCTTCCGTCATTATCTAATGTTTCATTTCAAGATAGATTTGCGTGAGATCGTGAGATGATTAAATCAATTCAAGATTTAATCCTAGCTATATATAAATTGAAAATGGTCAAGTAGAAAAGTTGGATTATTCAACAACAGTCAAATGTGAGAGTCAAACGTGAAAGAAAATGAGTGTTGAAAATTAAAATAATTAAAAAAATATATTAAAAATTAAATGTTAAATCTTAATAGGTTTAGGGTTTAAGGTTTATGGTTTAGCATTGAATCAATCATAAACAATAAACAATATAAAAATGATACTTGTACCTAATTAATATGCCTAAAAACTTGATCGTTACGTTTTCGTCTAATTTTTTACGTTTTCATCCATTTTTACGCCACGCCGCTTTTTACGTTTCGTCCCGCTTTTACGCTTTCATCCGCTTTTTAAGTTTTCGCGATTTTTACGTTTTCATCTTTTTTTACGTCTTCGTCTGTTATTTTACATATTCGTCTGTTATTTTATGTTTTAATCCGTTTTTCACGTTTTCGTCGATTTTTTCACTTTTTCGTCTGCTTTTTAACGTTTTCACGATTTTTTACTTTTTCGTATGTTTTTATGTTTTCGCCTTCTTTACGTGTTCGTCCTTTTCACGTTTAAATCGCTTTTACTTTTTCGTCCATTTTTAACGTTTCCCTGCTTTTTTACGTCATCTGTCTTTTTACATTTTCGCTCATTATTTTACGCTTTCGTCTATTTTTATGTTTTCGTCATATTTTACGCTTTCAATCGATATATACGCTTTCATTTGTTTTACGTTTTAGTCCATTTTTACGCTTTCATCTGCTTATTTACGCCATTCTCTTTTTACGTCGTCTGTTTTCTTACGTTTTCGTCCCTTTTCTTACATTTGCGTCGGTTTTTTATGTTTTCGTTTTTTTTTTATAGTTTTTGGTCCGTTTTCATATGATTTCGTAAGTTTTGTACGTTTCCTTATGCTATCTTATGTAAGAAAACGGACGAAAACGTAAGAAACGTTAAAAAACGGGCGAAAACGTAAAAAATGCACTAAAGAGTAACAGCGTAAAACGTAAAACAAATGAAACGTAAAAAGGAGGAAAACGAAAATGTACGAAAACGAAAAAGACTACGTAAAAACAGACGTAACGAAAAAATGTATAAAAACATAAAAAGAAAAAACGGTTAAAACGATGCAAACAGATGAAAACGTATAAAATGGACGAAACGATAAAACATACAAAAGCATACAAAACGGAAGAAACCGGACGAGAATGGATGAAAAAGTTTAAAAGCGTGTAAACGAATAAAATCGGATGAAACGATAAAAGTAGATAAAACGAATGATAACGCATAAAAACGGATGAAACGATAAAACCATACAAAGCGATAAAATGGATAAAAATGTACAAAGATCCAATATGAAAAAATAGTTGATTTAAAAAAAAAAAATGTTTGAAAAGAGCTTCATCTAAATATCTTTTATTTTTTAAAATAGAAAAATATAATTTTATTTAAACGGGTTTTCAAAATTCTCAACTCTTCTTTAGAAATGGAAAAACAAAAAAAATACCAACTAAACGGCCTGTGGAAAACTAGAAGGGGGGGTTGAATAGTTTTACTGATTAAAACTTCGTTTTAAAATATTTAGATCGACTTATGTCAATCTATTGAATGTGTGTGTTGGATATTGATAGATAAGCATATAAGTAAAACAATGCAAAGATAAAGAGTTAGAAACACAAAACCACGACACAAGTGTTTATAGTGGTTCGCACAAGGACACCTTCCTCGCTTCTACTCCACTCCCCGAGTCACCTACTCGAGAGTTCATAATCACTACAACACAATCTCCTTGTGGCGAGAAGCCTTCACAACGTCACCTACTCTTTATCCGGACAAGGCTAGACACCGGTTCTTCCACGAGGTAGAACCAAACCTATCACAACGCCGCCACACTTTATCCCAGACAAGGCTAGATACCGAGTTCCATTACACAGGAGGAACTACTACCCAACACTACACAACACCAATCCCAAGGAGACACCCTCATTATTACAACATCATCAAGGATATCAATATCCTTGGACACAACCTATCTATGTTTATACATTGATGCACCATATCGATTTTACACCCTTGGCATCTTTCACTAATGCCCTTGACATGATCTTTTGACACCTTTCACTAATGCCTTCATCATGAACCTTTGGCACCCTTCACTAATTCCTTAGACACGGACTTTCGGCACCTTTCACTAATGCCTTCGACTTGACCCTTTTTGGCATCTTTCACTAATGCCTTCAACACGACACTTCTAGAGGAGGAAAGAGCTATCAACAAGAGAACTTCAAGAATCTTGATGATGACGGCTTGGCAACCCATGGACTTGAGTTTGCTTGACTTCAAGAGTTGGTGATCTCGCCTTTAAGAGGAACCTAGAGAATCACACAAAGACAAAAATAAAACTACATAAAAAGATCGGTTAGATTTAAGGTTAGAGAGTTTACAATACTAGGAGAAAGTATGTGTAGAAGTGGCCACTTACAATGAAGAAATGGCTCACTATTTATAGATAAAAATTCACTAATGTCTCACGGATCCCTTGCTTGAGGGATCCGTCCAGTGTATTCCTGGGGATCCGTAGGACGCAACCCCCTAAATGGGTTATGGGTCATGGGTCATAGACTTTGGACCATGGGTATCTCAATAGATTCAATGTATCTAGAAGATGCAATGCATCTAGTCATGGGTTAGCTTCATGGGTTATGGATATTACCCAACATGACTTCATGCATGATGTCATGCAATGGGTCATGGGTTATGGATCATGCTCCATGGGTATGGGTCATGGACTTTGGGTTTTACCCAACTACATTCAATGTGTCTAGTTAGTGGGTCAAGTACTTAGATTCTTACCCATTACAATACATACTAAGTATGTATATATATACCCATTATGTAAACATTGTTATACATATGCATTACTATAACATGAAACACTATTACTTGTTTAGTATTTTATATGAAAACGTAAGTGTGTTAGTAAACTATTGGCTTCAAACCATTTACGTATTTTATTTGTTTCGTTAAAATGATTTTACGTTTGTTATCGATAAAACATTAAGATCGTAAAATATAAATAAACGTTTTACGGCTTATTTGTATTAAAATCTCCCTTTGTTGATGACAAAACATAAGATTATTTTAAGGAAAACTAAAATTGTAAAAGTTTGAATTGAGTTTTACTTTTCTCCCCTTTTGCCGAAACAAAAAGAGCGCCGAAAAGAAACTAACACATAGTTTTAAAAAATGTAGAAAGTAAAAATATGAAAAAGAGAGTAAGAGATGAGAAGAATTATCGTCTTAGCTCCCCTTGACGGGTGCTTCCCTTTGTAGAGGCGCCAAGTAATTAGAAAGGCTAAACTAGTGTTTTGCAATATCGTTTGCAAATGGTTTCGTCTTTTTAGACGAACATGCTCCCCTGACGAGTGATCATTTGTGAGGAGGACGTCAAGTAGTAATGTAAACCTATGTGAAAGTATTGCAAATGGTTTTGCAATTGTTTTGCTTTGACAAGAAACTCCCTCTTGTTGAGGGTGTCAAAGTCTTCAAGTCCATATTGAAAATCTACAAAACAGAGGTTAGAAAACAAGTATATGATGCATAATTTCCTGCAAATAAGACTCAAATTAGTAAGAAAAAGGTCTTCTGTTGCACGGATCCCACGGTTCTTCCCTTGGATGGATCCGTCTAGGCTAAAAAGAGGGATCCGTTTGCCTGTAAGCTTAAGACAACAATGGTGATGTAAAATGTGATGTTAACATCAAAATGAGTTATGTATTAAGGCACCAAACATATTCTCAAAACAATATGGCATATAACATGTAATTTCATTCAATAAAAACACGAAATGATCTACATATCTTTAAAACTAAGAGAATGACTTAAACATGAAATATTTTTCTAATAATTTCTAAGAAGTAACGAAATTTAAAAACATCAAAGTGCTTGAAATCTAAGGCGCGAAGACTTGTTGATGTGGTCCAATCGTTCAAGGAGATGATTAAACATGAAATGCAACTCATTTCGTACTTCTTGAACAAGTCCTTGGGTGAGTTGACAATTAGAGCAATTATTGTCATGAATAGGAACTGGAGGAGGTGGAATGTTTTGAGGAGGCTCCACAAGGGATGGTGGAATTGGTGAAGGCGAGTTAAACGACGTAGGGTGTGGTTCAACTAAAAGTGAGGGTGATAATGCACTAGTTAGTGGTGGAGATGGTAAGTCCTCTATATGGTTGGATCTTTGGTGATTTCTTGTTTCCAAAGATGGACTATTTGATGTTGAAGGTGGTTCCCTATTTAGCGAGAAGGTTGGTGAATGGGAAGTCCTTGGTGGTGATTTTTCTAACGAGTAGAGATTTGGATGGGAAAGAGGTTCGGTAAAGGAATGTAGTCTAGGTTCTAGAAATGAAGGCTTGGGCGTTTTACTAGAGTTAGGAGTGTTTGGTTTAGTGCTTGATGAAGCCTTTTCCAACTCAAAAGTTCGAATGCTAATCCTAGTGGTTTTTCTAGCTTTGATTGATTGAGTTTGTTGAAGAGGGATTCTAGCCTTTGGACTTCTTATGGGAGATTACTCGGTAGAGGAAATCTCATTGATGCGCGTATAACGCGTTTGGGGTCAAAGGAACTTCCTTTTCGTCGAGCAAGTTTTTCAACACCCTAGCCAGTGAACCTAATCGTTGTAGTGTAGTATTGGGTAAGCCTCGGGTATTGATATCATTCTCTAGGGGAATAGGAATGCTAGTAAGAAGTGTACTATGCTAAGGTTGAGGTTGAGGAAGATTATTTTTATCTTTTTATATTTTTTATAAAGCTAAGGGTAAAATCTTGGGGTTTGGATTTGGGGGTTTGGTACTTCTACCGATTACTCTACTATCCAATTATCTAAACTATAGGTAGTCTTATGTCAATTGATGTGTGCTCGTATGATGATTAAAAATGTGTTTACCTAGATACTATTACTCCCTAGTTATCTTTTATTTGTGGTTGAATTGTCACGTCCTTATTCTTAACGCGTTGTGTTTTCTAAGGTCGTAGGGTATGCTTTTTTTCCTAACTCTTTGAGACTACCTTAAGGTTATTGCCTACGAAATCTCTAGGTTTCATAAACTAACTCTAAGGTTATCTTTGGATGTTTAGCCTACAATTCCGCTAAGTGATCTATAAGCTAAGGTTCACAAAAATTACTCAAGAAATTAAACACAACGATGGCCTAATGCACTCCTAAGCCAATTACAATTAAGATAAGAGACAACCAATCAATAATTAATAAATAGGTTTTATAGATCTAAGCAAACACACAAGAAATTTAGCCGGACATGTTAAACACATGACATACATACACATACAATCGAAGACATAATGAAATCAATGAAGTAAAACACTTATCTTGATGTAAAATAAGGTATGAGAACCTTAAGATATTGTCCAAACCGGACTCGAGTTGTTTTAGGTTTTACTCCACAAGTCTACCTCCTAAAATTCGGAAATTCGATTTCTATATATAGTTTAACAATTGCGGACGTCGCTTTATAGTGGGACGCCGATCATCATTAGGGTTTCGTCTTGGCCAAGTAATAGTTGGGACGGCGTCACATTGTGGTTGTGACACCGTCGGTCTTCAAGAGTGACGCCGTGCGAATACGGATCTAGGCCGTCGAGAAGAAAAGTCTTCGTGACGCCCTTCCTCTTCAAAGCCTGACGCCGTCAGGTGTAAATTAGCAAAAAGTCTACTGAGTCGTCACAAATTTAATTACGTATAGAGGGACAACGTCGCCCTTTGTTTGTGACGTCGTCAACTTCAATTCCAGCAGCTTGAGTGTCTTTGATCTTGAATTAGCCATTTTCTTCATATATTCACTCCTTTTCGTCCAAATATGCATCATTCCAGCATTTTGCTTCCAAGAGACCTAAAAAGTGAAAAGGAACGAAATTAAGCAGTAACGGATATAAAAGTGGGCGATTAAGGGCTTAAATGACCCTTTAAAAGTGTACGTTTTAAATCCTTATCAAGTATCCCTACACTTGGTATTTGCTTGTCCTCAAGCAAATGTGTTGGTTTAACATAATTCATAACAAGTGAAAGCACCGCAATAGTCATAACAAGCACGGAAATTATATACTAGCACCTCACAAGGGGTGTTTGGATTCTCTGATCTCTCGGGTGTATATGAAATATAGTAAATGGAAATGGAAGATAAACACTCATTAACCGGTCATAATACATAGATTACCATAGAATTGAGACTAGATCAAACCCCATCGCTTTGGCGTAGCACCTAGGAACAACTATCTAAGAGGTCTTAAAATGGTTGTAATGTTAGGCTTACGGTAGGGAAACAAAGGGTTTGGTTGGATAGGCGATTCTTGGTGGCAAGTCAAAATCTTATGTTACAAGCATGAAAAGAATAGTGTTGCTAAGCCAAGACTCGACTCTCTAAATTCTAGATAACTTTGAAACAAACAAACATAACTATAAACATAGATGTAGGATGGTAGCCCGTATGTTTTTTTTTCTTTTTCTCTTTTTTTTCCAACACTCTTTTTCGCTTTTTTTTTTTTTTTTTTTTTTTTTTTTTTGCATACACTTTTACTCTACCATCCACTACGATAACATAAAAATATAAGGGATTTATAGGAGCATCCTTACACTTGAGTTTTTATTACTCTAACACTAATTTGACCCGAATTGAAAAGATCAAAACACTTGGAGTACTTTATTATGTAAATAAAGGGAATTTGAATTTAACGTTCTTTCCCGTCACTCCAAAAAATTTTACTTTACCCATGAGTCCCAATCGTCCCATAACTTTGTACAAAAGATATGACTCGACTTAGCAACCATGCAAGTAACTAGATAATTGAACTAAGGGTTTAGTATGATAACAATAATGCACTAAAGGTGAGTGCATACAAGGTAGGCTAAGGCGATTTGGGTGTACATTTGAGGTGGATTGTAAACAATGCTTTCATTGATATTCGGAAAACCAAACATCACGAGAACCGCGAAAAGGATAGTCTCGAGGGTTAACTAGGGTATCGTGTACTAAAGATGAGTACATCGCAAGGGTGTGGGAAATTACTAAACCGATGTGGAAGAAGTAATTATAATACAGGTATCAAACAATGGTTATCCTAATGCCTCTTATCATTTAGTTATTCCTAAATACACAAGTGTAGTCTCACTAGCGATCTCGGGATGCATCACAAAACAAGTTCTAGAATCTATTATACTACCGGTACACTCTCGAAGCATTAAAGGTGAATGCTTTAATTCCTATAGGTCTAGGGCGAACCTCACATTTTTTGGGTGGAATTTGAGTGGTAAAAAGTTTTTGTGCTAGTCATATAACTCATATCCATGAGAAGCTTTATTAAGATTAAAGTCCCACCCGTACATGTCATGAAAAAATTTAAATTTGGCGGTATAATTGCCCTAACAAATATTTCTCATCGTTTATTACACAAATGAAATAGGACAAGACAAATGATCAAGGATAAGCATAGTTTCAAAGTTCCGCTTTATTCTCCTCCTACACTTAAACCGAACATTGTCCCCAATGTTCCCGAAAGTATCAAAGTTATGATAATGGAAGGTAATTCAAAGAGAAAGAAACTAGTACTCCCCTGATTAGCTCAGTAGGATCCGTGTGAAGTAGTGGTTAAATTCTTTCCAAAGAAGAATGTGTGTGTGATAAGCTCCATCCAGTATTATGTTTCTTCTTCTTGATAATTAAAACCTGCACACTTTAAGAAAATAGACGAAACCTTTGAGTAAAATCGGCGGTAAAACTATATATGACTCAATTGAACTAGGATATAATGCTTGTGGAATGGATGTTTGCGATTTTCCGGAAAATTAAGACACGAGAATTTCCAAAAGTTATAATTAGCATAGAAAATGAGAGAAATTTTGATAAGTTGTTACACTCCTCCCGACGTCATCAGTTGTAATCTGACGCCGTCAGTTATCCCGACAAACCGTCTCGCTGCGTTTTCGAAAAATTACACCTTTAAAACTGGAAAAATTTGTGCAAAACATCCATTATGACTCGATACAAGCATTTGACTCTAACAAACACACATATATATCGTTTTCACTAATCGTAGTTCTCATGTTCACGTTCTTTTGAAAACGTGTGTAATCCTCCCTACACTTATCCTTTTTGTAAAATACCTTTATATGTAACTAGCTTCATAACCCGCCCAATGAGCGGGTTCGCTTCATATTATTGCCTGACAAAATCTAATCAGAAGTAAGTAAATAGTCAATAACAAAAAATATGTTAAACACAAATTACACTGTTAACATTTGACTTTTTAGTCATTATAATAATGCAATGCTACACACAATTAATAAATACTATAAATACAAATGTATTAACTGTATAACATATTGTAACATGTTAGACTCTGTAAATAAAAATGCTAAAAATATATAGAAGTTAGTTGATGCTCTTTGGATCCGTTCGTCATCCACATCTTTGTTTCCTATCTTCATGTTTCTTTTATTATGCCAGAGAAGCTAATAATTTGTTCTTCGTAGTCCATTTTCATCCGGGCTTTTTTGCTTTTTTCGGTTTCTTTATTCCAGTGAACTTAGCACACCTTCAACTTGATCAACTTCCATATTTAAGCACTCCTGGACTGGAGCCGACACTATCACGTCTTCCATTCTAGCGAACCTTCTATCACCTAACGGAGAATCCAACAAAAAATCATCAAAACATAAACGCAGGTTTCGATTAACACTTATTTTTAGCATAGAGGGTGTTTGGAATTGATTATTTTTTATGCATAAGTGTTGACATTTGCTTTTTTTTAAGATAAGTAGTTTAAAGTGTTTGGATCATCCAAACTGCTAGTGATTATTTTTTCTGCATAAACATCATATGCGGCCTTAAAATGCATTATGAATGGATTAATATTGAAAAAGTTTCAAAGAAAACACGTTATTGTTTGGTTTTATCGCGTTTTTTATGTAAAAAAGTCTTAAAAGTTATCAATTCTTTTGGAACCACATGCATATGAAAAGAGAAAAAAAAACCTTGCACGTCGAATTTGAAGGACTCACTTCTTGTATTCTATTGATTGCTGGCCTGCTTATGCTTATTTTAATACAACCAAACTAAAACACTACTCCTATTCATTTTCATAGGGGAATTGATATGTACACATAGAATTTTACTTTGCACACATAAAATTACATGGGGTATTGTTTGTTTTATTCATTAATTGTATGTGTGCAAAGTAAAATTCAATGTGTACATATCATTACCCTTTTCATAGTGTTTTATTAGAACTCCCAAACAACCCCTTATTTTAAAAATAACTAAGGTCTGAAAGTATCCCTAATTACCGAGAGCATGTATTATTAGCATATACTCCATAAGCATTATTCATGCATTGCGTTTTGTTACAACTTATTATCTTTCATAATAGCCCACATAGTCAAAATAAGCAATCCTAAACACCCCTAATGTTACGACCAAGACCAAGCAATCCAAAACACCCTTGATATTAAGACCAATACATATGTTTTTGTGCTTAGTAACCTATAATTAACGCGTAGTGCTCTTAAATTGCATGTTCACAGCGAATATTGGTTGCTTCAGGTAAAACCAAGTTCCATAATTAGAATTAACAAAGTGCATTGCTCTAACAAAATCTGGAACTTTATGACAACCAAATAATGGAAGGACGTATTGGACGGGATTATGTAAATTAAGCAAGAACCAAGTGGAACTAAGAAAATTTACCAAATAAAAAACAAAATAGAAAATTACCTGTCGCAGTTTAGGAACTTTCGAACACGATATAGGCCTAGATACCACTGTTCAAGCAATATTCGCTAAGAATTTGCAAGCACATAATGAACAATGAAATGAATAATGCAATGACTTTTTCGAGCAAACCTAAATTGACCAAGTCTGTTCCTTCCCCCAACCAAAATTTTACCCAATTTGACCTGCTACTAAGATGCTTATTTTGCCACATTTTCGTAAGAGAAAACATTAAAGCATTAGTCTAACTGGGAATGCTTGGATGTGTGTCTAAGGTGGCTGATATAGATAGATGTCGCAATAATCAGTTTTGGCATTGCATAACAAAAAGTTCTAATGATTCTAAATTCCAAATTAGTTCGGGTAAAAAAAACTCGGAAAGGAGAAACAACTAAAGACGTAGTTATTAGATAGCCGATTATTAAAATAAATGTGAGATCACCTATTTATCCATAACTTTAATTAAATGGTGATCTAATTCTTTGACCTTGATCTACTTTTTCCGGCTGGATGGTAGAAGTTCTGAGGTGTGTGATCTTTGGTAGTTGTGGAGTTACCGGACAACTCTCGATAGATTTTGCTATCGAACTCTGGAAAAAGAAAGAAGTTTTTTCCATGAGCAGAATAATTGGCTTTTTATTAGGGTTAAAGCCAAAAGTACTTAAACTGAAAGGGAAACAGGTCAAACTGGTTGAAAATTGTTTCAAGTGAATTTTTAGCCGTGTAAATATAGTGTTCGTAAACCGTAATCATATGTAAATAACTAAATATTTTTTTGAAAGTTGAAACTATAATAAAATAGAGGCAAAAATGTTTGCAGGGAGCTTATCATCCGTCCCATTCACAGTTATACTATAATGACCAGCTAACCCATTTTCACAAATGATAAAAGTAATGTGTCATCCGACCCAATCATCCCATCTTGGCACGTCCAATAATGGCATGTTTCAACTCGTTAACTATCCCAGGTCAACTAAAAACCGGTTTGATCCATTTTCACTCATACTGTAAATGATCCATCTTAATTATTATGGCATTACCCAGCTTGACCCGCCCCCTTTACGATCTCTGCGTAGGAAATTCACCTTACTGTGATATAATGCAATTAGGTATGATTGTATGAAAACTAACCTCGTCTTCAAATCTTGGTGGTGACAGTAGAGGTACACCTTGCCGATTAAAGTGTTGAATGCTACCATCTTTGAGCTTGTCATTTGTTAAACATTTTGCGGCTGATCATACACAGTAAAGTACCATTAAATAATATCTAAAATATATCTTAAGTACCATTAAAAAAAATATCTAAAGTACCATTAAAAAAAATTAATTGATTGAATCATGAAGAAAAAGTACACATTCAACAGCACGTACAACCAAATGCTTCATGGTTGAATTATAATGTTAAAGCGATGTTAGCTGAAGTCAAAGTATAAAGACCAAGAGGAAGGATATGCAACCATTTCTACCTGCCAAAGATGACTCGAAGCAATAACACTAACTGAATTAACATCAATCTGAAACTGATCTTTTGGTAAACTCAGATGATTCCTACAAAATTGGACGATAAACTTAAAATAAAGAAAAGTACTATTTCCCGTATAGATCAATGGATGTAAATATTGGGTAGACAACAAAGGATAAAGCTGCTTGCAATCTTCTTGCATCATTAAAAAGTTAGATGATGTAAAAATGTGATCTTTTTATCATTAGTAATTTTAATCACATTCAAGGCTGCAGAACAAACTTTTAATCACATTGAAGAGTATATAAAGTATGAAAGAGAGAAAACACATGAGTAAAACATGAAACAACCTGTGCCTTGGCAGAAACTTCTCCGTGGTTATCTGCTACTGAAAACAACATATGTCGAGTACTTAGCTCTCTATAATTCAGAGAAAAGAACAATGATTTATTACACTTTAAAGCATATTATAGACAAAATACTGATTGGTGGGTTATGGGACTAAAAATACCTACAAGTTTGTATCAAAAGCAGATTTTATATAGACGCATGGAACCGAATTAATCCGAAACAATTTTAGATCTTATTCATGAAACACTATTCAGATATAATAAACAACAATATATGGTATGGATCCCTTGAGGATAATTCATAATCAAGTTTTCAAACGTCAAAGTGTCACACAAACATTCTTATATCTTTTATGGATTCGCATCAAACCATAGAGCTTGAGTACCATCACAAGTTGTATAATACTTCCTATAACAATTCAGACACTTAGTTATCATCCAAAACTATTGTATTACACAGTATGACATGGAATAAAAAATATTACTTCAGAAACATTATATTTTCATGCCACAAATTTTCCCCTCCAAATCATAACTTAAGTAATAGTTTTATATTATGCTATATTAAGCTACTGATTTGATGTTGCACTTCTTGGAATTATGTGACTTGTTATAACATTATTAAAGCTTTGGCCATTTCTCCTACTAAGGGACTCTACTTGTAGCAGATTAGCACTTATAGAAAGCCTCCAATCCAAAGTTTGTCAATGAAGCTTCCTAACAAAATCATAGTTCTATATATGATACTTACCAATGGTTGTTAATGTCACCATTGAACAAATGCACCAACTGATATTAACATCAATCAAGTTAAGAAAAAAATAATGATACTAAGCTATAATTCTAACAAATATTCTTCTTATTTACACCTAATAGACTTAATCCAACATCACAAACGGGAAAAAAATCTACCTTTATTGGTTTTTCTTTGAGGCATTTCATCGAACACTTGGCGAGTTTTCTCATCAAACATGTGATAACTGAAGTCAAACATAAATCAATAATTAAACATTCAGCATTAAAAATCAATGTAGAATTCCTTAGGAATGAAACTGTGATGTAGCTCGTTTGATTCCAAAGAAAAAACATCTAAAACATATGTAAAAAAAGCTTACTTATTATCAAAATATTAAAATTTTCAAATTTAACCTAACCTGATTGTGCTTGTGCCCATTACTTTTGTGCCATTGAAATCAATTGTGGACATGCGTTTTGAAACCATATCCTGATTTTGCCCGTCACTTTTCAAAACATACTTGATATATTGAAACATGGTATAGATTATTCTGTTTTGATAAAATTTTGGAATGTGCGAATGAAATGGGGAGGTTATGAAGAAGTGTTGACTGGCATTGAATTTTTAATGAAAAAGCTGAATATATGAGTACAAAGTGAAGTATATTACTTTGGAAGTAGAAGATAATAAATAAATATGTGGATTGCCTCAGTGGTTAAGGCTTGAGGCTGTGAATGTTGAGACCCATGTTCGAATCGTGGATGTGGCAAATTTTTTTTATAATGTATCCGGATGTAGTGCCATGGTGGCATTTCCACCTCATCATAGAGGCACCATGTCATCATTAAAATGCCTAGTAAGCATTATACATGTGGCATGTGTAGTCTCATATATATGTATAGATTAAGACGAGGTTAAAGACAAAATAAAGCATTTTCACAAATTCAAACATGAGAACATACAATAATGAAAAGATATGACACACAAACAAACAAACTGTTAATAAAAATAAACCGTAAAAACGTTTATTTATATTTTACGATCTTCTAATGTTTTGTCGATAACAAACGTAAAATCATTTTAACGAAACAAATAAAATACGTAAATGGTTTGAGCCAATAGTTTACTAACACACTTACGTTTTCACATAAAACAACTAAACAAGTAAAAGTGGTTTTATGATTTAGTATTACATTTGTACAACAACTAGTGTTACATATTGGGTAGATATATACATAACTAGCATGTATTATAATGGGTAATATAAATGGGTAGAAGTTTAAGTATTTGACCCATTGACCAAATACATTGAAAGTAGTTGAGTAAAACCCAAAGTACATGACCCATACCCATGGAGCTTGTTAGGTTCCCATTTATGTAACACAAGCGTCAATATGAAGAAATAAAGAAGAGAAAGGATCGGTTGAACACAAAACCAAAACACACTAATAAATAAGAAAGGTTTATGCTTAGAGTGAAATAGAAAAGTGAACAACCAACCTTCTAAGGAAGGTTTACAAGGCTATTTATAGGAGAGGGAGCTAGGGCAACACTCCTAGTCCCTTCCTTTCCTTATTAGATATGGGCCAAGGCTTATGGGCTTTCTACATAAGCCTTGCCTTTAATACTAACCTAAAAGCCTATTTAAACTAACTATTACATATTAATTACAAACACTTGTAATCTAGTCTAGGAGTGATTCCAACAATCTCCCCCTAAGTGTTGGTGATTAATGATTTGAGTGATAACGTTGTAGGTCTTGATGTAATAGTAGCTTTGACGCCTTCCGACATTCTTCTTTCTTGTGAGAAGAAGTGTCTTGATTCGAACAATCTCCCAAAGTAAGGATCATGTTTACTTTGAAGTTTTTCGACTTTGACGCCTTCACTATCTTTGTTCTTTGATCTTTGTTCTTTGTGGTGGTAGTGATAGTATGTTGTGGTTATCTCATCGTGTCCTGTCGTTGCTCCGGTGTCTCCACGCTTTCTCCAACATGCTCACACGCCTTTAACGTTGGATTTCGTATAGATGAAATTCTCTTAGTCTTTAAACTTTGTAGATTCTTTGACTTTGATGAAGAATCATTCGACTTTAATGTTGCCTTTGAGAGAACTTCATTTAGTGTTGATGTTGGTATGAGCATGTGAAGAATCGCATGATCTTTTCTACCCATGAGCATCCATAAGAAAACATAAATCATGGGTTAGAAATAATCCGGTAACACAAGTTTGAACTTGAGTGTGTTAACACATAGTGTGAAAACACGTCTCTAATTCTCACAAAGGTCGTTCTCGAACCGGATTCCCACAGTGAGATAACGCGATATACCAAAGTACACCTCATGCCTCGTGAGTCGAGGTATACCAAGCATCACCCCACGATCGTAGACCGTTTGAGACACACTAAGCTAACCCACAAGGAGTTACCGGTGACTTGTTGTCGTGGTCGTTTGATGTTGACCGGCGCGAGTTTCCATTTAATCACCGAGGATCACAGATATGAACCTCTCATAAATGTTCTCGACAGTTGCTAAGATCCGTGAAGGACTCAATAATGTATCACTTGTGTTCTTATTGTTGAACGACAAGCGATGAATTGTCAAGTGTACTTAAGAGATCTTTTGATGAATCTCGTGGCTCTATACTCAATAGTGCGCTTTGGTTTTCTGGCGGAGACTAGGAGAGGGTCTCCTTCTTCAATAGCGACAATCTCTAAGAGAAAGCCGATAGTTTACGTAGGGTTCCCTGTGAGAATGAAACAAGCTTCGTAGAGAGAAACTTGAGTGGCTAAGAAGGTTTAGTGCATGCGTCATTGGATCCATGACGACTTTATTCTTCAATACCGGTGTCATCAAGTGACAACCAAGAGTATATGAATTGAACCCGTGTATCGCCTCTAAGTTGAATAACTGGAGGGCTATTTCTTTTCACCCTTTTCTTTACTTTTCTTTTAATTCTTCAACTCCTTCTTTCTCCGATTCTCATTTTCTCCTTTTATAATCATACCTAAGGACTTCTAATTCTAACTATTGTTGGTCTCCTTGGGTAGATCTCTCCGGCTCTGGCGGATCATAGACGGTTATTCCTAACCTTAGTCACCTTATAACTCCATGACTAACCTATGTTGCCATTAAACCATTATCTTGAGAATCTCTCAAAGTGGTTATGAGTAAAAGCTTTTGTACCACCGCTGAGAGTTTAGGATTTTGCGAATACTCCCCTTCATACGTGCTTAAGTATTTTGACAAAATCTGCACGGTGAGAGAAGAACGCGCTTTTGAATTGATCAACTCTAGATAGACAATTCCCATGAGACACGGTTACATCACCGACTAGGTCGACTTGAAGTTGTAAACACTCCTTGGTGAGGAGGTTTGACCGTCAAGGTTCATGTCTACCAAGAATTTCTCGAATGGTACATTCTACTAGGACAAGTCCTTTGCGAGACACGTTTACATCACTAGCGAACTAGTTTGAAATTAATACCCGTCCCGGACAAGTCTTTTCGAGTTACTAACATTGAAGTGCTCGTCAATTCATTGGTTAATTCTTTAGCCTGATAATTCAATAGCAATTCACAACATATTTCTTATCACATAATTTTTCTCTCCCTCAAAAAAGGCATATAAATGTTATTTTTGATAAATTTTTATATATCGAATATGTCCATTTCGAGTTTTGTGGGAAGATTACCACGAAGAACAATTTTGTGAACAAAGTTTTAAACAAATACTCCCCCTCAACAAGTGATATTAACTTTTGAGGTTTTGAAAAACTTAAGAGGAAGTACTTGTTCTTTTGAGCAAAACTTTGAAAAATGAAAGTTTTGATTAGTTTTACTCAAAAGTAAGAAGCTTTCGCTCCTTTTATAAGGATTATGGCACTGAAGCGTACCACAGGGTCCTTTCAAGGCAAGTACGGGTTGTACACTGTTATGTGTGCACAAGCCATTATAATATATAACTCACACATCCAAAATATGATAAGGAAACAAATCAAGGGGTACCAGGAGTCTCAGGTATTCCAGCAATAACTCCAGGAGTGCGATCTGGACGTTGGTAGCCCGTGAGAGATATGCTTGGACGACCGCCTACGAAACTTTCCAAAGTTCTGATATGATCCCTTCTGAACAACCTTTCATCAATCCGCGTGATGATCTTCTTAACATCCTTCCTATCCCTTGAATTCCATATCTTCTTCGACCCTATGCCTTCATGAATCTCCTTTAACCGATAAGCTAATCCGTCCCTGACTTTCTTCAATGTATGATCCCCAAACTTGTGAAGCTCTTTGCACGCCATAAAGCAATTGTGATGTAGTTCACTTCGGTAGACTACCCCAAATGGCTTCTTGATGAGGGTGTACTGAGCAAGTTGGTTTATGTCGGGAAGGTCTAGCTGAGGTTTTGTGAGGTTAACACGCTTATGATATGATTCCACGGCAAGTTGAATATCTTCTACACGTTTTGGGATCACGATGCTTCTGATGAAGATAAGTAATGACTTGATGTACTCGCGTTGGATAGTAGTAGAGAATTGTCGCATTCGTCCTTGTACTTTTGTAAGATACATATCTTCAATGTCGTTTAGAGAGAATCTCGGAAAATCCGCTTCACATAAGTCATATTCCTCTTCGTCTTGTCGTTTGACCATAATTTTCTTAAGGAATGTGTAGTCCCACTTTGACGAAAAGGTAACATATTGAATAGCAATGATCCGTTTATCACTGAACACTTCCTTTTTCGACTTTTGAACCCGGCAGCTTTTGTAGAAGTTTCTTCGTCGTTCTAGCCAATGATGAATCCCATAAAGTGCATCAAGGTCATACTTTTCCACTTTGTCTGAGAACATGTGTGTGGCATCTTCTTCGATGGCTATGCCGTTGGAGTATATTGCTGCCGGGAAAGGGAGTGTGAGTGACGTAGCGTATTTCTTGGAGACATCGCTACCGTGTAGAAGAAACTCTAGGTCATTGTTGAAGAAATAGCGGAATGGAATCTTGGGTTGATCCGGTCGGCCAATTGTAGGTAGAGGTCTGGTCCAGTCAGTGTAGTATGGAGCTTTATGCAGTCCGGTGAAGTCGATGTTTGATTCAGATTGAGCCAATCAATGTTGTTAGACATGGCTCGTGCAATGTTATCAAGATGATATTCGAATTCGATTGCACTTTATGAGCTGTCTTTAAGTAGTAGAAATGCATCGTTCTTGATTCGCTTCAACTCTGCCTTAGTCATCTTCTTCACGTTGAACTTTTCCTGAATAAGCTTCACATGGTCCATTGTACGGCCATCTACCATTTCTTGACCTTCTGGTAAGGAGGGGGTGGCATCAACAAGTCTAGAAAACCAGTCATATTCTTCGGTTGTGTCTTCATCTAGCCATGAGAGAACATCGTTCTTCTTCTTATTATTCTTTGGCTTTGATGATGATTCTGGTTTCTTTGTTGTGGCAGAAGAGGTGGGTTTTTGTTGGGGCTCGGGGACATCTTCATCGTCACCACCAGTGTATTCGAAATGATCTCCGGTTTCTCTGTTTGTGGTGGTAACTCGAGTCCCGAGGTTTCTCGATGCAGCAGAGCGTGGAGGAGATCTTCTTTCGTGGAGGTCCTTTGGGGTGGTGGTGGCATAGAGGAGGATTCACCGACTTCTTCTTGCGTTTGGACTCTTTGTCCTTATCCCGATCATCATCGCCTCTTCGACGCTTTGGGCTCACCGCCGCTTTGCATGAAGTTTTAAGTTGGTATTCCAAAGAATCGTCAAACAGTTTAACTTCATCAGAAGTAAATGTTGCAGATCATCGAGACATTTGTAGTACAAGCTTGGAAACCATTTCTGCATCGGAGACAGCTGTAGACTCAGTTGGGTTGATTGTTATTGATAAAGGCGTTGATTTTATTGTTTGCTTGACCAACTGCATGAGATTCGGATAGAGTTTTCTGGTGAACATCTCTCTTGTCACTCCAGGAACAATGTCGATAAGGAACTTATGAGTGTATTCCCTAATCGTTTTGTTCATTTCACCCTGTATGTCACGATCGAGAAACTTCGGATTTGTTCCCGTTCTCCCAACATCTGGTTTATCCCATTTTGAAGAAGGTTGACTCTGTCAGCGAGTTTATTGAGTTTCTTGTTGACTATGTTCTTCTTCCTTACTTGCTTGACCGCTTTAACAATCTTTGTCTTTGCACGGGATACCTAAGTTTCGGTTGGTTTCTTTACCGATCTGGATGCGGATCTTGTGGTGGTTTTGGATGGTGGTAGAGATGAGTAAGAAGATGAGTCTGACGATGATGATTCATGAGGAGGCTCAGAGTCCTTTGGTGGCTCAAAAGTTTGTTCCTTTATATGTGCGGGACTATATAGAAGATAGTCATTGGCTTTCTTTTTGGCTTGAGCCTTTTCTGCAGCCTTGACCTTTGCCTCTTCATCTACTTGAGCTTGAGCTTCATTTTCGCTTTTTCTTTAGTTTCATTTCGATCTTCATCGGTATTTTCTCGCACTTCTCATTTCGGTTCCTCAAAGTCATAGATGATAGAATCCTCAAGTTGCTTTTGTTGTTGTTCGTGGGTGGTGGTACCGTTCCCCTTATCGGGTTGATTAACCGCGCCGAAACGGTGTAGATAGTACACCACCACTTGACCCTCCGGGGCCACGAGTTTGTTGTTGTTCAAACTCTTTAGCAACATGTTGAAGTCTCGAGATTCTTCAACTTTTTTCTATAGTCTTTGTCTTCATCCACCGGCTCTTCATTGGAGCTCTCTTCTTCCGCTCTTGCACCGTAGTTTTCCTTTATCGGACTTGGGACTTGGGGTTTTCAACTGTTAGTGTATCATCTACAAGCAGATTACGAGTAGGTAACCTCTTCATCTAATTCGATTGCCTCCGAGTCCTCATCCATCACTTTGGGTTCGGTTTAGGATTTGGAATAGCAACCGCTGATGGTACTTTCCTTTTCTCGAGGATTTCTCTTTGGATACTTTAAGGGACTTCCGGTGCTTGTAACACTTCCTGCTTGCGCTATCCCGGTCTTCCTAACAGTGTACTAGAAGACTTAACATCAATGAAACCTACTTTTCACCTTCAATCTGCTACGGATATCGTTTGTACGATTGAAGTCCTTTGATTTCATCAGAGAGAAGATAATCTGGCAACACTACACCCTGTTTCTTCGTGGTTGATTCTTTGAATCTTACCATGTTGAGTATGGGTTCAAGTAGCACGGAGTGATGGTTGGGGTCTTCAAGTCTTTGGGGAATATCTGGATTGGTTTCAAGAATCCTTTTGATCAACAATTTTGTGTATATGACATAAGGGATCTTGGAGCCAGCCTTTTCGTAAGTCATCATATCGTCCCGCATCGGTGCAAAAGCACGAAATCAATGAAGATCGAGGAGTATAGAGTCTCCCGGTCGTTATGTCCCAATGAGCTATGCAATGGATCAATCAACGCGTCTAGTGATCGAGAAGTTTGAACGAAAAAGGATTTGATTATTATTATAACTACGGAAAATCCAACAAATTAAAAGGCTTAAATGCAAATTAAAGGAAATTAAAAGATAAAATCTATTAAATAAACGCTATCACTATAATTAAAATGATGTTTTGTTTTTATGTTTTAAAACTAAACTTAAATTAAAATCTACGCGACGTACAAATTAAAAAGTGAAACTAAATCAATATTAACCCTAAAAATATGAAAATGATGTTTTTACAATCCTAATGATAAAAGAAACTTTTTAGAAAAAGAAAATTATTTTTAAAACTAATTATCTAATTAAAAACTATTTTTAACTATTAATTAATTACCTAAAATACAAGAATATAGGAAATTAAGCTAGAAAAATAAGATTAAGACTTGGAAAAGTCTAAAATATCAAAATAGACTTTTCAAAACTATTTTTGTATTTTTATGACTATTTTCTATTTTCTAGGAATTTTAAACTATTAAAAACTAATTAAATTACTAAAATTACCAAATGAACTATGAAAAATATGGAAAATTACTTTTTCACTTTTTATATTTATCTAAGCCTAAGAAAATTGAAAACTTATTTTTTGAACCTTTTCTAATTTTTGTATTAAATGCTAATTAAAAAGTATTAAAAACTAATTAAAATTAAGAAAAATAGCAAAACAACTTAGAAAAATCTGAAAATTTCAGGAAAACTCTAAAATAATATTAAGAAGCTATGAAAAATGGAAAACAGTGTGGTTATGTGGAAGAAAATGAAATCGATGAATCAAGTGCTTATTGAAATAAGCACTTGATAAGCAAATGAGCAAAACAAGCTACCAAATCGATCACGAAGCTATAATATACTAAATTAACCAAATTTCAACTAAAACAACAAGCTACAACCACTGGATTAGCAAGATAACACAGATTTGATGATTTGAATATATAAGCTAAAACAGAAATGGTACCAACTTTAAGCCCAAGAATAAGCACTCAAATAAGCTACAAACTAAAACCAATTATTGAGACCTAAACTAGACCTAAGTAGCTACTTGTAACCAAAAGACCAGACTTTAACAAGCTTATATAAGCTCTGCAAAGCTTGCTAAAAATCGAGAAAATCACTCGATGTATATCGAGTTGGTGCGCAGGCAACTGGGGCTCACTTTGAGCTTATGCACAAGCTTATCCAAAGAGCTTAAGCTAAAACAGATATGAGGTCTTAAAGACCACCAAGAAACTACTTATATCCCAAAAATCAGACCCTAAAAAGCTTTAATGAATCTCATGCATCAATTGCAAGTTCTGCAAAAATCAACTTTTTCACATTTTTTGACTTTTGAAACAGATTGACACTTTGACTTTCTTGAACTTTGAATCCAATTTTATGACTGATGTTGATGTATTATGATGTAATGAAGCTAATGCAAGCTTTGTTTATGACTTCTAAACACAAATGAAGGATTTGCAAATCCAAAATCCAACAGATTTAACAATGAGATGATTTGAAACTAATTTTGACTTTAAGTGGTTGCAAACACAAACTTAAGACTCAAATGAGTTCAAATAGACTAAACAAACATGAACCAACAAAAAGCTAACCATGAACAAGCCTCAGAAGCAGATTAAATCAAGAAACCAAACACCCTTATATTAACTGATTTGCAAATTAAAACTAAGCTAAACAACCGACCAAGCAATATTTAATGATCAAACTAACTTAATATAACTAAAATACTACTATTAAACAAGTTTTAACAAATTATAACTACAAAAACAGATTATGCAAAAAACTTGAAAATCACTTACAAAGGGTCCAAAGCCACTATGGCTTGCCAACCATGAAACCAAGAACCACTAACCTATTTAATCAACCCAATGCTTTCCATTTCAACCCATTTCCATTCTCGCATCACCCATTCCATCCATTTCCATTGCCATTTTGACCATGTTTGACTTTTGTTGACCAAATGTCAAAATGAGTGAAAACTTGAAAATGAGCTTATAAAAAGCTATGATAAGCTTATATAAGCTTGTTTGAGCTTAAAACAAGCTTATTGAAGCTTTTAATGAGATTTTGACTTGGAAAATTTCAACAATGGGACATGAAATGATGAAATGAACATTAAACTTGAAATTGATACTTGGAATGAGTTTAATACACTTAAATAACTTAAAGTTGATACAAATTAACTTGAAAATACAAATTTAAAGCTAATTTTAAAGCTTAAGTAATATAAAAACGACATACAGAAAAAAAATAAAAAACTAGACTCTCTTTCTTGCTTCCTCTTGGCTTTTTTATAACCCAAACTCTTTCTCTCTCTTTCTCGAATGATCCCAACAAAATCTCAGCCATTGGATGGCTTTGAATCAATCTTGGCCGTTTAAACTGGTTTTGGCGCCAAAAAACTGGTTTTGCATATTGGGTTGAGTGGGGGTTGGGGGGTGCATTTAATGCACTTGGAAGGTAGGTGAGGGGGGGAGACAATGGTGAAGAGGGGGGTGGAGGAGGGCTTGAGGGGGAGGTTGCGCGATGATGTTGGTCGGGAAGACAGGGGTAAACGGGGCGGTTTGTTTTATTTAAATGGTTGGGTTTTGGGTTGGTCGGTCAAGGTAAAGGACCGGGTAAGTGATTGGGCCAAGTGTTTTTATGTTTGGGCTTGGGTTTATTATTAGGGTCCGGTTGGGTTTGTAGAGTATTAATAAATACAAGGACCAAAGGTGTAAATTTCAAAATTCAAGGGACCAAACATGTAAATTATGAAGATGAGTCAAGGGTTGGTCTTGACAATTTCAATAAGTCCAAGGACTAATTTTGCCATTTTGAAATTTTCAAGGACTAATTTTGACCAAAATTCAAACTTCGTGACTAAACTTGTAATTTCTCAAACTTTTAGATTTTCCACCAAAGGACTAAATATGACAATTTATGATTTTAAAAGGACCTTTGGTGACTTTTCTTTTGAAATTATGGCTCGTGGACTATTTTTGACAATTTTGAAACTTGGGGACTAAAGCGCAATTTTGCAAATTTGATATGTTTTTCATCCGATTTTGATATTTTTGCATTTAAAACACATAAAACACTGATTTGTGATATTTTGATCATTTTGATGTGTTTCGAGTGTTTTCGATGATTTTGCGCTTTATTTTGTACAAAAATGATGAGTATTTACACACTCATCAATCCCCACATCGAGATATTGCTAGTCCCTAGCAATGATTTGAGAAAACATAATGGATTTTAATCTCTTTACCAAAAGCCATTACTTGGAGTAGCCAAATGTTTCAGTTCAAGTAAGAACCATGGTACACCGATAACCATGTGATTTTGAGCAAACCACCGACTTTCAACGGATTTGATTTTGTCTTTACCGAAGCCGTACCTTCCGGACTAGCCAACTCTTAGATAAATTATCAATATTATCTTTGGTGAGTGATTACCAATTATGGTTTTTCCATCGCCTTTACCACAAGCCATAATCTTGCGGGCTAGCCAACTCTTCACTTTTTAGGATATGGTGAGTTGAATACCATACAATTTTGGGCAAATTGCAAGCCATATAAACGGATTTGAGATATCTTTACCAAGAGCCGTTTGCTCTGGATTAGCCAATCCTTTTGTCTTACGAGACATGGCGGATCGATAACCAAATGAGAAAGTGTAGAACACTTACTCCAAAAAAAAAATTTGGCCAAAAACGGGGATTAGGCGGTATAATTACATGATAAAATTCGTGAGAATCCCCCACACTTAGAAATGAATATTGCCCTCAATATTCAAAGTACCGCGGTTATGCCGAAACAAAGAACGTAAAAGGGAAATACTACGGCCATTATTTAGAAAGAAGATTTTTTTTTTTTTTTTTTTTTTTTTATAAAAACATGTGGGCAACCCCCCCACACTAGGGTGGTAGAAAGAGGTAAGAAGACAAAAATATGGGTGAAAACCCATATGGCATGCTACTGTTTTTGATTACCGAGTCGCTAGCTTGACTCGATCCCCGCATTCATTGGTTCATGGGGAAAGTTTGAAGATCCGGGACAACCATGGATGGAATGTCCTCTCCAAAGTAATGCTTCACTCGATGACCATTCACTTTAAAATTAGGACCATCGGGTTGAGATAACTCAATGGTACCATAAGGATAAACATTAGCGATAGTAAATGGACCGCACCAACGGGACTTGAGCTTTCCGAGAAAATCTTCAATCTTGAATTGAAAAGAAGGACTCGATCACCAACGTTGAAAACGCGGTTCTTGATTTTTGAGTCATGAATCTTCTTTGTCTTTTGTTTATAGATCAAAGAGTTCTCGTAAGCTTGATCACGGAGTTCATTTAATTCATTCATTTGAACTTTCCGATGATCACCACCGTCTCGAATATCAAAGTTAGCATGCTTCAAGGCCCAGTATGCCTTGTGCTCGAGCTCAACCGGAAGATGACATGCCTTCCGTACACCACTTGTATGGAGTGCACCCGATGGGTGTTTTGTAAGTCGTCACGGAAGGCCCAGAGTGCGCCATCTAACCTATCCGACCAAGAGGCACGGTTTTCACCAACCGTCCTCTCCAAGATTCTTTAATCCCGGTTAGAAACTTCCACTTGCCCACTTGTTTGTGGGTGGTACGCAGAGAGGTACGGTGAGTTACACCATACTTTTGCATGACTCTTGCAAATTGGTCATTGCAGAATGCGTACCACGATCACCGATGATGGCTCGTGGAGTTCCAAACCTAGCAAATAAGATTTCAAGAATTTCACCACAACTCGGGCATCGTTGGTGGGTAAAGCCTTAGCTTCAACCCATTTTGACAAGTAGTCAACGGCCACGAGTATGTACTTATTTCCGTGAGAAGAAGGAAATGGCCCCATAAAGTCAATGCCCCGGATGTCAAAATCTCACACACTTGAATGGCGTTTTGCGGCATTTCATTCCTTTGTGAGATATTCCGTGACGTTGACAAGCGTCCACGGGTTTTGACGAATTCATGGGCATCCTTATAGATTGTGGGCCAATAGAATCCCGAATCAAACACCTTCTTGGCGGTGTAGTTGGGGCTATGATGTCCCCAAGAGGGTCCGTAATGGCAAGCCTTGAGAATGTCAATAGCTTCCCGACCATACACACATCGCCGGATGACTTGATCCGCACAAATTTTAAACAAGTAGGGTCGTCCCGAAATAATGTTTCACATCTTTAAAGAATTTATTTTTCGTTGGGACGACATCCCTTTCACCACAAAGTTACCCGCATGGTAATTTGCAAAGTCGGCAAACCATGGGGTAGAAGAATCTCCACGAAAAGAAACCACATTGAGTGTTTCGAGAGGAAATGTTTCATTAATTTCCTTTTCTCGAACACATTTTGGTGAGGGTTCTCTAATCGGGACAGATGATCGCACCGGTGTTCTCGGCTCCTTTTTATCACGAATGATGATATCAAATTCTTGTAGGAGGAGAACCCAACGGAGCAATCTCGGCTTTGCATCTTGTTTTGCAAAGAGATATTTGAGTGCCGAGTGATCCGTATACACCACGCATTTGGTCAAGATAAGATATGGCGAAACTTCTCAAACGCATACACCACGCTAATAATTCTTTTTCCGTAGTGGTGTAATGGGTCCGAGCTTGATCATAGTTTTGCTCGCGTAGTGGATTGGTGAAAATGTTTGGTTTTATGTTGCCCCAAGACCGCACCGATTGCAAAATCACTTGCATCGCACATGAGCTCAAAGGGTAAATCCCACGGGGCAACTAGAATGGGTGCTTCCGTAGCTTTTTCTTAAGTGTTTCAAAAGCTTGATGCACTCGGAGAGAAGATGAAAGGAGCATCTTTTCGAGAAGATGGGTCATAGGCGAGCGATTTTAGAGAAATCTTGAATAAATCTACGATAAAACCCGGCATGACCTAGAAAACTCCTAACACCTTTGACGGTAGTAGGATGAGGTAGTTTAGCAATGACATCAACTTTGCTCTATCTACCTCAATCCCATTCTTAGAAATCTTATGGCCAAGGACTATGCCTTCTTTGACCATAAAGTGGCTCTTCTCCCGCTTTAGACATAGATTGGTGTCTTCACACCTTTTAAGCATTTTGTCTAAGTGGGAGAGACATGTCTGAAATGAGTCCCCAATGACCGAGAAGTCATCCATAAACACCTCCATAGTTTCCCGATCATGTCGTGGAAAATGGCCATCATACATCGTTGGAACGTGCGGGAGCATTGCATAAGCCAAAAGGCATACGTCTATAGGCAAACGTCCCGTATGGGCGGTGAATGTGGTTTTCTCTTGATCCAATGGATCAATGGGGATCTGAAAGTAACCCGAGAAACCATCAAGGAAACAATAGTACTCGCCCTCGCTAATCTCTCAAGCATCCGGTCCATGAAGGGTAGAGGAAAATGGTCTTTACGGTGGCTTCGTTTAACTTACGATAGTCAATACACACACGCCATCCCGTAACCAATCGAGTTGGAATCAACTCGTTTTCTTCATTCGTGACAACAAGAATGCCACCCTTTTTGGAACGCAATGAATTGGGCTAACCCAAGGACTATCGAGATCGGGTAAATCAAACCGGCATCAAGAAGTTTGAGAACCTCTTGTTTGATAACCTCGTGAATCTTAGGATTCACCCTTCTCGACTTTGAATCGCGGCTTGAAGTCATCCTCCATTAAGATTTTGTGAGTACAAAACTCGTGGTTGATACCCTTAATATCGGAGAGTTTCCAAGCAATTGCTTGCTTGTGTGACTTCAAGACCTTTATGAGAGCGCTTTCTCCTCCTCGCTTAAGTCTTTAGCAATTATGACGGGTAATTTATCATCACCCTCCAAGAATGCATACTCGAGATGAGGAGGTAGGTCCTTAAGTTCAACCTCGGAAATTCTTCAAGGATGATTGCACCGATTTGATTTCCTCAATTGTGATTTCTTTCGGAGGAGTGAAGGTAATGGATCTTCATTAAGCAATTGCTCAAGATAAAGAATATCCCCTCCGAATCATAAACACCATCAATTCCAGTGGAATTGATTCATCAAGAGCCAGAAATTCATCGATCTCTTCCGAAGGAAGTCACCTCCTCAAACGGAGTGAGAGAGGGAAGAGTCGGCAATGATAGGTTGAGAAGATGTGGTGGAATTGGAATTCCACTCACGAATTATGAAGATAACCAAGAAACTCTTGAGAGTACTCCTCGAAGCAATGTCAATTAAATCGACTCGATTAATTGATTCAAGATCATAATTTGAGGAGTACCTCAAGTCGATCGAGGTTAAAGGTAACGACTTCATTACCCACACGTAGAGTGATCTCTTGCTCAAATACATCGATAAGAGCACGGCCCGTCCTCGTGAATCCCGCCCAACAATGAGGGGAACTCGAGGATCGACATCGAAATCAACGACCACAAAGTCACCGGAAATGGAACTTTCCTACTTTCACGAATACATCCTCGGCGATGCCAAGAGGACGCGATATAGAACGATCCGCAAGCTCAAGAGTCATGCGGTAGGAATAAGTTCGGAAGAGAAAGTTTCTTCCATATCGAATACGGCATCGATTGATGCTTGCACCAAGATCGGCAAGGGCAAAGCATTCAATCATCCCGGAAAACACAAGGAAGAAGAAATTTTCCGGGATCTCCTAGCTTCTCGGAAGCTTTTTAACAAGATCACGAGCAATTCTCATTCAAAGGAGTCTTAGCCATTTCAAATAGCTTTTCTTTGTTGCTCAACATATGTTTCGAGTAGATGCAAACTTGGGCATTAACATGATGGCATCCGCGAAGCTTATGTCAAAGTGAAGTTCTTGGAAAATTTGAAAGAATTTTTCCATCGATGACTAGCTTTCTCGCGAGCTTTGCTCATGTAACCGTGAGGGTAAGGAATAGAAGTTTTGGATTTAGGGTCAACAAGCTACGGAGGTTCAAAACAACTCCTGATTTGCTTGGGTTTGGGGACAACCCGAGGATGGACATTGTTGGCACCTTCCGTTATTAGTAGGAAGTTCCTTGTCCTTTGTCGCCTCGTGTTCGCTTTCCACTACCTTCGGGAGAGAGAAGAAGAAGGGTAGTAGGAATAGCGGGTCCGAATAAGAAGCACCACTGGGTTGTGATCGCTTTGCATCGCCCCTCGGATTAGCGATCGTGTTGCTAGGTAAAGTACCGAGCCCGAGGGTCGATCATTTAAAGACTTCTTGATGTCGAAATCGGCTAACCAACAACCGATTCATTTCTTCTTGGGATTTCATGAATTGTTTCAACAACTCATCGATGATGGTCCAGTTGGAACAATGGCTTGAGTTTGCACAGAAAATTCGCCCTCTATTGTTAGGATTAGGGCCTTGATTTTGAAAATTCCTTGATTATTGCCATGAAAATACCCTTGGTTGAAATTTCCGACACAGGTTTCTATTGTAATTTCCTTGATGTTGGAAATTTTGATTCGATTTTGAAAACCGTTGTTTTGATTGAAATGACCTTGGTTTTGAAAACCTTGGTTTGGTCTATTTTGATTCGATTACGGTTTTGGTTTTGATTGAAACCGGAGGTCCAGTAGTAGTTTAGGACGGTGGTTCGGGTCTCTGAGAGCACGATATTGATTGCCTCCTTGATTAGACATCCCGCCCACAACATTAGCTTCAAAGGGTTACCATCGGTGGCCATACAGCTTATAGTAAGCATGGGGCCACCACAGTAACACAGACTTCCACTTTCTTAACTTCAGCAGGAGGTGAAGTTTGTGGAAAAGAGACTTTCTTTTGATTGGAGAGAACCAAAGCTTGGATAGCTTCCGTGAGTTTATCAATCTTAGCATCGGTGCTAGATTGACTCACGGGCGATGAAGAAGAAGAAGGACCAACACCGACTTGGGAAACAACCGCTTGCTTCGTGCGGTCGGACTTTAGACTTGTTTTCGATTATCGCTAAAGCTTCTTTGACAGTTTGCTTAGGAAATTTCCTCCGCGGAGGAATTGAGAGAATCTTGATCGATTGACTCACTCCATTGTAGAAAGTATCGAGTTGCATCAACTCGGAGAAACCGTGGTGAGGACATTTGCGAAGCAATTCCTTGAAACGATCCCACGATTCATCAAGGATTCATCAAACTTCGAGTGAACTTGATGATTTCATTTTAAGACTCGTGGTCTTGGAAGGTGGATAGAATTCATTCACAAATTTCTTCACCGGATCTTCCCATGTCTCTATAGATTGAGGGGTTGTTTTCAAGCCAAATCCGGCTTGCCCTCAAGAGAAAATGGGAATGTAAGAAGCTTAACAACATCGGTGGGGACATTCTTATACTTGATGGTAGATGCAATCTTGTTAAACCATCGAATATGAGCATGAGGATCATCCCGCTCAAAACCGAAGAATTGATTAGAGGTTACAAGATTCAAGAACCCGGTCTTGAGTTCAAAATTTTCACCACGATGGTCGGCACAACGATAGCATCTCCATACCCGTCGATGGGTGCACGGAGAAGCTCGCACATAGGAATTTCATCCGCCATGATAACGGGAGTAGTGCGAGCAGTCCGGATCTCGATCCGATGATGGAGCGAAAGTCTCGAACACGCCTTCTTGGAATCTTGACAAGCTCACGAAATGGGCTTACGGATCTAGAAGAGCGAAAAGATACACTAGAGTTAACTCTAAGGAAACTCGAGTTAAGGAGAGAAATGGAATTATGAAAATCTTTCGATGAGAATGAGAATTATGAAGACGTTTTGTAAAAATGGGGTGAGAAGAATCTTTATGGGTTTTCCGGTTCAAACGTCGATATCACAACAAAATCAATTAACACAAAATCGAGGCAAAACAACGATGAACTTAACCAATAATCCAAGATGAATGGCTTCTTTGAAAAAGGTACACCAATCACAAGGACACAAAGGCAAGTTTTAAATCTTTAGTTCGGGAACTTATTATGGTCGCACCCCAGTTAGGTAGTGCACCGCCTTGGTTTTCGTGGTAATCTTTTAAGTTGTTAATTATTAAAGAAAACGACGAATCTTTTGTATTTTTATTTTGATACATATATAGAAACAAAAGAAAAATATTTTTGTGTTTTATACGTTTTGGATGTTTTGGGTTTTTGGATTTTTAGAAGAAAATATGGATATATATATATATATAGAGATGGATGATATAAACAAAGAGTGAGGATTCAAACAACTAATGCTAAACGGAAGATAGATCAAGACACTCCAAGCATGGCGCCAAAATTTGATGCGCGCAAAAAGTTTGATCAAGTGCTACTTGTGAATGGCGTCTAAAAGACTTAAAACCGCTCAAGCACGAATGCAATGAAGATCCGAGGAGTATAGAGTCTCCCGGTCGTTATGTCCCAAATGAGCTATGCAATGGATCAATCAACGTATAGTGATCGAGAAGTTTGAACGAAAAGGGATTATGATTATTATTATAACTACGGAAAATCCAACAAATTACAAAGGCTTAAATGCAAATTAAAGGAAATTAAAAGATAAAATCTATTAAATAAACGCTATCACTATAATTAAAATGATGTTTTTGTTTTTATGTTTTATAAACGCTTAAATTAAAATCTACGCGACGTACAAAATAAAAAGTGAAACTAAATCAATATTAACCCTAAAAATATGAAAATGATGTTTTTACAATCCTAATGATAAAAGAAAATTTTTAGAAAAAGAAAATTATTTTTAAAACTAATTATCTAATTAAAAACTATTTTTAACTATTAAATAATTACCTAAAATACAAGAAAATAGGAAATTAAGCTAGAAAAATAAAATTAAGACTTGGAAAAGTCTAAAATATCAAAATAGACTTTTCAAAACTATTTTTGTATTTTTATGATTATTTTCTATTTTCTAGGAATTTTAAACTATTAAAACTAATTAAATTACTAAAATTACCAAATAAACTATGAAAAATCTGGAAAATTACTTTTTCACTTTTTATATTTATCTAAACCTAAGAAAATTGAAAACTTATTTTTTGAACCTTTTCTAATTTTTGTATTAAATGCTAATTAAAAATGCTTAAAAACTAATTTAAATTAAGAAAAATAGCAAAACAACTTAGGAAAAATCTGAAAATTTCAGGAAAATTCTAAAATAATATTAAGAAGCTAGGAAAAATGGAAAAACAGTATGCTTGTGTGGAAGAAAATGAATCGATGAATCAAGTGCTTATTGAAATAAGCACTAAATAAGCAAATGAAGCAAAACAAGCTACCAACTGATCACGAAGCTATAATATACTAAAAGTAACCAAATGAAACTAAAATCAACAAGCTACAACCACCGATTAGCAAGATAACACAGATTTGATGATTTGATATTAAGCTAAAAGCAGATTTGGTACCAACTTTAAGCACCAAGCATAAGCACCCAAATAAGCTACAAACTAAAACCCAATTATTGAGACCTAAACTAGACCTAAGTGACTACTTGTAACCAAAAGACCAGACTTTAACAAGCTTATATAAGCTCTGTGCAAGCTTGCACAAAAGCGAGAAAAAACTCGATTTATATTGAGTTGGTGCAGGCAACTGGGGCTCACTTTGAGCTTATGCACAAGCTTATCCAGAGAGCTTAAGCTAAAACAGATATGAGGTCTTAAAGACCACCAAGTAAACTACTTATATCCCAAAAATCAGACCTTAAAAGCTTTAATGAATCTGTGCATCACCGCAAGTTTCAAAAAACCAACTTTTGACATTTTTTGACTTTTGAAACAAATTGACACAGTTTGACTTTGGTGAGATTTGAATCCAATTTTATGACTGATTATGATGTATTATGATGTAATGAACACAATACAAGCTTTGTTTATGACTTCTAAACACAAAATGAAGGATTTGCTTTTTAAAATCCAACAGTTTGAATGAGAGATGGATTTGAAACTAATTTTGACTTTTTGGTTGTAGCAGCACAAAACTAAGACTCAAATGAGTTCAAATAGACTAAACAAACATGAACCAACAAAAATCTAACCATGAACAAGCCACAAGACAGATTAATCAATGAACCAAACACCCCTTAATATACTTCGATTTGCAATTAAAACTACTAACACTAAAGACCAACTTGTTTTTATGATCAAACTAACTTAAAATAACTAAAATACTACTATTAGAACAAGTTTTAACAAATTATAACTACAAAACACTGTTATGCAAAAAAACTTGAAAATCACTTACAAAGGGTCCAAAGCCACTATGGCTAGCAACATAAAAACAAGAACCACTAACCTATCAAATTCAACCCAATTGCTTCCATTTCAACCCATTTCCATTCTCGAATCAACCCATTCCATTTCCATTGCATTTTTGCTCCAAATTTGACTTTTGTTGACCAAGATGTCAAAATTGTTGAAACTTAAAATGAGCTTATAAAAAGCTATGATAAGCTTATATAAGCTTGTTTGAGCTTATAAATGAGCTTGATTGAAGCTTGTAACAAGAGATTTTGAAATTGGAAAATTCAACAATGGACATGAAATATGAAATGAAACATAAACTTGAATTGATACTTGAAATGAGTTGCAATACACTTAAATAACTTAAAGTTGATACAAATTAACTTAAAAATTACAAGTTTAAAACTAATTTAAGACTAAAATATAAAAACGACATACAATTTTAAAAAACTAAAACTAACTATCTTCTTGCTTCCTTCTTGGTCTTTTTATATCCCAAACTCTTTCTCTCTCTCTCCGATGATTCCCAACAATAATCTGAGCCATTGGATGGCTTAGAATCAATCTCAGCCGCTTTATGGTTTTGGCGCCAAATTTGGTTTTGATATCGGGGTTGAGTGAAAGGAAGGCATTTAATGCACCTTGGATGGTAGGTGAGGTGGGGGAGACAATGGGTGAAGTAGATGGGTGGTGGGTGGTTGGAGGAGGGTTGGCGAGTATGCGTGCGGGATGTGAGGGAAGGGGTTTGGGGGGCGGGTTTGTTTATTTAAATGGTTGGGTTTTGGGTTGGTCGGGTTGGGGTAAGGGGTTCGGGTAAGTATTTGGGCAGGGGTGTTTAATTTGGGCTTGGGTTAAATACTAGGTCCGGTTGGTTTGTTTGGATTAATAATAACACCAAGGACCAAAACCAAAGTGTAAAACTCAAAATTCAAGGACCAAACATGTAAATTATGAAGAGTAGTCCAAGGGTTGGTCTTGCCAATCTTTAATAATCCAAGGACTAATTTTGACATTTTGAAATTTTCCAGGGATTAATTTTGACCAATTTTGGAACTTGAAGGACTAAACTTGTAATTTTCTCAAAACTTTTAGATTTTCCACCAAAGGACTAAATATGACAATTTATGATTTTAAAAGGACCTTTGGTGACTTTTCTTTTGAAATTATGGCTCGGGGACTATTTTGACAATTTTTGAAACTTGGGGACTAAAGCGCAATTTTGCAAATTTGATATGTTTTTCATCCGATTTTGATATTTTGCATTTAAAACACATAAAACACCGATTTGTGATATTTTGATCATTTTGATGTGTTTCGAGTGTTTTCGAGATGATTTTGCGCTTTATTTTGTACAAAATGATGAGTATTTACACACTCATCAATCCCCACATCGAGATATTGCTAGTCCCTAGCAATGATTTGAGAAAACATAATGGATTTTAATCTCTTTACCAAAAGCCATTACTTCGGAGTAGCCAAATGTTTCAGTTCAAGTAAGAACCATGGTACACCGATAACCATGTGATTTTGAGCAAACCACCGACTTTCAACGGATTTGATTTTGTCTTTACCGAAGCCGTACCCTTCGGACTAGCCAACTCTTAGATAAATTATCAATATTATCTTTGGTGAGTGATTACCAATTATGGTTTTTCCATCGCCTTTACCACAAGCCATAATCTTGCGGGCTAGCCAACTCTTCACTTTTTAGGATATGGTGAGTCGAATACCATACAATTTTGGGCAAATTGCAAGCCATATAAACGGATTTGAGATATCTTTACCAAGAGCCGTTTGCTCTGGATTAGCCAATCCTTTTGTCTTACGAGACATGGCGGATCGATAACCAAATGAGAAAGTGTAGAACACTTACTCCAAAAAAAAATTTTGGCAAAAACGGGGGATTAGGCGGTATAATTACATGATAAAATTCGTGAGAATCCCCCACACTAGAAATGAATATTGCCCTCAATATTCAAAGTACCGCGGTTATGCCGAACAAAGAACGTGAAAGGAAATACTACGGCCATTATTTAGAAAGAAGATTTTTTTTTTTTTTTTTTTTTTTATATACATGTGGGCAACCCCCACACTAGGGTGGTAGAAAGAGGTAAGAAGACAGAAATATGGGTGAAAACCCATATGGCATGCTACTGTTTTTGATTACCGAGTCGCTAGCTTGACTCGATCCCCGCATTCATTGGTTCATGGGGAAAGTTTGAAGATCCGGGACAACCATGGATGGAATGTCCTCTCCAAAGTAATGCTTCACTCGATGACCATTCACTTTAAAATTAGGACCATCGGGTTGAGATAACTCAATGGTACCATAAGGATAAACCTTAGCGATAGTAAATGGACCAGACCAACGGGACTTGAGCTTTCCCGAGAAAATCTTCAATCTTGAATTGAAAAGAAGGACTCGATCACCAACGTTGAAAACGCGGTTCTTGATTTTTGAGTCATGAATCTTCTTTGTCTTTTGTTTATAGATCAAAGAGTTCTCGTAAGCTTGATCACGGAGTTCATTTAATTCATTCATTTGAACTTTCCGATGATCACCACCGTCTCGAATATCAAAGTTAGCATGCTTCAAGGCCCAAGATGCCTTGTGCTCGAGCTCAACCGGAAGATGACATGCCTTCCGTACACCACTTGTATGGAGTGCACCCGATGGGTGTTTTGTAAGTCGTCACGGAAGGCCCAGTGCGCCATCTAACCTATCCGACCAAGAGGCACGGTTTTCACCAACCGTCCTCTCCAAGATTCTTTAATCCCCGGTTAGAAACTTCCACTTGCCCACTTGTTTGTGGGTGGTACGCAGTAGAGGTACGGTGAGTTACACCATACTTTTGCATGACTCTTGCAAATTGGTCATTGCAGAAATGCGTACCACGATCACTGATGATGGCTCGTGGAGTTCCAAACCTAGCAAATAGAGATTTCAAGAATTTCACCACAACTCGGGCATCGTTGGTGGGTAAAGCCTTAGCTTCAACCCATTTTGACAAGTAGTCAACGGCCACGAGTATGTACTTATTTCCGTGAGAAGAAGGAAATGGCCCCATAAAGTCAATGCCCCGGATGTCAAAATCTCACACACTTGAATGGCGTTTTGCGGCATTTCATTCCTTTGTGAGATATTCCGTGACGTTGACAAGCGTCACGGTTTTTGACGAATTCATGGGCATCCTTATAGATCGTGGGCCAATAGAATCCGAATCAAACACCTTCTTGGCGGTGTAGTTGGGGCTATGATGTCCCCAAGAGGGTCCGTAATGGCAAGCCTTGAGAATGTCAATAGCTTCCTGACCATACACACATCGCCGGATGACTTGATCCGCACAAATTTTAAACAAGTAGGGGTCGTCCCAGAAATAATGTTTCACATCTTTAAAGAATTTATTTTTCTGTTGGGACGACATCCCTTTCACCACAAAGTTACCCGCATGGTAATTTGCAAAGTCGGCAAACCATGGGGTAGAAGAATCTCCACGAAAAGAAACCACATTGAGTGTTTCGAGAGGAAATGTTTCATTAATTTCCTTTTTCTCGAACACATTTTGGTGAGGGTTCTCTAATCGGGAAAGATGATCGCACCTGTGTTCTCGGCTCCTTTTTATCACGAATGATGATATCAAATTCTTGTAGGAGGAGAACCCAACGGAGCAATCTCGGCTTTGCATCTTGTTTTGCAAAGAGATATTTGAGTGCCGAGTGATCCGTATACACCACGCATTTGGTCAAGATAAGATATGGCGAAACTTCTCAAACGCATACACCACACTAATAATTCTTTTTCCGTAGTGGTGTAATGGGTCCGAGCTTGATCATAGTTTTGCTCGCGTAGTGGATTGGTGAAAATGTTTGGTTTTATGTTGCCCCAAGACCGCACCGATTGCAAAATCACTTGCATCGCACATGAGCTCGAAGGGTAAATCCCAATGGGGCAACTAGAATGGGTGCTTCCGTAGCTTTTTCTTAAGTGTTTCAAAAGCTTCGATGCACTCAGGAGAGAAGATGAAAGGAGCATCTTTTTCGAGAAGATGGGTCATAGGCCGAGCGATTTTAGAGAAATCTTGAATAAATCTACGATAAAACCCGGCATGACCTAGAAAACTCCTAACACCTTTGACAGTAGTAGGATGAGGTAGTTTAGCAATGACATCAACTTTTGCTCTATCTACCTCAATCCCATTCTTAGAAATCTTATGGCCAAGGACTATGCCTTCTTTGACCATAAAGTGGCTCTTCTCCCAGTTTAGACATAGATTGGTGTCTTCACACCTTTTAAGCATTTTGTCTAAGTGGGAGAGACATGTCTGAAATGAGTCCCCAATGACCGAGAAGTCATCCATAAACACCTCCATAGTTTCCCCGATCATGTCGTGGAAAATGGCCATCATACATCGTTGGAACGTGCCAGGAGCATTGCATAAGCCAAAAGGCATACGTCTATAGGCAAACGTCCCGTATGGGCGGTGAATGTGGTTTTCTCTTGATCCGGCGGATCAATGGGGATCTGAAGTAACCCGAGAAACCATCAAGGAAACAATAGTACTCGTTCCTCGCTAATCTCTCAAGCATCCGTCCATGAAGGGTAGAGGAAAATGGTCTTTACGGGTGGCTTCGTTTAACTTTCGATAGTCAATACACACACGCCATCCCGTAACCAATCGAGTTGGAATCAACTCGTTTTCTTCATTCGTGACAACATAATGCCACCCTTTTTGGAACGCAATGAATTGGGCTAACCCAAGGACTATCGAGATCGGGTAAATCAAACCGGCATCAAGAAGTTTGAGAACCTCTTGTTTGATAACCTCGTGAATCTTAGGATTCACCCTTCTCGACTTTGATCGCGGGCTTGAAGTCATCCTCCATTAAGATTTTGTGAGTACAAAACTCGGGGTTGATACCCTTAATATCGGAGAGTTTCCAAGCAATTGCTTGCTTGTGTGACTTCAAGACCTTTATGAGAGCGCTTTCTCCTCCTCGGTTAAGTCTTTAGCAATTATGACGGGTAATTTATCATCACCTCCAAGAATGCATACTCGAGATGAGGAGGTAGGTCCTTAAGTTCAACCTCGGAAATTCTTCAAGGATGATTGCACCGATTTGATTTCCTCAATTGTGATTTCTTTCGGAGGAGTGAAGGTAATGGATCTTCATTAAGCAATTGCTCAAGATAAAGAATATCCCCTCCGAATCATAAACACCATCAATTCCAGCGGAATTGATTCATCGATAGCCAAGAAATTCATCGATCTCTTCCGAAGGAAGTCACCTCCTCAAACGGAGTGAGAGAGGGGAAGAGTCGGCAATGATAGGTTGAGAAGATGTGGTGGAATTGGAATTCCCACTCACGAATTATGAAGATAACCAAGAAACTCTTGAGAGTACTCCTCGAAGCAATGTCAATTAAATCGACTCGATTAATTGATTCAAGTCATAATTTGAGGAGTACCTCAAGTCGATCGAGGTTAAAGGTAACGACTTCATTACCCACACGTAGAGTGATCTCTTGCTCAAATACATCGATAAGAGCACGGCCCGTCCTCGTGAATCCCGCCCAACAATGAGGGGAACTCGAGGATCGACATCGAAATCAACGACCACAAAGTCACCGAAATGGAACTTTCCTACTTTCACGAATACATCCTCGGCAATGCCAAGAGGACGCGATATAGAACGATCCGCAAGCTCAAGAGTCATGCGGTAGGAATAAGTTCCTAAAGAAAGTTTCTTCCATATCGAATACGGCATCGATTGATGCTTGCACCAAGATCGGCAAGGGCAAAGCATTCAATCATCCCAGAAAAACACAAGGAAGAAGAAATTTTCCGGGATCTCCTAGCTTCTCGGAAGCTTTTTTAACAAGACTGGCGAGCAATTCTCATTCAAAGGAGTCTTAGCCATTTCAAATAGCTTTTCTTTGTTGCTCAACATATGTTTCGAGTAGATGCAAACTTGGGCATTAACATGATGGCATCCGCGGCTTATGTCAAAGTGAAGTTCTTGGAAAATTTGAAAGAATTTTTCCATCGATGACTAGCTTTCTCATGAGCTTTGCTCATGTAACCGTGAGGGTAAGGAATAGAAGTTTTGGATTTAGGGTCAACAAGCTACAGGAGGTTCAAAACAACTCCTTGATTGGGTTTGGGACAACTGAGGATGGACATTGTTGGCACTTCCGTTATTAGTAGGAAGTTCCTTGTCCTTTGTCGCCTCGTGTTCGCTTTCCACTACCTTCGGAGAGAGGAAGAAGAGGTAGTAGGAATAGCGGGTCCGAATATAAGAAGCACCACTTGGTTGTGATCGCTTTGCATCGCCCCTCGGATTAGCGATCGTGTTGCTAGGTAAAGTACCGAGCCCGAGGGTCGATCATTTAAAGACTTCTTGATGTCGAAATCTGCTAACCAACAACCGATTCATTTCTTCTTGGGATTTCATGAATTGTTTCAACAACTCATCGATGATGGTCCAGTTGGAACAATGGCTTGAGTTTGCACAGAAAATTCGCCCTCTATTGTTAGGATTAGGGCCTTGATTTTGAAAATTCCTTGATTATTTCCATGAAAATACCCTTGGTTGAAATTTCCACGACTGGTTTCTATTGTAATTTCCTTGATGTTGGAAATTTTGATTCGATTTTGAAAACCGTTGTTTTGATTGAAATGACCTTGGTTTTGAAAACCTTGGTTTGGTCTATTTTGATTCGATTACGGTTTTGATTTTGATTGAAACCGGAGGTCCGAGTAGTGGTTAGGGCGGTGGTTCGGGTCTCTGAGAGCACGATATTGATTGCCTCCTTGATTAGACATCCCGCCCACAAGATTGGCTTCAAAGGGGTTACCATCGGTGGCCATACAGCTATAGTAAGCATGGGGCCACCACAGTAACACAGACTTCCACTTTCTTAACTTCAGCAGAGGTGAAGTTTGTGGAAAAGAGACTTTCTTTTGATTGGAGAGAACCAAAGCTTGGATAGCTTCCGTGAGTTTATCAATCTTAGCATCGGTGCTAGATTGACTCACGGGCGATGAAGAAGAAGAAGGACCAACACCGACTTGGGAAAACAACCGCTTGCTTCGCAAAGGCGGACTTTAGACTTGTTTTCGATTATCGCTAAAGCTTCTTTGACAGCTTTGCTTAGGAAATTTCCTCCGCGGAGGAATTGAGAGAATCTTGATCGATTGACTCACTCCATTGTAGAAAGTATCGAGTTGCATCAACTCGGAGAAACCGTGGTGAGGACATTTGCGAAGCAATTCCTTGAAACGATCCCACGATTCATCAAGGATTCATCAAACTTCGAGTGAACTTGATGATTTCATTTTAAGACTCGTGGTCTTGGAAGGTGGATAGAATTCATTCACAAATTTCTTCACCGATCTTCCCATGTCTCTATTGATTGAGGGGTTGTTTTCAAGCCAAATCCGGGCTTGCCCTCAAGAGAAAATGGGAATGTAAGAAGCTTAACAACATCGGTGGGGACATTCTTATACTTGATGGTAGATGCAATCTTGTTAAACCATCGAATATGAGCATGAGGATCATCCCGCTCAAAACCGAAGAATTGATTAGAGGTTACAAGATTCAAGAACCGGTCTTGAGTTCAAAATTTTCACCACGATGGTCGGCATAACGATAGCATCTCCATACCCGTCGATGGGTGCCCGGAGAAGCTCGCACATAGGAATTTCATCCGCCATGATAACGGAAGTAGTGCGAATAGTCCGGATCTCGATCCGATGATGGAGCAGAAGTCTGCGAACACGCCTTCTTGGAATCTTGACAAGCTCACGAAATGGGCTCACGGATCTAGAAGAGCGAGTGCGCATACACTAGAGTTAACTCTAAGGAAACTCGAGTTAAGGAGAGAAATGGAATTATGAAAATCTTTCGATGAGAATGAGAATTATGAAGACGTTTTGTAAAAATGGGGTGAGAAGAATCTTTATGGGTTTTCCGGTTCAAACGTCGATATCACAACAAAATCAATTAACACAAAATCGAGGCAAAACAACGATGAACTTAACCAATAATCCAAGATGAATGGCTTCTTTGAAAAGGTACACCAATCACAAGGACACAAAGGCAAGTTTTATATCTTTAGTTCGGGAACTTATTATGGTCGCACCCCAGCTAGGTAGTGCACCGCCTTGGTTTTCGTGGTAATCTTTTAAGTTGTTAATTATTAAAGAAAACGACGATTCTTTTGTATTTTTATTTTTGATACATATATAGAAACAAAAGAAAAATATTTTTGTGTTTTATACGTTTTGGATGTTTTGGGTTTTGGATTTTTAGAAGAAAATATGGATATATATATATATATAGATGGATGATATAAACAAAGAGTGAGGATTCAAACAACTAATCTGCTAAACGGAGATAAATCAAGACACTCCCGCAATGGCGCCAAAATTTGATCGGTGCTAAACAACAAGTCTAAAACACAAGCCGCTACTTGTGAAAACCGCTCAATGCGACTTAAAACGCACGAATGCAATGAAGATCCGAGGAGTATAGAGTCTCCCGGTCGTTATGTCCCAATGAGCTATGCAATGGATCAATCAACGTATAGTGATCGAGAAGTTTGAACGAAAAAGGATTATGAGATTATTATAACTACGGAAAATCAAACAAATTACAAAGGCTTAAATGCAAATTAAAGGAAATTAAAAGATAAAATCTATTAAATAAACGCTATCACTATAATTAAAATGATGTTTTTGTTTTATGTTTTTACGACGCTTAAATTAAAATCTACGCGACGTACAAAATAAAAAGTGAAACTAAATCAATATTAACCCTAAAAATATGAAAATGATGTTTTACAATCCTAATGATAAAAGAAAATTTTTAGAAAAAGAAAATTATTTTTAAAACTAATTATCTAATTAAAACTATTTTTAACTATTAATTAATTACCTAAAATACAAGAAAATAGGAAATTAAGCTAGAAAAATAAGATTAAGACTTGGAAAAGTCTAAAATATCAAAATAGACTTTTCAAAACTATTTTTGTATTTTTATGATTATTTTCTATTTTCTAGGAATTTTAAACTATTAAAACTAATTAAATTACTAAAAATTACCAAATAAACTATGAAAAATATGGAAAATTACTTTTTCACTTTTTATATTTATCTAAGCCTAAGAAAATTGAAAACTTATTTTTTGAACCTTTTCTCGAATTTTTGTATTAAATGCTAATTAAAAATGCTTAAAACTAATTAAAATTAAGAAAAATAGCAAAACAAGACCAGAAAAATCTGAAAATTTCAGGAAAACTCTAAAATAATATTAAGAAGCTAGGAAAATGGAAAAACAGTGCTTATGTGGAAGAAAATGAAATCGATGAATCAAGTGCTTATTGAAATAAGCACTAAATAAGCAAATGAGCAAAACAAGCTACCAAATCGATCACGAAGCTATAATATACTAAAAGTAACCAAATGAAACTAAAACAACAAGCTACAACCACTGATTAGCAAGATAACACAGATTTGATGATTTTGATATTATAAGCTAAAAGCATTTTGGTACCAACTTTAAGCAAAGAATAAGCACTCAAATAAGCTACAAACTAAAACCAATTATTGAGACCTAAACTAGACCTAAGTGACTACTTGTAACCAAAAGACCAGACTTTAACAAGCTTAAATAAGCTCAAAAGCTTGCTAAAAACGAGAAAATCACTCAATTCACCGAGTTGGAGCAGGCAAATGGGGCTCACTTTGAGCTTATGCACAAGCTTATCCAAAGAGCTTAAGCTAAAACAGATATGAGGTCTTAAAGACCACCAAGAGGACTACTTATATCCCAAAAATCAGACCTAAAAAGCTTTAATGAATCCTCATGCATCAACTCACGCAAGTTCTCGCACAAATCCAACTTTTCACATTTTTTGACTTTTGAAATAGATTGACACGCTTGACTTTCTTGAAGTTTGAATCCAATTTTATGACTGATGTAGATGTATTATGATGTAATGAAGCTAATGCAAGCTTTGTTTATGACTTTTAAACACAAAACAAGGATTTGCAAATCCAAAATCCAACAGATTGATGAATAAGAGAGATTTGAAACTAATTTTGACTTTAAGTGTTGCAGACACAAAACTAAGACACTCAAATGAGTTCAAATTAGACTAAACAAACATGAACCAACAAAAAGCTAACCACCGAACAAGCCTCTAAACTTGCAGATATGACAAAAAACCAAACACCCCTTTATAAACTTTTTTTGCAAATTAAACTAATCTAAACACAGAACCAACTTGTTTTATGATCAAACTAACTTAATATAACTAAATTACTACTATTAGAACAAGTTTTAACAAATTATAACTACAAAAACATTGTATGCAAAAAAACTTGAAAATCACTTACAAAGGGTCCAAAGCCACTATGGCTTGCAAACAAGAAACCAAGAACCACTAACCTATCCAAATCAACCCATTGCTTTCCATTTCAACCCATTTCCATTGTCGAATCAACCCATTCCCATTCTCCATCCATTTTTGTACCCGTTTGACTTTTGTTGACCAAGATTTTCAAAATTGAGTGAAACTTAAAATGTGAGCTTATAAAAGCTATGATAAGCTTATATAAGCTTGTTTGAGCTTAAAACATGAGCTTTTAAAGCTTAAACAATGAGATTTTGACTTTGAAAATTTCAACAAGGACATGAATATGAAGAAATGAACATTAAAACTTGAATTGATACTTGAAATGAGTTTATATACACTTAAAACACTTAAAGTTGATACAAATTAACTTAAAATTACAAGTTTTAAGCTAATTTAAGACTAAGGCTACTAAAATTCGACATACATAAGAAAAAAAATAAAACTAACTACTCTCTTTGCTTCTCTCTTGGCTTTTTATAACCCAAACTCTTTTCTCTCTCTCTCGAATGATTCCCAACAAATTCTAGCCATTGGATGGCTTGAAATCAATCTTGGCCGTTTAAACTGATTTTGGCGCCAAATTTGGTTTTAATATTGGAGGTTGAGTGGTGGGTGAGGGGCATTTAATGCATTTGGGAGGTAGGTGAGGAGGGGAACAATGGTTGATGATAGGAGGTGGGGAGGGAGGTGGGTTGGGAGGTGCGCATGGAAATGGTGGGGGGAAAAACAAAAGGGGCGGGTTTGTTTTTTTAAATGGTTGGTTTTGGGTTGGTCGGGTAAAGGTAAGGACCGGGTAAAAGGTTTGGGCCAAGGGGTGTTTAATGTTTGGGCTTGGGTATTAAAAGGGTCCGGTTTGGTTTAAAGGGATTAATAACACAAGGACCAAAGGTGTAAATTTCAAAACCAAAGGACCAAACATGTAAATTATGAAACTTGATCCAAGGGTTGGTCTTGACAATTTTTAATAGTCCAAGGACTAATTTTGCCATTTTGAAATTCCAAGGACTAATTTTGACAAATTTGGAACTTCGAGGACTAAACTTGTAATTTTCTCAAAACTTTTAGATTTTCCACCAAAGGACTAAATATGACAATTTATGATTTTAAAAGGACCTTTGGTGACTTTTCTTTTGAAATTATGGCTCGTGGACTATTTTGACAATTTTATGAAACTTGGGGACTAAACGCAATTTTGCAAATTTGATATGTTTTTCATCCGATTTTGATATTTTTGCATTTAAAACACATAAAACACAATTTGTGATATTTTGATCATTTTGATGTGTTTCGAGTGTTTTCGATGATTTTGCGCTTTATTTTGTACAAAATGATGAGTATTTACACACTCATCATACGCGTAAAGGTTACGCATAATACTTTTCTTACGAATAACACATTACGCGTAAAGTGATCCTTATGTATAAGTATGCAATGGTAACCTTGATTCTGAATTTTCATGCGTAATAACCTGAAACAAATAAGACATAACTCATCCATTAACACTTTATTCGATCTCTTTCAGTCTAATATGAAATCATTATGATCCACATTTACGCGTAAGAATTCTTATGCGTAAACATTAAACCCTAAGGTTTAATTCTTACGAATAAGAATTCTAGCCATGGAAATGACACCAAATCGTTCCTGAGATAACTTAGAGGTCTAATGATACATTTCCAACAAGTTTTAACACCTAAAGTCACATGAATCAAGAACCCCCATTTCTAACGAGTATAAACCCTAAATTTCAATTTCTCAAAAAAATTATGTATTTGGGCATGATTCATGGGTGGTTTAGTACAATTAAACATGTATCAAACTTAATACAACCAACCAATTATCTAGAAACGTACTCACAAGAAAACACCCAATTCATACTTATAAACCCTAATTTGAAAAATGATTAATTGTTGTTTCTGGGTGGATTTGATTGATAGAAATGATTATGACACATGATTTTGAACATTTTACCACCATTTTTATCATCACAAACACATAAGTGATGATTTTGTGTTCATACGCATATGCGTAGAACACAAAAATCATCCAAACACAAGATCTAGCCGTTGGATGTTAATGAAATTAAAAACCTATGTTTGTAAACATGTTAAGATCATAAAACCACTTACAAATAAGGAGTTTAAAGCACGGATTTGAGTATTCAATCTTATGCGTGGGATTGGTAGATGAAATAATAAATGTGGTGTATTAAATGATATGAAAAATTAGGTGAAGGGTTTTGTTAAAAAGTAGTTTCGACTTTTGACAACATTAGTCCCTCCACCTCAACCATTTTCATCCACAGCCCATAAGTTCCACTTTGGTTACGTTATGAAGTATAGTTTTGGAAAGAAACTTGACGACGCTCCCCCTCGTCTTAGAATTAATGAAATTTTATAAATTTGAGTCCGGGGAGTGTCAGTAAACCAGAAATGTGACCACCATTATCAAAGAAACAACCGGGATAAGGTTACATGTAAGTACAAGGTTTTATGAAACCGAAAAATATTTACTCTCTCCCCCTCAACAGTTGACTGAGAAAATACTGAATTTTGAAAGAGTAAAGTATTGACGGAAGATTTGTACTTGCCATGTGAGAAAGAAATTAGATAGGAGAATATTTTTGAATTTTATCAGATTTTATATTTTGTATTTTGTTTTGAAAATATTTACAAAAGAGGTTTTGGTGTTTGATGGTTTTAAGATTGTTTTAAAAATTTGTCCGGTTCCTCTGAGTCAAACACCGCATACCAATCCGGTGGACCAACTCGGTAAACCTAGCGGGGAGCCAAGGCTTTGGTGAGAAGATCCGCCATTGGTATTCGGTACCCAAAAGTATAATTCAACGGTACCCTTTTCCACATGCTCCTAGATGAAATGATATCAAGATCGATGTGCTTTGATTTTGAATGTTGAACAGAGTTGCACGAGATCGCAATAGCACTTCGATTGTCGCGATACATCGGGATTACATCAAATACATAACCATAGTCTTTAAGTTGTGTTCTCATCCAAATGACTTGAGCACAACACGACATGGCTACATATTACGCTCGATTGATGACAACGATGTACAATCCTCGCTTATTCGATTGCCATGACACGGTTTATCACCAAGAAATTGTAGAGCTCACAAGTACTTTTCCGAGAATCTAAGCAACTGCGTGATCGGCGTCTGAAAAGCTATTAGTTGAAAACCGAATCCTTCGGATACCGATTCCCAAGTTAATGGTTCCCTTGATGTATCGAAGGATTCTTTAGCCTCGAGAGGTGAGTTTCGATTGGTCTCGATCGATAACGGAGCAAAGATATACAAATACAATGGCGGACCTCCATGGTCATTAGATACATGAGAGACCCAATAATACTTGATGATTTGGTAGGGTCAACCAATTTCCATGCAAATCGAAGATCCGGTTTCTTGGTATGTGCCACTGGTGTGGCATAGGTGTCCTAGAAAGAACGTAAGTTCACCCATCATGGACATTTCAAAATGTTTTTTCATGAGTTTTGTAAAAGCGTTTGAGTATTTTAGATGTGTTGACCCAAAAATGATGTCATCCACATAAATTTGAACGATTAAAATGTGTGCCCCATGATATTGTATAAATAGTGTATGGTCGACCGAACCTTTGACGAAATTATTTGCGATAAGAAAGGATGATAACTTATCATACCACGCCCGAGGGGCTTGTTTGAGACCATAGAGAGCCTTCTTCAGTTTGTAGACATGATTAGGGAACTCTGGATCAACGAATCCTTCCGGTGACTAACATAGACCGTTTCTTTCGGTTGTTCATTAAGAAAGGTTTGACATCCATCCGAAAGACCGTGATGTTCATGTGAGCCGCAAACGCCGGGAAAATCCGTACGACCTCAAGGCGAGCAACCGGAGTGAATGATTCTTCAAAGTCAATACCTCTTCCTGTCTATAACCCTTAGCCACCGACGTGACTTATTTCGATTCTCGTTCCTTCAAGATCCAATTTGTTTTCCAAATCCATTTGAGACCAATGACGAAGACCCTGTTGGTCTTTCAACCAATTCCCATACTTCAAGACGTTTAAACCGATTGAGTTCTTCTTGCATGGATTCAATCCAGGTTGTCTTTGGTCATTGCATCTTTAATGTTTTAGGTTCGATTGGCGGGCGGTGAGTGCATAAATGCAATGTTCACCGTCGTGTGAAGACGTTGTCTAGTTACGACCGGTTGACTCGGGTTACCAATAATGTTTTCAAGAGGATGGTCTTTCGTCCAACGATGTGTGGAAGGTTGATGTTGATATACATTCGCAGATTGGGGATTCAAATGGCTTGTAGATGATTACGCAACATCGTGTGGCGCTTTCATTAGTAAATGGATTGAAGAACGATTTGGATCATAATCTGCGGTGGGGTACTTCATTGTTCGAATATCATCACCGGTTCGTCATTGGATGCGGATTTGTTCGATTGTTGTTGTAGAATCAATCGGTGGTGCTTCCTCAACATGGTTGTTGTAGCAGTGTATCGGTATTGGATTTTGATCGGTGGAGCGTGAAATATTTGATCTGGTGAGCACGCTCATCAATAATATCACTAAGCGAGGAGCAAATAGTTTGTTCCATTTGACGTCGAGTTATTTGTAAACTAGGTTCGACTAATGATGGGTTTTGAGGAAGTTTAAACGGTTATGACCGGGTTCCAAGTCATATGCTCGAAGCCATATCAAGAAGCTCATCGAAATTTGCATGAATCGTTTCCATAATCTCCTTGTATGACGATTCGGATCCGGAAACCTTTAGAGTTTTCACAATATCCAACAAAGACTCCAATGTCATCTTTGGCTTTGAGCTTACCAAAGTCATCACAATCACTATTTGGATAACAAAGAGATCCAAATACATGAAAGTGTTTGAGATTCGGTTTACGGTTGTAGATAAGCTCATAAGGTGTTTTGTTGTGGCGTTTGGTAATCATTGAACGATTCGTGTGTAGCATGCACGATTGACACGGCTTGACCCACAAGTAATCTGAAGTTTTGCATTAATTAACATCGGTCTTGCGACTTCCACTAACGTCGGTTTCGCTCTTCAAGAACTCTGTTTTGTTTCGTGTTCGCGCAATTGATGTTTTTGCTCAATTCCACTTTCTCATAAAATGCACGAAGAGTTTGATTCACAAATTCGGTTCCTTTGTCTGCTCGATTTATCCGATCGTGTTCTGAGTGAACTCTAATTTTCGTGAAAAGGTGATGATCATCTGTGGAGCTTGATCTTTACTTGAAGAAAATAAACCCAGTCCATTTTGAGTATTCATCTACAATTACCAATATGTAGCGTTTGCCATTAATCGTTTGCACGCAAGATCGGGCCACACAAATCCATGTGAAGAAGATGAAGCACATCTTTGTGTCGTGTTCCACTTTTGAAGGAAAGTGAGCACGAGTGCTTTTCCCTTGTTCAAGTGAGCATAGGTGATCTTTAGAATACCAAAATCTTGGGAGACCTTCAACAAGTTTGTATCGTGCAAGATTGGTTATGGTTTGAAAGTTTAGATGTGAGAGACAACGGTGCCATAGCCGAGGATTTTGTAGATGTTGCCTTAGAAATTAGATGATGGGAGATGAAGCAATCATGTCTTGCATTGAGATTGTGTAAAGACTTGATGTCGTTGACCGGACATAAGATCGTTTCCTTGTAGATCACGAATGAAACAAGTTTTCTCCTAAAAGCAACTTCCAAATCTCCATCACAAAATTGACCGATGAAAAGAGATTGTGACCGAGACCTTCCACATAATAAACTACGCTAATTTCGATGTTCCATTGATGTAATCTCAAGCCCATTATAGCCACGGTGATCATTCCGAATCTGACATTGCCAATGAACTTTGAGACAAAGTTTGATAACAATTTAAGATTGCATGTCATGTGTCGGGAACATCCGCTATCAACAACCCTAGGATGATCAGACACCGCATTACACATGCACAACACAGATGGAATAGAAGTAGATGTGGAACCCGAAGAGTTAGAGGGTTCCGATGCAGTTATAGTTGAAACACACATGTTTATAATTTTAGGTACCCATGTAAAGCCAAGTGTATTATGTAACCATTTCTGGCATCTCCAACTAGTCTTAGCTTTGGTCTTAGTGAATGCACTAGGTGATAAGTTCTTCCTAGGAGGTGAAGTGGGTTCTAAGGGTACATCAATGATTATAGCATGAGCACTAGAAGTTGGTTTACCTAGCACAGACTTAGAAGCATTAGTGGGCCTAGAGGTATTCCATTTTCTATTGTTCCGCTTACGAGATAAAATAGCCTTAGCAACACATTTTTCATGACATCCAGAAAACATACTTTTACGACAACCAACACAAGAAGCTTCAAACTTAACATTTAAAGTACTTAAAGGTTCAGGATTCGTTACAACACTTTTCCATTACATTTTCGACGCAATATCTAAAGTGGGTGCAACTTGAGTCTTATTCAAAGTCCTAAGGTGTTCTTCTACTTGAGAGGTCTTTATTGTTCTTTTCTTACATCGTAACTTCCTATTCTTCCTTGTATTGCTCCTAGGTCGTGAAGTGCAGCGCTTGGGAAAGATGCAACTATTCTGTTTCAAGAGGGAATCACATTAGTTTCTTGTGGTTTGTCATTAGATGTTCTAGAGTCACTTTGAATCTATTTAGGTGCAGTTACTGATGTGTTACTAGTGCTATCTTGCTTAAGTTTTACCAACTCTGCTTTTAGATCATGAATAGTATGTAACAAATCTTGATTTTCAGAACGAGTATTTCCATTTTGTCGTAAAATATCTTTGGTATATGCAAGATGATTATCAATATCTTTTGATGCTTGAGCACGAGTCTTTTGGAGTAAAGCAAATATGACACCATATTCCTTTTTAACTTTTGAAATTTCTTGTTCATATTTTGAAATTTGACACTTCAAATACACGTTTTGATCGTCCAGTTGCTCAAGTTTTGGATTAAAAGTTTTAGTGTGCAACTGGTTGATTTTGTTTTGCAAAGCGAGTTCTTGATTATGACAATCTTTTTGACACCATTAAAGACGACGTTTTGCATTTGAAAGCTCGTTTAACAAACGTTCATTTTAACTTTTAAGGACTTGATTTGTGACATAGTATCAGTATTCTCAACATTCTCAACGTAATCAACAGAATCAGCAGAGATATAATCAAATGCATATGCAACAGAATGTAATAACACAACATTATGGATATCAGCACAGATAACATCTTCCAAGAGTCGATCAATATCTTTTCTCAACAATTTCTTTTTACGTTTAGTATTTGAAATCGATGTTTCTGTTTGTTCGAAAACTCTTTTCATAAGTCCAAGCTCTTTGTGAAAATCCCTTTCCCAATATATTGCACAATTTTTCAAATTTTGGACATGTGGTAAAATTCTTTTCTAAAAAATATCTCTTTGGGCTCTCGCTTGAGGCGATTGAAAATGTTCAACTTTTATTTCATAATTGATTTCAATTTCACGTTCCAAAAGTTTGATGTTCGATAAGAATGTTTCAAAATATTTTATAACTTTACATTGTTCGCTAATGGTTTTATTTCACTAAGTGAATGTAAAGGACCATTAATTTGTGCGATATGGAAGGGACTCTGAAGTAGGTGTGATAACCCAAGGTGTGTTAGAAAGATCTGTTGTGTGGCCAATGTGACTTTTGAATAGTTAAATGGTTTGTTATAAACACGCTTCAATTTTGACCGACTCTCGCCTTCTCGCATCTAATTCCTCTTGACGATTATATTCAACAACACTCATAATGGAATCATCAATTACGTGTTCTGCAGGTGTAAACTTGAGGATTTGGTTTGAATGCTCGCTTTGAAAACTTAGGTTTGTAATCGAAGATTCGGTCCATATCCATTTGGATTTGGTTTAAAAGTAAACTTTTGAATAGTTGTGATTGACTCACCATGTTTATAAACAACATTTCAAACTCTTTGATTTTGTTTTGTAAGTCGACAATTTCTTCAAGATAGTCATCTATTCGCTTCTTTGAATGCTTTTTGTACTCGAGAACTGCTTTTGACAAGTTAATAACTCGAGACTTGGCTTTTGAGTTTCCAGTGAGGCGTTAAGTTGTTGTTTATGATCATATTTCGCTTGTTCTATTTGAGACAACAAAGCATTATTAGATGCAACTAGATCACGTGTCGTTGTTTCAATGCTTTTTCGCTTTGGTGAGATTTAGCAAAAGCGACTTCAAAACCTTTTTCACGTTTTTCTTGTTTTTGAAAATTGTTGAGTTGAAATTTTAAGCATTCATTATCCTTAGTCAACAGTGCATTTTTGTGTTTTAGTTGCTTATTGATGTTTTTGCACAATTCCAATCGAGATTCTTGGTCTTTAAGTAAGGGCATGAGCACAAGATCTATATGAGATGAAAGTTCAGCTTGTTCAACGTGAGTCTCAACATGATCATTGTTCAGATCCTCAAGTATAACCACGGAGTCAACTTGATTATCAATAGTAACCATAAGGTCATCTTGATCGTCAAATATAACTACGAGATCTATTTGATTATCATCGGAATGAGATGTAGATGGCTCATGTTGAACACTCTGAGCCTCGTCAGATGCAGATGTTGGCGGAGATATCAGATCATGTATAAGAATGTTAGGATCCGGTACTTGAGACAAGCCGTCAGTGTCATACACTGGGCCTGTATCACTCATGTGGAGTTCGTGCATGTTTGCCATCAACATAAGCTGTTGCATTAGCTTCGCAATTCCTCCATATCATCATCGAATCTGCATTTGCCATGAAGCTCTGCTCCTTGTTGGTAAGAGTTCCACCACTTCATCCTTAAGAGCCAAGAGTAAAGCCTCTTTGTGATAAGCGCGCCTCTTGTCCTCGGCTTTGGGCATGCATTAGCGGATGAACCTTCTCATTACTGCTTATAGCAACGAAGACCATTAACCCCATTCTAAGCATTACCCTGTTCAACCACTTGAGCCCTTTGTTGTTGTGGAGAACCCATGGTATTAAACCCTTGACCACCGCCCATCTGACGAACTTGACCATGATTTTGAACCTCAACTCTTCCATTGTTAACAACAGCCTGATTCCTTGTGTTAAATGAGGTGCGAATGCGATTGTTGGATTTGTTGGAGTATCGACCAAAGGCTCTAGCAATCATAACAAATCCTTGTTGCAATGCATCAAAAGCTTCAGCATCCTCAGTTGATTCACTGTAAAGTGCTTGAGTATTGTTGTTGTTGTATGGAACTAGTTGATTTTCTTGTGGTATTTGATGTTGTGGAGGATCATAAGTTGTTATCTTAGCAGATGGTTGAGTAGTAGGTTGTGGAGGATTTGTGAATACAGTTTGTAAGGTCGGGAATTGAGGATAACAAGCTTGAGCCCACAAAGCTAATTGTTGATTATCCGGAAGTGAAGGTGAGACAGGGAGTCCACAGATAACTCTTTCTTTGTCAACTTCTTTTTAGTGGGGCTTCAAATAGTCGTACAACAATCCGTATGTAGCATGATGAAGGTTCTTTGCTTGACGGATGAAAATGACATACTTTTCCCAATCAGGACCAAGACTACTTAGGAACTTAGTGTTGACTGCAATTTTTGGCATGATGATGTTATGTTTGTCCAAGTCATTGATGATGTCTGAGAAGCAATGATGATATGACTCTAATGTCTCTCCAGGTTCAATCATGAATTGTTCATAAGCCAAGTAGATTTTGGATTCCATGTCTTCTTGATTGAGTTATGTACCTTCCATGAGTAGATGAATATGCTCCCACATTGCTTTAGCAGTCTTTTGAGCATCAACACTTCGAAGGATCGGATTGGGTAATCCCAAAAGGATGTATTGCATTGCCAGTTCATCGGCTTCAAAGTGTAGAAGTTGATCAGTAGTGAGTTCATTAAGACTGGCAATGTTGGTGACATCACCTCTTGGTGGATTAGCATTTGGATCTCCTGCACAGTGGATGATGGGCATCGAAATGGACCTTCCAGGATGACCTTCTTTAAGAACTTTCCATGTGGCTTCTTTAGATCACAGAACCTAAAGAACCTTATCAACCATTGATCGTAGTTTCCGGGAGTGAGCATTGGAGGTCTATCAAGTGATCCAGCCTCATGAATGGATTGTTGGCTACTTAAAGCTTCACACATCTTTGCAAACCAAGACGGTTCCTTCATAGTATTCCTGGATGGATGTTGATTGTTAAAGTTTATGTAAGGTTGTACTTGAAGACTAGGGGGTGGTTGAATCATTTGTGGTTGAATTGCTCCTTGAGGAAATTGTTGTTGAAATTGTTGTTGTTGTTGTTGCTGTAGTTGTTGATAAAATTGTTGTTGTTGATTGAGTTGTTGTTGTTGTTGTTGTTGTTGTTGTTGTTGTTGTTGAGGATACACATGAGGGAAGTAGCTAGAGTATGGTGGTTGAGACATCTTGAAACTTGTGTTGTAAAATGGATCTTTGTAGTCGAATGAAACTTTGTTGATGAAGAGTGCTTAGGCGTAGAAAACTAGCTTAGGCAAAGAAATAACCTTATGCGTAAAAACACCAACTTACGCGTAAGGAGAGAGCTTACGGCGTGGGATTAGCTTACGCGTGGGGTTAAGGAAACCTTAGCTTATCGTAATCCAAAAGCTTAGTAGTAGAATGGTTATGCGTAAGAATTGCTTATGCGTAAGACAAGGCTTTGGCGTAAGACAAGGCTTAGGCGTAAATATTCTCTGGCGTAAGTTTTAGCTTAGGCGTAAAACTAGGGTTTGCCCAAAATCCTTTACACTTATTCCGGTGTAAAGGTAATCCAAAGTCGAAGTGTTTTCGGGCTTATCCAAGCAAGAAAACACTGAGTAAACCAAGAGCACTGAAGATCAAACCAAGGAAAAACTTATGCGTAAACGTTGATATCTTACGCGTATAACTAGGGTTTAGTTACGCGTAGGAATAGCCAATCTTAACCAAAACTGAGTTTTAAGCACACAAATGTTTCTAAACCAGTTTTTTGAGATGAAAAAGCTTCAATATCACCAAAATATCACAAAAGGGTAAAACTTGATGATCAAAAACTATTTATACCCTTACGCGTAAAACAATCTACACGTATCAAATCAAGCTTAAAACCAAAGAAATACCCATAAAGTTTCAAACTTTTTGCCAAAAACTTAAATTTTAACACCAAATGACCTTTAAAGTACAAGAATCTTGAATTTTAAAGTGAAAAAATCAAAGCTTTTAAGCATTTGAATGTTTGATATCTGAGACTTACGTGTATCACAAAAAAAACTTCAAAAACAAAACCTTTCACCCAACTATTTGGCGAATGATACCACTGTTAGGTTCCCATTTATGTAACACAAACATCAATATGAAGAAATAAAGAAGAGAAAGGATTGGTTGAACACAAAACCAAAACACACGAATAAATAAGAAAGGTTTATGCTTAGAGTGAAATAGAAAAGTGAACAACCAACCTTCTAAGGAAGGTTTACAAGGCTATTTATATGAGAAGGAGCTAGGGCAACACTCCTATTCCCTTCCTTTCCTTATTAGATATGGGCCAAGGCTTATGGGCTTTCTACATAAGCCTTGCCTTTAATACTAACATAAAAGCCTATTTAAGCTAACTATTACATATTAATTACAAACACTTGTAATCTAGTCTAGGAGTGATTCCAACAGAGCTTAACCCATAACCCATTGCATGACATCATGCATAAGTCATAAATGGGTATTATCCATGACCCATGGTTTTAACCCATGACCCATGGACTAAATCCATTGCATCATGTAGATACATTGTATCTACTTTGATACCCATGGTCCAAAGTCTAGGACCCATGACCCATAACTCATGAGCCATGACCCAAAACCCATGGGCAAAGAGGAGGATCCCACGGATCCCCAGGAATACACTAACGGATCCCTCAAGTGAGGGATCCGTGGGATTCGTGGAACAGTAGCAGTTTTTCCTCTATAAATAGGGAGCCATTTCTTCATTGCAACTCACCCCTTTCACATACATTTTCTCTTTGAGTTATAAACTCTCTAACCACAGATCCAAGTGATCTTTGTATGTATTTTTGTTTTTGTGATTCTCTAGGTTCCTCTTAAAGGCGAGATCACCACCTCTTGAAGTCGAGCAAGCTCAATTCCATGAGTTACCATGCTTCGTCATCATCAAGACTACTGAGGTTCTCTTGTTGATAGTTCTCTTCTTTCGCATTAGAAGTGTAGTGTCGAGGGAATTAGTGAAGGATGCCAAAGAAATCAAGACAACGGCATTAGTGAAAGGTGCCAAAGGTCTGTTTCAAAGGCATTAGTGAAGGATGCCAAAGGATTCAAGACAAAGGCATTAGTGAAAGGTGCCAAACGTCCGTGTCAAGGGCATTAGTGAAGGGTTCCTAGAAGTCAAGTCACAAGTCATTAGTGAAGGGTGCCTAGAAGTCAAGTCAAAGGCATTAGTGAAAGGTGCCTAAGGTGTACATTCGATATGGTGTGTCGATGTAGAAGATAAATTTATATTAGGTCAATGGATATTGATATCCTTGTTGATGTTGTCATAAGGAGTGGGTCTCCTTAGGGATAGGAGTTTTGTAGTGTTGGGTAGTAGTTCTTCCTTTGTAATGGAACTCGGTATATAGCCTTGTACCAGATAAAGGGTAGGCGACGTTGTGATAGGTTTGGTTCTAACTCGTGGAAGAACTTGGTATATAGCCTTGTACCGGATAAAGAGTAGGCAACGTTGTGAAGGCTTCTCCACCACAAGGAGTTGGTGTTGTGTAGTGATTACGAACTCTCAAGTAGGTAACTCGGGGAGTGGAGTAGGGCAAGGAATGTGTCCTTGTAGCTGAACCACTATAAATACTCGCGTTGTGGTTTTGTGCTTATTACTCCCTATCTTAGCTTTTATTCATCTATACGCTTGTCTATCAACATCCAACACACACGTACAAATAGATTGACATAAGTTAATCTAAATAGTTTAAAACCAAGTTTTAATCAATAAAACTATTCAACCCCCTTCTAGTTTTCCACAATTGGCATCGAGCTTAGTTACAAGTTTCTTAGAGTATATTGTACTCTAAAAACTTGATCTGATCCTTGTTTAATTGAAAACTACAAAGAAGGTCTTTACAAAATAAACACCATGTATTAAAAACACTTTTGTAGGATGTTGATTAAATGACAACAATTTGTTTTTCTTATTTAGCTTACTAGATTGCACTAACCTTCCTTGTCATTTTGATTAGTTAAAAGCTCATATTTATCAAGCCATAGGAATTGCTTGGTAACAAGATTACCTTCCCCAAGAAGGTATCTTAATCACGAAGGAACCAGAGTTGTCTATTGACATTTCTTTTTGTCATTAGAAAGACACTCATAAGTGCATTAGAGTTATGATTTTCTACTTATCGCTAGATAACATTAGCTTAGAAAATAAGTATGCTCACATAGGAACTTATATGATTATCCTTTCACATACTCATATATTACACGTAGCTTCGTTAGGAAACTCTTCTTGCATAAGTGTTACTCTTCCGTCTATAGTCTAGGTTTATAAATTTGTGTCTTATTTTTTACTTAATCCAAAAATCAAATCTTTCTAATAATAAAACAAAACACAAATCTCAAAAATTCCTCCTTTCCCATAAATATCCCCTCCGACGTCCACTCCACCAAACCCTCATTTTTCAAATCTTTCACTTTTAAAAATTACCTCTCATTCAAACTTCATCTTCCTTCTCATCTCATCTCATTTCAAACTGAATCCAAGAAAGATCTTCATCATGGTTTACATCGCCTTCGCACTCATCATCTTGACACGCATCGCTCTCGTGTTCCCCATGATTAAGTTTTCTTATGGAGACATGTACTTTGTGTTGTTAATCTACATTGGTGTTATATACCCAATCCTTTGTATCATTCTTAGCATTGAAATAAAATATTACTAATGTTCTAGTTTATCTAGTTTATTTTTCATAATGTGTTTGTCATTTCTTTTACTCTTTGCCTTTCGTACTTTTGGTCCTAAGATACTCTAGAAACCGACAATGCATGCTAAAGTAAACATTGGCTAAAATACATATATTTGTATAAACCTATAAGATGCAAAAATCTATTTTTCGTCAAAATCCATTTTCTGTCACTACAGATCCACGGATCCCTGTAGTTCAACTAGCCGGATCCCTCATGGAAGGGAACCGTGAGAACCGTCCTTCTGGAAAATAGTTTCTTATACAATATAAAAACCGTTTTCTTCCTAAAAGAAATATTGTACTAGAATGTTAAATACTAAGTGAGTTAATTGTCATTGTTAATAGATATCTAGTAAAAACGTTAGGTGATCATCTTTTTGTTTTAATACGTCTCATCTTATTCTTTTTTCCTCCATAGGTCACGTCATGTCTCATGAGTATGAGTTCGACGTTTCACTCACTTATGTCTACATCCCTAACATCTCTCTTGAGCCCAACACACCTGGCAATCATGTCTGTGGGTTCAATAATCTTGAAACTCGTCACTTCCATGAAGGACGTATTGTTGACACTCCTCTACAATACAAAGAAGGTATCAATACCTAGTTCTGAACCATAGGACTAGAATGCCTTCTCGGAATCAACCAGAAAATTTGTCCAAGGTTTGTATTGGAATTCTTCCGTCAAGTTGAACTCGTTCGTAACGAGGACCGATCTCTATCTCTTTGGTTTTGGATCAAAAACCAAAAGTTTGTTTTAACCCTTGGGCAATTTGCTCACATTCTCCGAATTCAAAATCATGGACAATGTGCCTTAACTGAAGATTGGTCTCTTGATTCTCTCTTCAACTATCGTGAAGAAAACAGTCCATATTAAGACTTGACTCGCATGTTATGCAAATATCGACCCTATTACTCTGATCTAAACATTATCTATACATGGGATATACGAGATGAGTACAAGTCTCTCGCACTCATCCTACGTGAAAATGTTTGGAGTCTTAGGAGAAATCGAGAAATCCTTCCCGCTTGTTGTGCTCACATAATGTATTGTTTGCTAATACAACAACCATATAATCTCGCTTATTTCTTTGCAAGGCGAATTGTAAATCTTCAAGGCAACAAGAACAAACTAATCCCTTATGGAATGTTCTTGACACGCCTTTATCATCACATCATGTACTTCCACCCTCAATTTTAAAGTCCGTTGTACGTACTTTTGAATAAGATGATGGAACCTCTAAACACATCTCTCATGAAGTCCTTCTTCATTCCTGAATCGGCAAATACTCATCAACTATTCGACGATCCATCTAGCGAAAACGCTCAAGAAATTTAGTTTCTTTTCAAAATAAGGTCAATCCTTAGTATTCATGTTTTATCATTGTAATGTAATTTCTCTCATGAAATAAAACATTTAACATTTGATGTCTCGACTATACTATTGTTCAAACTTCTTAGAAAACACTAGCTTTTTAATATGATGCCTTGTGCAACTTTTGCATACCTTTTGTGAAGGTACTGTTTTGCATGACACGGATCCCTCACCTTGCACTGGACGGATCCCTCCACTTAGGGAACCGTAGGATCCGGGCAAACAGAAATGCAGTTGCAGTCCGTTACACTTCAAACCATGTTCTTAGACTACTTCACACTAGCTGAACATAATGCCTTAGGATCTGTTAAGTCCTTCTCAAGCTTGTAAGCTTCACACTCACTCATAACTCATTAAGGATCACACTCAAAGTGCTTTTTGATTTATCAATTTGTCAAAACTCATCATTCTTCCGCTCTTATATCAACACATCAAGTTTTATTAATCTCTCAATTCTAGCAAATTGTCCTTAGTCATTCCTACCTCAAAATGGATCAAATGCTAGTTTTTCATTTCTTATAACCTCTAAGGTATTTTTCAAAATTATCTTAAGTCACTAAATGGTCTTTAGGATCATTTAGCTCCACATGACACTCTTAATTATTTCTAGTGTCATCTTTGGTCATTCATTGGTACTCATAATAGTACCATTTTCTTCCATAAAAGGCAATCATTAGCTACATCACTCATTGCCTTTGATCATTTAAGTACCCTTTCATTTAAGACACTTAGAAAGACCAAACACTCAAGAGGTATAGGTTTTAGACCTTACTAAACATCTTTTCTCCTTTCCTAGTTGTTGAGGCGGGATCCCTAGGATTAGCCTAGAGCGAATCCCTCATTGGAGGAACCGTGGGATCCGGTGATGATTCATCTCAAACCCTAGCTAAAACAATCATTTCAAGCTACTCTTGCTAACTTGAACACTCCATCTTATCTTAATTAAGGTCCTAGATCAGTGAACTCTGAAGTTGACTCTTGTGCATGCTAATCATCACATTCTAAAGGATCCTAGTGGCTCAACTCTTGAATGCACTTGCCAAATCTTTTCTTTTATAAACCATCTTGTTAAGACTCCTAAAGTCATCATCTACATCCTCATTCTCAGCACTTAGAAACTTTCATAAACCTCTCTTAATCATCTCATCATGAGGAAAGCTCCTAGTTGTAACTCATCCACCAAAGGACCACCCAAGAAACTTGCTCGTGTTGTTTACGAAATTTCTTCAACCGAATCATCTCCCATTAAATCCACAAATGGTAGGATCTCCCCTCCACCTATCAAACCAATCTCCAAAAGGATTGTTCCCACAAAACTACCAATGCCAAACACCACCATACCTCCTAAACCAAACAACCCTATTTCCACTAAACCATCACCCTTAGTGCCTAGAGCCATATCATTCACCACCCCACTCTCATCACCACACCTTTAAAATCTAGAGGACTTGCCTGCTAGGCCGTCCCATCCTCCACCACCGCCAACATTCTCTTCTTTAGGAGGAATAGCGGAACAAAATCAAGGTGTTGAGTCAACTCTAGCTCCGACTTCTTTTTCTCCGTCACCCTCAAATAATCCCTTTTGGATTATGAGAAATCATCAAAGTCAACCACCCGACCACATGGAAGTTGACACCTCTCTACCGCCACCATCATTCTTAGATGAGCCATCTTCGAATGGGTCTCCTCCAATCCCTTCTTCTTTTGAGGCTCCTCAACCCTCTTCACTTGATCCTTCACATCAAGTCATTTCCTTTCTACCACCACCACTACCGAGCCATGACAAAGATTGTTATCATTGTCAACATGTTGAAAGTTTGATACATGAAGTACGTAAAGATCAACGTTTCATGTTTTATCACCTCTTCGAACGTTTCGACGAGATCAAACCTAAACAAACTTAAGCTAAAGGATTCAAGTGGTGTCTTAGTATCAAGCTCAACTTTAATAGTCTAGAAATCTAAAATCATGTATTATTCATTTTCTTAGTCTTTAGAGTCATGTACATCATATCTCTAGTTTTTATTAAATGAAATTATATGCTATTTGCCATATTGTTCTGAGTATATGCTTGTTGCTTTAATACATATCTCACTTTGATGTTAACATCATTTGCTACATCACCTTTGCTGTATTTTGTTTACAATCAGACGGATCCCTCTATTTTGCCTAGACGGATCCCTCCAAGGAGGGAACCGTGGGATCCGTGCAACAGAAGACTTGTTTACTAATAACTTGAGTCTTATTTGCAGGAAATTATCCATTAGATACTCGTTTTCTAACATTTGTTTTGTAGATTTTCAATATACACATGAAGACTTTCACACCCTAAAGCTAGGGAGCTTTGTGTCAAAGCAATACATTGCAAAATCATTTGCAATATAATTCTCATTAGGATTACGTTACATGACGTCCCTTTGCAAAGTTGCAATAATCAAGGAGGAGCATAATCGTCACAAAGACGAAACCATTTCTTCTTACTTGACGCCCTCACAAAGGGATGGACTCGTCAAGGGGGAGCTGAGACGAGAACACTTTCCGTCACTTGTTCTCTATAATTTTATTTTCCTTATTTTTACATGTTTTCTTAAAACAAGGTGTTAGTTTCTTTTGACGCTCTTTTGTTTCGACAAAAGGGGAGAAGAGAGTAAAAACTCAATTCAAACTTTTACAATTTTAGTTTTTCCTTAAAATAATTTATGTTTTGTCATCAACAAAAGGGAGATTGTTAATACAAATAAAGCTGTAAAACGTTTATTTATATTTTACGATCTTCAATGTTTTGTCGATAACAAACGTAAAATCATTTTAATGAAACAAATTAAATACGTAAATGGTTTGAGCCAATGGTTTACTAACACACTTACGTTTTCACATAAAACAACTAAACAAGTAAAAGTGGTTTTATGATTTAGTATTACATATGTACAACAACTAGTGTTTACATATTGGGTAGATATATACATAACTAGTATGTATTATAATGGGTAATATAAATGGGTAGAAGTTTAAGTATTTGACCTATTGACCAAATACATTGAATGTAGTAGAGTAAAACCCAAAGTCCATGACCCATACCCATGGAGCTTAACCCATAACCCATTGCATGACATCATGCATAAGTCATCAATAGGTATTATCCATGACCCATGGTTTTAACCCATGACCCATGGACTAGATGCATTGCATCTTGTAGATACATTGTATCTACTTGGATACCCATGGTACAAAGTCTAGGACCCATGACCCATGACCCATAACCCATGGGCAAAGAGGAGCGTCCCACGGATCCCCAGGAATACAATAACGGATCCCTCAAGTGAGGGATCCGTGGAACAGTAGCACTTTTTCCTTTATAAATAATGAGCCATTTCTTCATTGCAACTCACCCCTTTCACATATATTTTCTCTTTGAGTTATAAACTCTCTAACCACAGATCCAAGTGATCTTTGTATGTAGTTTTGTTTTTGTGATTCTCTAGGTTCCTCTTAAAGGCGAGATCACCACCTCTTGAAGTCGAGCAAGCTCAAGTCCATGAGTTGCCATGCTTCGTCATCATCAAGACTACTGAGGTTCTCTTGTTGATAGTTCTCTTCTTTTTCATTAGAAGTGTAGTGCCGAGGGCATTAGTGAAGGATGCCAAAGGAGTCAAGATAAAGGCATTAGTGAAACGTGCCAAACGTCCGTGTCAAAGGCATTAGTGAAGGATGCCAAAGGAGTCAAGACAAAGGCATTAGTGAAAGGTGCCAAACGTCTGTGTCAAGGTGTCATTAGTGAAGGGTGCCTAGAAGTCGAGTCAAAGGCATTAGTGAAAGGTGCCTAAGGTGTACATTCGATATGGTGTGTCGATGTACAAGATAAATTTATATTGGGTCAAAGGATATTGATATCCTTGTTGATGTTGTCATAAGGAGTGGGTCTCCTTAGGGATAGGATTTTTGTAGTGTTGGGTAGTAGTTCCTCCTTTTTAATGGAACTCGGTATCTAGCCTTGTACCAGATAAAGGGTATGCGACGTTGTGATAGGTTTGGTTCTACCTCGTGGAAGAACTCGGTATCTAGCCTTGTACCGGATAAAGAGTAGGAAACGTTGTGAAGGCTTCTCCGCCACAAGGAGTTGGTGTTGTGTAGTGATTACGAAATCTCGAGTAGGTGACTCGGGGAGTGGAGTAGGGCAAGGAAGGTGTCCTTGTAGCCAAACCACTATAAATACTCGCGTTGTGGTTTTGTGCTTCTTACTCCCTATCTTAACTTTTATTCATCTATACGCTTGTCTATCAACATCCAACACACACGTACAAATAGATTGACATAAGTTAATCTAAATAGTTTAAAACCAAGTTTTAATCGGTAAAACTATTCAACCCCCTTCTAGTTTTCCACAATTGGCATTAGAGCTTCGTTACCAAGTTTCTTAGAGTATATTGTACTCTAAAAACTTGAGACGATCCATGTTTAATTGAAAACTACAAAGAAGGTCTTTTACAAAAATAAACACCATGTCTTAAAAAACTTTTGTAGGATGTTGATTAAATGACAACAATTTTTTTTTCTTATTTACCTTACTAGATTGCAGTAACCTTCCTTGTCATTTTGATTAGTTAAAAGCTCATATTTATCAAGCCATAGGAATTGCTTGGTAACAAGATTACCTTCCCCAAGAAGGTATCTTAATCACGAAGGAACGAGAGTTGTCTATTGACATTTCTTTTTGTCATTAGAAAGACACTCATAAGTGCATTAGAGGTATGATTTTCTACTTATCGCTAGATAACATTAGCTTAGAAAATAAGTATGCTCACATAGGAACTTATATGATTATCCTTTCACATACTCATATATTACACGTAGCTTCGTTAAGAAACTCTTCTTGCATACGTGTTACTCTTCCGTCTATAGTCTAGGTTTATAAATTTGTGTCTTATTTTTTACTTAATCCAAAAATCAAATCTTTCTAATAATAAATCAAAACACAAATCTCAAAAATTCCTCCTTCCCCATAAATATCCCCTTCGGTGTCCACTCCACCAAACCCTCATTTTTCAAATCTTCCACTTTTAAAAATTACCTCTCATTCAAACTTCATCTTCCTTCTCATCTCATCTCATTTCAAACCGAATCCAAGAAAGATCTTCATCATGGTTTACATCACCTTCGCACTCATCATCTTGACACTCATCGCTCTCGTGTTCCCCATGATTAAGTTTTCTTATGGAGACGTGTACTTTGTGTTGTTAATCTACATTGGTGTTATATACCCAATCCTTTGTATCATTCTTAGCATTGAAATGAAATATTACTAATGTTCTAGTTTATCTAGTTTATTTTTCATAATGTGTTTGTCATTTCTTTTACTCTTTGTCTTTCGTACTTTTGGTCTTAAGATACTCTAGAAACCGACAATGTAAGCTAAAGTAAACATTAGCTAAAATACATATATTTGTATAAACCTATAAGATGCAAAAATCTATTTTTCGTCAAAATCCTTTTTCTATCACTACAGATCTACGGATCCCTGTAGTTCAACTAGCCGGATCCCTCATGGAAGGGAACCGTAAGAACCGTCCTTCAGGAAAACAGTTTCTTATACAATATAAAAACTGTTTTCTTCCTAAAAGAAATATTTCACTAGAATGTTAAATACTAAGTGAGTTAATTGTCATTGTTAATAGATATCTAGTAACAACGTTAGGTGATCATCTTTTTGTTTTAATACGTCTCATCTTATTCTTTTTACCTCCATAGGTCACGTCATGTCTCATGAGTATGAGTTCGACTTTTCACTCACTTATGTCTACATCCCTAATATCTCTCTTGAACCCAACACACCTGGAAATCATGTCCATGGTTTCAATAATCTCGAAACTCATCACTTCCATGAAGGAAGTATTGTCAACACTCCTCTACAATACGAAGAAGGTACCAATACCTCTTTCCGAACCATAGGACTAGAATGCCTTCTCGGAATCAATGAGAAAATTTGTCCAAGGTTTGTATTGGAATTCTTCCGTCAAGTTGAAATCGTTCGTTTTAACCAAAACTTTTGGTTAAAACAAACTTTTGGTTTTTGAGCAAATTGTCCAAGGTTTTCGATCTCTATCTCTTTGGTTTTGGATCAAAAACCAAAAGTTTGTTTTAACCCTTGGGCAATTTGCTCACATTCTTCGAATTCCAAATCATGGACATTGTGCCTTCACTAAAGATTGGTCTCTTGATTCTCTCTTCAACTATCGTGAAGAATACATTCCATACTGTTCACACATACCTTCCCATCAAGACTTGACTCGCATGTTATGCAAACCTCAACCCTATTACTCTGATCCAAACATTATCTATACACGGGATGCACGAGATGAGTGCAAGCCTCTCGCACTCATCCTACGTGAAAATTTTTGGAGTCTTAGGGGAAATAGAGAAATCCTTCCCCTTGTTGTGCTCACATAATGTATTGTTTGCTAACACAACAACCATACAATCTCGCTTATTTCTTCGCAAGACTACTGAGGTTCTCTTGTTGATAGTTCTCTTCTTTCTCATTAGAAGTGTAGTGTCGAGGGCATTAGTGAGGAATGCCAAAGGAGTCAAGACAAAGGCATTAGTGAAAGGTGCCAAACGTCTGTGTCAAAGGCATTAGTGAAGGATGCCAAAGGAGTCAAGACAAAGGCATGAGTGAAAGGTGCCAAACATCCGTGTCAAGGGCATTAGTGAAGGGTGCCTAGAAGTCAAGTCACAAGGCATTAGTGAAGGGTACCTAGAAGTCGAGTCAAAGGCATTAGTGAAAGGTGCCTAAGGTGTACATTCGATATGGTGTGTCGATGTAAAAGATAAATTTCTATTGGGTCAAAGGATATTGATATCCTTGTTGATGTTATCATAAGGAGTGTGTCTCCTTAGGGATAGGATTTTTGTAGTGTTGGGTAGTAGTTCCTCCTTTGTAATGGAACTCGGTATCTAGCCTTGTACCGGATAAAGGGTAGGTAACTTTGTGATAGGTTTGGTTCTACCTCGTGGGAGAACTCGGTATCTAGCCTTGTACAGGATAAAGAGTAGGTAACGTTGTGAAGGCTTCTCTGCCATAAGGAGTTGGTGTTGTGTAGTGATTACGAACTCTCGAGTAGGTAACTCGGGGAGTGGAGTAGGGCAAGGAAGGTGTCCTTGTAGCCGAATCACTATAAATACTCGCGTTGTGGTTTTTTGATTCTTACTCCTATCTTAGCTTTTATTCATCTATACGCTTGTCTATCAACATCCAACACACACGTACAAATAGATTGACATAAGTTAATATAAATAGTTTAAAACCAAGTTTTAATCGGTAAAACTATTCAACCCCCTTCTAGTTTTCCACAGATTATGAAGGGTTTCCCGTGAGAATGAAATAAATCCTTTTAAGAGGACTTTAGTGGGTAGAAGGTGAAGTGCATTGCGTCACTGGGTCCGTGACGTCTTGTCTTCAATACCGGTGTCGTCTTTGTGACAACCAGTAGCAGATGAATTGAACCCGGTTTCTACCCTAAGTTGATTATGGAGGGCTATTTCTTTTCACCCTTTTTCATAACTTTTCTTTTTAATTCTTCAATCTCTTCTTTCTCCTTTCTCACATTACTCCTTTTTCAATCATACCTAAGGACTTTCTAATTCTAACTATTGGTGTTGTCCTTGGGTAGATCCTTCCGGCGCTGGCGGATCATAGGACGTATTTCCTATCTTTAGTCACCTTATAACTCCATGACTATTCAATGTTGCCATTAAAAACGTTTCTTGAAAATCTCTCAAAGTGTTTATGATTATAAAACATATCTTGCTAACACTTTGAGAGTTTTGATTTTTCAAACATACTCTCCCTGCACATGTTCTTATATTGTTTTAACTTAAATATGCACATTAAGGGTAGAGCTCGCACTTTCTGAATTGATCGCCTCTTGATAGACAATTCCTCGCGAGAACAGTTACGTTGCTTAGTTAAAGAGATTCAATGTCAGTTTTTAGGTGACAACTAGCTCTAATAACTAACTTGAAGTTGTTAACACTCCTTGAAAAGGAGGTTAGACCTGTCATAGTTCATTTCTATCAAGAGTTTCTCGAATCAGTATACTCTACTTAGACAAGTCTTTTGCGAGACACGTTTACATCACTGGTGATAAGGATTTAATACTTACGTTTTAAGGGGTCATTTAAGCCCTAAATCGTTACATTTTATATCTGTTACTACTTAAAATTGTTCCTTTTCACATTTTAGGTCATTTGGAAGAAAAAAGCTGGAATAAAGCATATTTGGACGAAAAGGAGCAAAACAATGAAGAAAACAAGGCAAAAATCAAAAGCCCGGACGGCGTCCCAACCTCAATGGCGATGTCGCCGCTCACAACGGTGTCCAAACTTTCTCAAGCGACGGCTTAGGTCATTTTTTGGTCCTAACAAGTGACGGCGTCGCGCCTATTTCCACAAGGTCGTCACTCTATATTTCTACACCAAACGACCAAGGTCTTCTCAAGACGATGTCCAGTACAACCCAAACGGCATCACAAGCTCCATATTGACGTCGTCCGAGTGATGACTTAGCAAAGACGAAACCCTAAAGGCGGCGATCGAGGCGGCGTCACGAAGAAAAGCGGCGTCGTCGCGGTTGTAAAATTTATATATAGACCTTGAATTTTCTGCATTATGTGTATATTATTTTGGAGAGCAAACCCTAGTTCATTTTTAGTCCGACTTGGGCAGTACCTTAGGGTTCTAAACCCTCTTTATTGCTTCAAGATAAGTTTGTTTATCCAATCTATCACCATGTTTAATCTATGTTTGATTGTTTGCTTGTATTCTTGCTTAACTAAATTAATTAGTGTTTTCTTAGATCCAATGAAACCTAGTTATTGATTATTGTTAGGTTGTCTCTTGTTTTAATTGGTTGTCACTTTAGATTAAGGAAAACTGGCTTCTTCTTTCATTGTTGCGAGCTTGAACATCCTAAATAGCGATTATTAACCCTAGAGTAAATGTCATGTTGTGCTTAGACTTATTTACTGCATATGTTTACAACAATAAACATATATTCTAAGGTTGTATGTTTTATTTTCTAAATCTATCAAGTGAAGTTTCATTTCAATATAAGGATTAACATCTAGCTTAGATGGAATATAAATTTCCCATATGTTATACAACATATATGATTTAAGAAAATAAACATAATACTCTCACTAGCTTTTAGAAATACTCGGGAGTCATCTTTTTTTAATTAAAAATCAAAACATATATTTAATATTTAAACATAAGATTCATCTCCTAGATGCATGCATTGATTCATACTTGGATTCTTGTAGTTTGTACACTTCCAAAGATTATATAAATTCATATAACTCCTTTGATTACTTACCGTCCTCGCAAAAGTAATCACTCAAGAAAGAGTTTTTTATATTCCATTGTCATATGTCATATCAATGAAAATAAGTATGACAACTAATCATATTTATATATTTAATATGCATAGAAAAGAATATTCAATCGCATTCAATTGAGTATGATTAATAGTCCTGACACAAGGCATGCATTAAATATGTGTACAAACCACTTGGGTTTTTATTCTCATTGAAGAAACTCATATTTATTCTATAGTCTAATTGTTTAGTTTAAGATAAACCAAATTTTCATAAATTGATCATCTTTATGGACAACATCTTATCATTCAAATTATGAGCAATTTACCGAATTCAAGACTCGGTAATGCATCTTTATGATTAACAGGTTCACCATAATCCTGTGACTCATAATCCTCGGCATTTATATAAAATATTTCAGTCAAGTGTTTGAGGTATCATTGCGGATCTATGAACGAGAATTCCATCATTCTAAAGTTTAAAATTTACATGTTTAGCCTCAGCATGACATTCACTAGTGTGTTTCAGAAAGTTATGTATTTTGTAATTGTATCTCTTCAAGATTTAAAATGCTACCACTTTCTTTTAGTAAGTAGAGATCATTCTACAAATACTTAGCACGTAAAGTAACAATAAATTGTTCTCGTTTGGTCCATTACAAAATACATTGACAGTTCTTGACTCTAGTTTGTTAATAACTTTGATTCATAAGAAGTTTAACAAATTTAGAACTTTATTTTATGACTTAATATGATTAATCAAAATTCATAACATGATGGAGTCTTATTAACCTTCCGAGTTTGAGTCTTATTGAGTATATTCAAAGCATACTCAATTTTATAACCTTGATAGCTTTTGGAGGAAAAGAAGTTAAAGTCATCTTGAATCAAATGATACCAATAGAGTTTGATTTTCCTAATCGAACATACCATAAATAGTGTTATTTCATAAGGATTGATATTGTGAGACAATCTAACAATATATAGGATGAACTTATACTCTTTTGCTTATCTATTTTCCGTCTAAGTCAAACTGAATGTTATAATAGAACTTTCAAGCCAATTGCATGCTTTATAACAGAAGTCTTTGACCATGTCAATGACTTCATGTCCATGTCTCGACAAGAAGACATAACATTTATAATCCCACTATACGTTATAATTCATTGATCAACTCAATGACTTCATTTATATGTCTTAATAAAAAAAAAGACTAAAATACACCGTTGGTCCCTATACTTGGCTAGGTGCATCGTTATGGGACAAAACCCGGTCTTTTCATCGCCATAGGTCCAAACCTTGGCCATAAAATGCCAGAATCGTCCCTTGACCAGGATTGGGACAGTCAAACCGATTTCCTTCGAGGGTATTATAGACCATTCACTTTTTTGACCCAACCTTCAACCCAGGGACCAATTGTGAGTATGGCTACTAGTCGTTTCTTCCCTGATACGCTTGCATTTAATTTTGCGGGAACCAATACACCCACCCAACAAACAACTTTACCAATCACATAAAACAACATTATCCAGAAACGATAAACTGCAAATCGAAATCAAGAATATAAATCCTCTTTCCGAACTCAAAGACCAACCCACCTTCCAACAAAACCATGTTGATCGATCGTTTTACCAACATGCGATGAAGTGATCACTAACATTTTGAATCGGTTGCCTTTGTTAGAGCGGTGAGAACCTCTAGTTTAGCAGCCCTAAGTGGACTTTGCTCACCGATGTCATACTTGATGAGGATTTCTTTTATTATTTAACATCGAGCTTGATGGGAGGCTTGTTACTAGATTCTTAAATCGGGGTCCAATAAGAAAGTTTGTCTTGTTGTAGAGCCAAGATCAATTATTGGAATAGACAACTTTCATTATGAAAGCATTCATAAGTGGCTCTTGTTTTGGTGACAATGGAATTGAGGAGTGATTATTACAAGATGGTGATAAGGTTTTAAAATGTACCTTTTGAGGGGTTATTTAAGCCCTTATTTGATCACTTTTGTATCCGTTATTACTTAATATCGTTCCTTTTCACTTTTACTTGAAGGCAAAATAATGACGACGAAAAGCGAAAAGCGCGAATATCTCCTTTTCACTTTTAGGTATCTTGAAGGGAAAATCTTTGGCGTCGGTGTTATCTGCGACGCCGTCGCATCGAGACACTCGGGCTTGTCGGGTGTTACTGCGACGCCGTCATGTCACTTTTGACGGCTCGGTAACAAATTGCTTATTTACAAGTGACGGTGTCGGGCTTTAAAAGAGTAGGTCGTCGACTCGGGCGGCCTAGATTTGATCCGACGGCGTCGAGAGCCGAAGGGACGGCGTCACAAGCATAAGGTGACGCCGTCGCAAGACTAACGTGGCCAAGACGAAACCCTAATAACGGCGACCCGACTGCGTCACAAATCAAAGGGTGACGTCGTCGCATATGTAATCTTATATATAGAATCCGAATTTTTTAGTTTTCAGTGTGTAGTCTTTTGGAGTAAATACCTAAACCGAACCAAGGTTGTCTTGTACAGTATTTTAGGGTTCTAAACCCTATCTTACATCAAGATAAGTGTTTTACTTCATTAATTTAATTATGTCTTCAATTACTTGTGTGTATGCTTGCATGTTCTCCATGTCCGGCTAATTTACTTGTGTGTTTGCTTAGGGAATATGAAACTTAATTATTGAATATTGATTGGTTGTCTCTTATCTTAATTGTTATTGATCTAGTAATGCGATAGGTCATCCGTTATGTAGTTAATGCTTGATTAATCTTTGTGAACCTTAGTTTATAACACCTAGAGTTGTTGTAGGCTAAACCATCCGAAGAGTAACTTAGAGTTAAAGTTTATAAATCCTAGAGACTTTGTTGGCGATAACCTTTGGTAGTTTCAAAGAGTTAGGGATAAACGCATACCCTAGGACCTTAGACAAACAACGCGATTAAGAATAAGGACGTGACAATTCAACCATCAATAGGAGATAATTAAGGAGTAACAAAACCTAAGTAAACACATCTTTAAACTATCATACGAGCACACAATAATTAGACATAGACTACCCTCACCTTAGTTAATTAGATAATTAGACAAGTAGATTAATCGGTAGAAATACTAACCCCAAATCCAAACCCGAGATTCGTACCTTTCCATTTCCTAAAAACATAAAAGATAAAAATAATCTTCCTCAACCCCAACCTTAGCGTAGTAACTTCTCACTAGCATTCCTATTCCCCAGAGAACGATATCAATTCCGTGGCTTACCCTAATACTACACTACAATGATTAGGTTCATTGCCTAGGGTGTTGAAAAACTTGCTCGACGAAAAGGAAGTTCCTTTGACCCCGAACACGCGTAAGCGTTATCAAGTTTTGGCGCGCCACTGCGGGAATAGGATAGCTAGTTAGAGTCCACCTCGTTAGGTTTCTTTGCTTGATTCCTATCAAGTAAATTTTTCTCATTTTTTAGCTTCCTCATAGTCTATCCCCCTTCTTCGTGACCTTTGTTCGTAACCCCATCACTTTTCATCATGGAAGGTGATAACCAACCACCATTCATCAACCTACCACCAAATGACCCGCCAAGAGGCCGTACTCTTGGTGAATACTCGAGACCAAGCCACCTAGGCTATAGGAACACCATTGAGCTTCCCGACTAAGCCCAAACTACGGCCCTGTGATCCGACACCATCCGGTTGGTGCAAAACGGATGTGCATTCCATGGACTTCGTTCAGAAGATCCTAATCGACATCTTAAGGATTTCCTTAAAATTGTCGATTCCATCGACCTCGATGCTACTACTCGGGAGACCACGCGTCTGCGTCTTTCAATTCTCTCTGGGACCAAGCTAGTAATTGGCTTGGCGACTTCCGCCGGCTCCATCTCAAGTTGGGATGATCTCACCTCTCGCTTCCTTGCTCAATTTTTCCCACGGGAGAACCACTAAGCTTAGGAATGATATCTTGATGTTTCAACAACGTCAAGGTGAATCTCTCTGAAGCATGGACTCGATTCAAGGACTTACTTCATAAAGTCCTCATCACGGCATTGATCTTTGGCTCCAAGTCCAACTCTTCTATGATCATGTCAACTTCCCCACCAAGCGATCCATTGACCAAGCGGCCGGTGGAAAACTTAGTGATCTCACCGCGGAAGAATCATGGCGTATAATAGAGGACCTTGCTCTCTATGACAACGAAAGTTGGAATGACCCCCGTGAGTTGCCCAAAACCGTTAAGGCAATCTCCTTGCCTCCCATTGACTCACATCCTTCCGACCGTAGGGTGCTCAAACTTGAAGATCAAGTTAAATTCCTAATGAGCTCCTACGAAAATCCTAAGTCTTCACGCCATGTGAACAAAGTTTCTTCCTCGTGTGAGTCGTGTAGTGATCCTCATAACACGCGCACTTGCACCCGATTCCCCGAACAAGCTTCCGTTGACTATGCATCCTCGCGTATTAATGGAACGGGAGGAAGATTCCCTACAACACCCGGACCTAGGACTTTTAATGACGCCCGAGAAGCATGGAAGGGCAAGCCCGACTTTTATTGGGGACAAACCAAAGAATTCACTTCCAATGATTTCTCATGGCCCCCATCTCACGGCCCTAACCAACAAAACATTGAAGGGATGTTGCAACACCTAGTCGCATCCCAAGAAGCTCAAATAGCTAAGCTCTCGGACCGTTTTAACCAACAACAAGCCGAGATGGATAGGAAGATAGATAACCTCTTAAAAGCCATGACCAATAGTGATAGGAAGGTTAATGCTATCTCAACTCCCGAGCCTATCGGTGTAGAGATTAAGGACCCAAGTAAGTTAGCTAAGCACGTTCAATTCGTCAATATTATCGCTTTAGTGGAACCTAATAGAACAAATGACGAAGCGAACCATGAGACGATACTTGAGGTTAGTGAAACACCGATGAATGAAACAACCGAGGAAATAGATGAAGTAGACAATGACTATTTCAATAAATTTCCTACGGAAGAAGAACTATCTCGCCACCCTCACTTAGTGCGTGACCTCCGTCACATGTATGTTAGGAAGAGCCCTAGGATCAAGTTTGGGAACCCTTGGAATCTTAACATACCATGTTGCATAGGACACCTTTTCGTGGCAAAGGCCTACATTGACCGCAAGTCTCCAATAAACATCATGACTAGCACATAGTATAATTCGGTAATGAAGAAGCCTATCCCAACTAGGCAAGACCCCGATAATCCTAGGGTTAGTTGCAATTTTCTTGGTAGAATTAAGGGATTGCCCGTCTATGTAGGTGGTTTCACATTTCCTACGGATTTCATAATTGTGGATGATATTAGTACGGCCATAGATCCTAGCTTGTCCCACGTTATTCTAGGAAAACCTTTCATAGAAAACAGGGATGACTTATGATCCTCATTAGGAATAGTGCGATTCAAGGATGAGACCGATGATGTAGCTTACCAAATGCCGTTTAAGATTGAGAAGTTTTCATCACTCTCCAATGATGAAAAGAACTTAAACTATCGGTCTATTATAGGAATGAGGAGGATAAGGAGAAAGGAGTAGATTATGTTATGGCCAAGATTTTCGGATTCTATAAGGATTGCTTGAACTTAGGACCGGAATATAGAACCGATTGGGGAGAGGACGACCTCTTAGAAAGGTGCATCATAGGGCACTTTTACAACATGAAATCCCCCAATAGAGACCGTCATGAGGAAGAAGGTGACGGTAATGAAGTCACGTAGGGGCACGACTACGAGTCTAGCTACAAGACTCATAAATAAAGAAAAGCGCTTCGTGGGAGGCAACCCATGCTTAATTGTTTGCTTGTTTGTGTCATATATCTTTTATTGATTGTTTATTCTCATGTTTAAATTTGTAAAAATGCTTTATTTTGTCTTTAACCTCGTCTTAATTACATATAAAGGTATTTTACATAAAGGATAAGTGTAGGGAGGATTACACACGTTTTCAAAAGAAACGTAAACATGAGAATTTCAATTAATTAAAAGATATACATGTGTGTTGTTCGAGTCAAATGCTTGTATCGAGTCATAATGGATGTTTTGCGAAATTTTTCGAGATTCTAAAGATGTAAATTTTCCGAATTTTTCCGAAAATCGCAGACCGCTTTTGTCGGGATAACTGACGGTCGATCGCAACTGACGGCGTCGAGAAGGAGCAAAACAATGATTACTTTTCTCGTTTTCGAGCTACTTATAATTTTTGGAATTTTCCGGTCTTAATTTTCCGAAATGCAGTAAACATCCATTCCACAAGCATTATATCCTAGTTTAGTAGAGTCTTATATATATTATTACCGCCAATTTTACGAAGGTTTCGTTTGTTTTCTTCAAGTGTGCGGGTTTAATTTATCAAGAAGAAGATACATAAGATAAGAAGAAGCTTTTCACGCAAACGTTCTTCTTGAAGAAAGATGTAACCACCACTTTACACGGATCCTACCGAGCTAATCGGGAGTACTAGTTTCTTTCATCTTTTTTACCTTCCATTATCATAACTTTGATACTTTCGGGAACATTGGGGACAATGTTCGGTTTAAGTGTAGGGAGAGAAAATAAAGCGGAACTTTGAAACTATGCTTATCCTTGAATGTTTGCTTTGTCCAATTGCATTTGTGTAATAAACCATGAGAAAATGTCGGTTAGGGTAATTTTGGCACCAAATTTAAAAATTTTCATGACATATAGGAGTGGGCCATTAGTCTTAATAAAGCGTCTCATGGATAGGAAGTTATATGACTAGCACAAAAACCCTTTACCACTTAAATTCCACCCAAAATGTGAGGATCGCCCTTAGATTAGTAGGAATTAAAGCATTCATCTTTAATGCTTAGTGTGTGAACCGGTAGTATAATAGATTCTAGAACTTGTTTTGTGATGCATCCCGAGATCGCTAGTAAGACTACACTTGTGTAGTTAGGAATAACTAAATGATAAGAGGCATTAGGATAACCCTTGTTTGATACCGTAATATAATTACTTCTTCCACATCGGTTGAGTAATTCCCCACACCTTGCGTTGTACTCATCTTTAGTACACGATACCCTAGTTAACCCCTCGAGCCTATCCTTTTCGCGGTTCTCGTGATATTTCGGTTTTCCGAATATCAATGAAGAGCATTGTTTACACCCCACCCCAAATGTACACCCAAATCGCCTTAGCCTACCTTGTATGCACTCACTTTTAGTGCATTATTGTTATCACACTAAACCCTTAGTTCAATTATCTAGTTGCTTGCATAAGTTGCTAAGTCGAGTCATATCCTTTGTATACAGTTTTGGGACGATTGGGACTCATGGGAACAGTTAAAGTTTATGAAATGACGGGAAGGGCGTTAAATTCAAATTCCTTTATTTGCGTAATAATGTACTCCAAGTGTTTTGATCTTTTCAATTCGGGTCAAATTAGTGTTAGAGTAATAAAAACTCAAGTGTAGGGATGTGCCTATAAATCCCTATCATTTTGATGTTATCGTAGAGGATGGTAGAGTAAAAGTGTATGAAAAAAAAATCGAAAAAAATAGAAAAAGAGAAAAAGAAAAAAAAATAGAGTGTTGAAAAAAAAGATGGGCTACCATCCTACATCTATCTTTAATTTATGTTTGTTTGTTTCAGTTATCTAGAGTCTAGAGTGTCGAGTCTTGGCTTAGCAACGCCATTCTTCGCATGCTTGTAACATAAAGATTTTGACTTGCCACCACTAAATAGCCTATCCCACCAAACCCTTTGTTTCCTACCGTAAGCCTAACATTACAACCCTTTAAAAGACCTCTTTGATAGTCTTTCCTAGGTGCTTACGCCAAAGCGATGGAGGTTTGATCTAGTCTCAAGCCTATGGTAATCTATGTACTAGGACCGGTTAATGAGTGTTTATCTTCCATTTCCAACTTGTTATATTTCATATACACCCGAGAGATGTGAGTATCCAAACACCCTATGTAAGGTGCTAGTATGTAATTTCCGTGCTTGTTATGACTTTTGCGGGGCTTATATGTGTTGTGGATTGTTCTAAACCAATGCTTCATGACCCCTAACTTATAAATTAATTGGCTAAAAGCACATTTGCTTGAGGACAAGCAAATACCAAGTGTAGGGATATTTGATAAGGTTTTAAAATGTACCTTTTTGAGGGGTCATTTAAGCCCTTATTTGATCACTTTTGTATCCGTTATTACTTAATATCGTTCCTTTTCACTTTTAGGTATCTTGAAGGCAAAATCTGGAATGACACTTATTCGGACGAAAAGGCGCGAATATCTGAAGAAAATGGCCAAAGTCAAGAATCGAGACACTCAGTGCTAAAAACCGAAGGGGCGGCGTCGGTGTTATCTGCGACGCCGTCGCATCACTTTTGTGACGGCTCGGTTAGCCAAATTGCTTATTTACAAGTGACGGTGTCGGGCTTTAAAAGAGTAGGTCATCGCAACTCGGGCGACTTAGATTTGATCCGACGGCGTCGAGAGGCGAAGGGACGGCGTCACAAGCATAAGGTGGCGCCGTCGCAAGACTAACGTGGCCAGACGAAACCCTAATAACGGCGACCCGGGCGTCACAAATCAAAGGTGACGCCGTCGCATATGTAATCTTATATATAGAATCCGAATTTTTAGTTTTCGATGTGTAGTCTTTTGGAGTAAAACCTAAACCGAACCAAGGCTGTCTTGTATAGTATTTTAGGGTTCTAAACCCTATCTTACATCAAGATAAGTGTTTTACTTCATTAATTTAATTATGTCTTCAATTACTTGTGTGTATGCTTGCATGTTCTCCATGTCCCGCTAATTTACTTGTGTTTTGCTTAGGAAATATGAAACTTAATTATTGAATATTGATTGGTTGTCTCTTATCTTAATTGTTAATGATCTAGTAATGCGATAGGTCATCCGTTGTGTAGTTAATGCTTGATTAATCTTTGTGAACCTTAGTTTATAACACCTAGAGTTGTTGTAGGCTAAACCATCCGAAGAGTACCTTAGAGTTAAAGTTTATAAATCCTAGAGACTTTGTAGGCGATAACCTTTGGTAGTTTCAAAGAGTTAGGGATAAACGCATACCCTATGACCTTAGACACACAACGCGATTAAGAATAAGGACGTGACAATTCAACCATCAATAGGAGATAATTAAGGAGTAATAAAACCAAAGTAAACACATCTTTAAACCATCATACGAGCACACAATAATTAGACATAGACTACCCTCACCTTAGTTAATTAGATAATTAGACAAGTAGAGTAATCGGTGAAATACCAACCCCAAATCCAAACCCGAGATTCGTACCTTTCCATTTCCTAAAAACATAAAAGATAAAAATAATCTTCCTCAACCCCAACCTTAGCGTAGTAACTTCTCACTAGCATTCCTATTCCCTAGAGAATGATATCAATTCCATGGCTTACCCTAATACTACACTACAACGATTAGGTTCAACTGCCTAGGGTGTTGAAAAACTTGCTCGACGGGAAGTGTTGAAAAACTTGCTCGACGAAAATATTTTCATGGAAGTTCCTTTGACCCCTCACTGAGTCTCTTAAAATGAATCGTCCTAGTACAAACGAGATGAGACTATGGGATATTGAAAACTTGGGAATTTGAAGAAGTTACTTTTCCCGAGCAGGCGTGAAATAACTTTAATAAAGTGTATACTTGCGTGTTCTCGGTCGCTAAAGACAATCAATATCGTGCAAAGCGATAGGAGTCATGATGGGAATGAAAATACCGGGAACAACTCGGAAGTTGGCTAGAAAATCGTTGAAACTCCACCGAGCTTCCCCATGGTAGTGGTAGATTTCTTTGACCGGTTGTAGTTTAAGTTTGGGTTGAATACCCTTGGACAATTAATGTTGCAAAATAGTTTTGGTAATTTTGTACAAGAATTGTTTCTATGGTTTTCTTAAAATTAGATTGTTCATATGTTGTTGTTTGTGCGTGTTGTAGGTGATGAAAGTTTGACATTCGAAAGTCAAACTTTCATTTAGCATTTTAATTTGATTGTAGCAAGTAAAGCGCATTTCCGGTTTACTTTAGTTAGTCAATACTTGAAAATGGTGAATGTGTTAGCTGTGAGCGAGAGTCGTAATGTCGAAGGATTGAAAACCTTTGGAAGATCAAGTGCAAAAGGCAGAATGGAATTTGAAGTTTGATGATAAGGATGGCTAGTGGAATGTTCAATAATATATAGAATGGTATTTGAATTTGTAAAGTAAATATTGCAAAACCATTTTGGAGTGAATTGATAATTTGATATGTTTTAGAAGTTTGACTTAACAAAGTCAAACTTCTAATGGTTTTACATAAGTTGGCAACTTGAGGGACCAATTGTGTATTCTAAAGTGATTATTGGGCGGGAGTTTTAAGTATGACAATGGCAACCAAGACAAATTCGGGGACCGAGTGTGAAAAAAGTAACTATTAGACCACTTGACCGCCTCTTACCGGAGACGATATTAACTAGAGCACACCAAACGATAAACTCATCTACCACTTTTTCCACACACAACAGGTTTCCAATGGCGATTTCCCCATTTTAAACGAACTCATGGAGGTTGTTGATTCCCAAATTTGAATGAACGTATGGCTATCTGGTTTGAAGAAGAGGCTGCAAGAAGGGATTTTGAGGAAGCTAGTTCTTGATTGCATCCGACATCCAAGGCGGAGACATCAAGCGTAGGGAGCCGATAGAAGAGAATCAAGCTTTGGGACCTCGTGGAATTGTGCTTGATCGTGTGGATGCTGTGACCAAAATCCAATGAGGCACATGAACCAACTTGCCCAACTCATACATATTGTTGGTCAAACGGATGAAGGTATTCGGTTCAACCAAGAGTTTGTTAAGAAAATGGCTGAACATAATGCCTGAATTTTTGGTTTTCCATGGGGTAGATAAAGGTGGTCTTTTGGGTGATAGTTTTGGGAATATAGGTTTCTAAAAAGGGTATGTAAATTAGATTTGATGTAGTTGGTTATGATGTTTAACAGACTTTATTCATGATAAAATATCATTTAGGTTATGTGTTGTTTAATTTGTTCTTGTGTTGTGATATTTGGTGTATTTTAGTGTAATTAGTATCAACAAAACCAAACATCCCCTTATATCAGCAAAACCAAACAAGCCCTTGTATCAGCAAAACCAAACAGGCCCTTGTGTCAACAAAACTTTAATCAGTAAAACCAAACACCCCTTGTATTAGCAAAAGCAAAGCCAATGGTTTAAAAGATGTGGTGAAAATGCAAATACTTTAGCACTAAATCATAATGTATCAACAAACATCCGCTTGTATCACCTAAACCAAACGGCCCTTTTATCGCCAAAAGTTGTTACAAAGAAACCAAACACCCCGTGATCGAGAAAAGTTAGGCGTGTGTTTCAAAACACGGGTTGAAAATGCAAACGCTTTAGCAAGAAACTACAATGTATTGACAATGGTGTATTGTAACATCTTGAATTTTGACTTACCAAAGTCAAACAAACTTATGAAAACCAACAAATTGTAACTTACTATTGTGGTATGACTTGGGTAAGTCAAACCTATTAAGAAATCCAAAACGATTTCAAACACAATTACTTAAATAAGAACACAAAATATTATTCATCGATTTCATGTTCTCAAGAACTACAAATGTTTACTATCATCTAAACATACACTTAGCTAGACCCACAACTCTCCCTATCATCGTTTTCCTTCTTTTCCTTCCTTTCCTTAAGATATTTAAACAAAATTTCGGATTTTTAATCCTTTCTCCCAAATCGTTAAACTTTGATAACAAGATGTCATCCTCTTCCTTCTCCTTCTTAACACCCAAACGCTTTTCATTTGGATATCGCTTTCCTCAACGAACTCAACAAAGCCTTCCCCTTATCGTTTTATGCCATTGTTGTTTTTCTTTTTGCTTTGGGTAGAATGTGTGTTGATTGTATTTTAGGGTTCACTCTTGGTCGTAGCCGATACATATATGGTTGAAGGTTGGGTTACATTTTAACTAGGTTGGGTCAAAAAAGTGAATGGTTTATAATACCCTCGAAGGAAATCGGTTTGACTGTCCCAATCCTGGTCAAGGGACGATTCTGGCATTTAATGGCCAAGGTTTGGACCTATGGCAATGAAAAGGCCTGGTTTTGTCCCATAACGATGCACCTTGCCAAGTATAGGGACCAACGGTGTATTTTAGTCTAAAAAAATATAACAAGTTAATGTCTTACTTTATATTATATGTCTTGTAACAATTAAAAGATTGACTTCATGTTTGTGGCTTTACAAGAGACATAAACATGTTTAACTAAAGTAATTATGAGCACCTACTTTTGGTGTCAATAGTAATTTCAAGTTAATAGATTTCTCCATTTATTTATGATATTCCAAGAACACATAAACATTTAGGTGGAAGTAGTCTTTATTATTATCTTGACACATGTTCTAAATAGGAAAACAAAAATTTTATGTGTATAAGTCCTAGTAAAACATTAGTCTCTTACCTTGCGGTCAAGAGAATCCTTTAATCATATTGCTATGTGTTGTACCTTGGAAACAATAAATATTTCTCCCACTTGTGCATGGAACAACATCATGTAGCAGACAAACAACACGACACAAGTTTGTTTATGTAAACAATATGATAGTGTCATAGATATTAGCATTACAAGTAGATGTGGAATCACATTGTTTAGTAAGGAATCACACATGACTATCCTTGAAAACATGAGTGTCTACAGTTAGAAAATAATATGTTATCTCGAGACAATCTAGAAATAATCTGGGTTACTAACAAGATAAAAAGAAAACTTGTAGCTCCCACTGAATTAGACAAGATTACACGAATGTCTTTTCCAGCAAAAAACGCAAGCTCCCACTGGAATTGACAACATTGTAAGTGTTACATAATCAGTGAAAAACAAATAGCGGGCTATTTACTTTCTAACTCACTTTGAATGCCTACAAGTAACAATTACTTATGTATTGAAAAGAGTGTATAAATTTCTACTTTATAGATGAAGGACTATCGGTAATGCTATTTATTAACTTGAAAATTGGGCATGCAATTTCCTTCTTAAAAGGCCTACCATTCCACAAGGGTATGTAGCACCTTTATTGGGTTAAAGCAAAATAACTAGATAAGTTGAAGTCTTTGGATTCTGTGAAGAAGTGTTTCTGCGAAGTAGTAAAACCGTGTAGTTTGTTTCTGCGGATATAGATATTCCGCGTATTTTATAGTTAGTTAGGATATGCATGAGCTTTATTAGGAAGTGATAATGTATATCTCTTTTAGTTTTATGATTATACGTTTCTTGTGAAACGGTTTAGGGTTCCTTGTCTATAAAAGGAACACATTAGTATGTATGATGTACGAGTTTTGAAAAACAAGTTTTAGTATTATTCAAAGATCCATAGAGGATCAAAGTATTCTTAGTTATCTGTGTTCTTACTTGTGTTTGATTTCCGCTTTAGAATACAAGTAATAGAGACTTTCTATTAGTGTGTTTGTGATTACATAAACATTACTAACGATTCACGAGTGCTCAAAGATCTATCAAGGTCTAAGGTTCAACAAGTGGTATCAGAGCCTCGAGAGAGTCTCTGTGATACTAAGAAAATTCTTTTCTTTACACCCTCACAACCAAAACAACCATAACAATGCCTGGGTCAGACGATGGAACAGAAGTTACTCACAATCAAAACACCACATCTTTGCAACAACTCAATCTCACAAACAGCAATGCAAAGTTCCCATACCTCAAGAAGGAGGAGTATGAATTGTGGGCTATGAAGATGCGGTGGATCTCAATATTGATTGGAATCTTTGGGAAGTTGTTCGTAAGGGTAACAGTTTGAAGAAGTGTGTCAAAGATCTTGATGGTGTTATTACCATCGTTGGTCCCAAAACTATGAAGAGATACTAGGCATGTTCGAGAGAGAATAAAGTTAGAACTATTCTCCTTGAGCTATACGAGATGATCACATGGGTGACTTTCACTACATGGAGGATGCTAAGGACATCTGGATGGCAATCAAGGCTAGGTTTGGTGGGAATGATGAGTCAAAGAGGATGAGGAAATCAATCTTTGAAACAACGGTTTCAAGAATTCCAAATCTACGAGGAAGAAGGTATCCACAAGGGATATGACAGGTTCCATAGGATTTTGAGTCAATTGAATCGAGATGAAGGCCGGGCGGACAATGAGGATTGCAATTCAAAGTTCTTACGATCTTTACCTCCATCTTGGTTGCAAGTAAGCATTGCACTCAAAGCAAAAGGTGGGCTAGATCGGGTCACTTTTGATGATCTCTACAATGGACTTAAAACTCTTGAGCACGATGTCGAAGTCCCTTTCGTTCATCCACTCCCACTCACTCGACTTTTGTTAGCACCTCCTCACATAAGATGACCTATGCTCCAAGCCCAATTTCCTCGGCATCATCATCCTACATCACCACCACATCAAATTCTCAACCTAAATCCGGTGGTGTCTTGGAAGATGTAATTCACTCTTTGTTCTTGATTATGACAATCGTGACAACTAGCATTGAGGATTTTGAGCAGGTGGATCCACTTGATATGGAAGAGATGAACTTGAAGTGGCAGCGGCCATGCTCTCAATGAACATCAAGAAGTTTGAGAGTAAGTGCGGGAGAAAGTTTGGTTTCGGGGAAGAGATTCGACAAGATTTGTGAAGGAAAGTCAAGTGCTATACTTGTGGTCAAATGGGTCACTTCTCGAGAGAATGCAAGGATAGGAAGGTTGGTGATGAAGTTAGGTATTCTACCTATCGGTGAGAATCAAATGGGCTGGAACTACCAAAGTCCATCCTCCAAGCTTTGGTCACTCTGATGACCATGTCAACTGGAAGGTGCATGATCACGATAATGATGAAGCTTACGGTTACGGCGAGTGGATTCTTGGCAAGTTGTACTCTGAGAGGATCGGCATAATCAAGTTGCCTTAATGGGCATCTCTCAGGTACATAATTGTGTTTTTGGTTGTAGTGAAAGATATAATGAACTTAAGGAAGCTTATGATGAATTGAAACCTAAATATAATGAATGTTATGTCGAAGTTGAGGCTTACAAACAGGCTTTAAAAACTTTAGAAAGACAAAAAATTTGGTTTCAAAAGAATCAACTTGCTTATGATGAAAAGATAAGGGTGTTAGAAAGTGATTTGGAATGTACTAAAATTGATTTAAAACGTACTGAGAAAGAAAAAGTGATGTAGTTTGAAAAACCAAGTCTTTGAAAAAGAAACTAGATGAGGAAGTAGCTAGACATAAAGAATGGTTAGTGTCAGGTGACAAAGTAGCTAGATTTCTCTATGGTAGTCAATCTGTAAACTCTGGGCTAGGTTTAGGTTTTAAGAAGTATGTTGGCTTAGAAGCTAGAAATGATATGCGTAAATCTACACCAGCAGGATTAGCTAATTATGTAAAAGAAGGAGACTTACATGCTGTACCTGGACCTATTAGAGGAGAACATATGCCCATTGACCTTTCCATCACAATAGACTTTGATGGATCACACCATCTTTATGGCAAAAAGTCAAGAGACTTGCGGACCACGATTCTAAATCTCGACTTTGTCTCTTGTTACGACGGTGACAAGTCCTCGACCAAGGTCTACTACATATACCGGTTGTGATTCAAGTGAAAAGTCGGACCTTCCCAAGACCTCACCCAAGCCTACACCCAAGACTCCTACAAGCTGTTAGAGTTCTTTTTGAGGAATCAAATTCCAAGGCAGTTTCTTCACGAAGACTTGTCATTTAATTCTTTGCAAAACAATGTCTTTAATTAAAAACAATTACATTAATGTTTGTGGTTTGAATGCTTTTGCATGTAATGAAACATCTTTCACTTTGAATAAATCTTCTAAAAAGAAGACATGTTTTGTTTGTGGAAGTAAATTTCATTTGATTAAGGATTGTAATTTTCATGAGCAAAGAATGGGTGTATGTGCTAGTCAAAAGAAATCTCGACCAATGTGGAAAAATGTTAATGATATACCATCTTTTGTTCCACAAGCAACTTATAAACACAATTACTGCGATAAACAATTTTCAAAATGGAGCGGATCATTTGCTAGACCATATGTGAGACCAACTAGTTCATATTTTCAAAATGGTTATTGGCACGGATGTTTTGACTCAATGTATGTTGGCAAGGGATATAGGGATCTTCTTTGTGAAGCCCTCGGCGAGTTGTTCTTGGACTCAAAGGGACCTAATTTTCAATGGAGGTCCAAGAACAATGGTGGATCTTATACATCTACATGGCCTAAATCTTATGATCCACAAGGCAGGCTCAAGTCAGTGATGACTTGAGTCTCCATAGTGTACTAATATTTTGTATATATTTTTGTTGTTGTTGTAGGATCATCCTCTGCAGAGTAAAGAAGTCGGCATTGTAGATAGTGGTTGTTCCAGAAGCATGTCAGGAAACAAAGAGAAGATGCATGATTTTGTACCCATAGTAGGAGGAGGTAATGTGACTTTTGGTGGAGGAGATGGTAGAATCACTGGGAAAGGCACCATCAGAACACCTCAGTTGGATTTTGAGAATGTGTACTATGTAAAGGCACTGCAACATTTCAACTTGTTCTCGATATCACAAATTTGTGACACCAAGCACAAAGTATTCTTCTCGAGGATGAATGTCTTGTGCTCTCTAAAGACTTCAAACTTCCGAAGATACATCCATTCTGTTGAGAGTTCCCGAAACCACAATTTATACACATTCAATTTGAATGATGTTCAACCAGAAGGTGACCTAACATGTTTGGTGGCTAAAGCATCCCTGGATGAGTCTACAAAATGGCATAGAATGATGGCTCATGTGAACTTCAAGACCATTAACAAGCTTTCTAAACTTGGTCTAGTTGAAGGACTTCCTTCCAAAGTCTTCACCAATGAACACAATTGTGTTGCCTGCAACAAAGGAAAGCAACACGAGCCTCATACAAAGCCATTACAGTGTGAGCACTATCTCGAACCTCTTGATTCTTTGCATATGGATCTCTTTGGTCCAACCCAAATCGAGTATTGATCACAAGTATTTTTGCACGGTAATCATGATGGCTATAGCGAGGTTTTGTTGGGTATTCTTTTGAAAACTAAAGATGAAACATCTCAAATTTTAAAAGAGTTCATTACCCTTGTTGAAAACCAACTAAACAAAAGGTTAAAGGTATTAGGTGTGATAATGGGACGAGTTCAAAAATGTTGTATTAATAGAACTATGTAAGTCTAAAGGGATAAAAGGGACTATAGCAATCCAAGAACCCCACAACAAAATGGGGTTCTTTGAAAGAAAGAATAGGACCTTAATAGAGCGACAAGATCCATGCTTGCGACTCTAAATTACCTACTATGTTACGGGTGAAGCGATCGGCCTTGCTTGTTATGTTCTAAGCAGGTATCAATTACTAGACCTCATTTCAAGACACCTTATGAACTTCTCACTTGGGAAAGTTCACGATATTCATTACCTCAAACCTTTTGGATGTCAAGTGACCATTTTGAACACTAGTGATCCTCAGGAAAATTTGATGAGAAAGGCGATGAGGGGTATATTGTGGGTTATTCACTCATAGTAAGGCTTATAGGGTATATAATTTAAATGCTAAAAGATTGAGGAGACTCTTAACACGAGATACCTAGAAGATAAGCCTAATGTTCGGGGTCAAGGTCATGTTTGGTCCTTTGACTGGATTATAGCGATTACTTGGGTTATACGGATATGTTGCTAACCAATCTGCGGTACACAAGAGTCTCCCACGACAATGCGGTTCCACGGATGATGACTCGGATAGTGAGTCGAGCATGATGAACAACCAATTCTTGTTCCTTCCTTCTCCCCAACCATTTTGCGGTGATAATTCTAAAGTAACCCGATGAGCATGGAGATGAGTCACACTATGTAGAGGACCTTGCTAGACTCAAGAAGCAAGAGCATGCAACCAATCTAGAAGCTGAGAGGCTTGGTGTGGAGTTTGCAAGAGATGTTGAGGCACTAATCAGACAATCAGCACAAGCAGTCAGTGGAAACCAGGATTCTGCTGACAGTTCTCCTGTTTCTCCTGACATCACCAAATCTGCTGACAGTCCTGCTGCATCTACTCCCATTTCTACTAGTGTGTCCACAGACTTTGAGGAACCATATACACGATTTCCAAGTCCTTCAGATCTTGGTAATCACCAACCCAAAGCTGGAATCTTCACCTCTACTTCCTATGACAGTGATTTTGAACCAACTGTGAACAATCTTGACACCACAATTGATGTCAACCCTACGCTACAAAAGGATCAACATTGCTCATCCTCAATCAAATGTTATTGGTGATCCTCAAGCACTGTTCGAACTAAAATCTTGTGACAAGTTCTAAGTATGGTCGGTTGCTTTTCTTTCCTATGTCTCAAACCAACAAAGGGACAATCACACGGACTTTAAGCATTGTCGCTTGCTTGCTTTCTTTCTCAAGTGGAACCAACGGTGTTTCTCAAGCTCTTGAAGATTCAAGTTGGCTTGAAGCAATGCAAGATGAGATGCAACAATTCAAGAATCGGCGAGGTTTGGATATTGGTACCACTACGATGGGAAGATTGCCATTGGGACAAAATGGATTTTGAAGAATAAAAGAGATGCAAGGGTATTGTGGTAAAAACAAAGCAAGATTAGTGGCTCGGGGGTTCGAGCAAGAGGAAGGAATTGATTATGATGAAGTTTTGCACACAGTAGCTAGAGTTGAGGCCATTAGAATCTTCTTGGCCTATGCATCTTATATGGGGTTCATGGTATATCAAATGGATGTGAAAGGTGCTTTTCTGTATGGTGAGATTGAAGAAGAAGTATATGTCACTCAACCCAAAGGCTTTGAAGACCCAGATAATCCAAAGCATGTATACAAGGTTGTGAAAGCTCTCTATGGACTACATCAGGCACCAAGAGCATGGTATGCTAGGCTATCTGCATTTCTGCTGAAGCATGGTTACAGAAGAGGTGCCATTGACAAAACACTCTTCCTAAAGAAGAATAACGAGACATCATTCTTGTGCAAGTTTATGTGGATGACATTATCTTTGGCTCCACTAAAGAAGCTTGGTGCGGGGAGTTTGAGGAGTTGATGAAGGAGAGTTTCGGATGAGTGCTATGGGGAGCTTACTTTCTTTTGGGTCTACAAGTTAAGCGAAAACACGATGGTATTTTTATCGGTCGGGATAAATATGTGAGAGACATTTTGAAGAAGTTTGATATGGAAAATGTCGAGCGCCACTACACCTTATGAAGCTCCAAAACCAAAGAACAATTTTGAACCAGATCCTGCTGTGAATGTTCACTTATACAGATCCATGATTGGTTCATTAATGTATTTAACAGCTTCTAGGCCTGACATTACCTTTGTTGTGAGTGCTTGTTCTAGACATCAGGTCACTCCACTTACTTCCAACTTGAATGCAGTCAAAAAGATCTTCAAGTACCTAAAAGGCCAACCCAATTTAGGTCTTTGGTACCCAAAAGAGTCTCCTTTTGTGTTGGAAGCATATAGTGATAGTGATTATGCTGGTGCAAATCTGGATAGGAGATCCACAACTGGAGGTTGCCAATTTCTTGGAAGAAGATTGATTTCTTGGCAATGCAAGAAACAAACTATTGTTGCTACCTCATCTACTGAAGCAGAGTATGTTCTTCTTTTGCAAATTGTTGTGGTCGGTACTATGGATACAAAATCAATTCTTTGGATTATGGGTTTAATTTCATGAACACCACAATCTTTATTGATAATCAAAGTACCATATGCATAGTTAAAAATCCAGTTTTCATAATAGAACTAAGCATATTGAGATCGGGCACCATTTTATAAGAGATGCATATGAAAAACATTTGATAAAGGTGATTAAGATTCACACGAGATGATAATGTGGCGGTTTATTGACTAAAGCCTTTGATGGACCCGGTTTCAACACCTAGTTGTCCATATTGGGATGTAACCCTAGCGCAAGGTTTGAGGGAGGCATAAGCCTCGGGGAGGCATATGTCTCGGGGATACCATATTATCTTGTATCCTTTCTTTCTTTGTTTATTTGTAATTATTTCTTTCTTTGTTTATTTGTACGTATTTCTTTGTTTAATTCTTAGTTAAAAAAAAAAAAAAAAAAAAAAAAAAAATTTTTATATCTTGAGGTTTGTTGTATATAACTTTTTGATGGTTATCAACTCACGGATGTGCCTTGTGTCCATCAAAGAGTTGGCTAGTCCAAAGGGTACAACTTTGGTAAAGACACATCAAATCATTGATAGTTGTAATGGTTTGCTAAAAATCATAGGGTATGCAACTCACCCATGCTTAATTCTTGAGGGTTGTATGGTCATCAATTCACCATGGCTTATTCCTTTTGGAATCCAAGAATTGGCTAGCCCACAAGTATATGGCTTGTGGTAAAGCGATGGAATACCATATTGGGTTATCAATTCACCAAAGGTGATTCTTTCACCTAAATTGACTAGTCTGAGCAAGCGGCTACAAGTAAAGACATTTCAAATCCGTTGATAGTTGGCGATTTGCTAATAATCGATGGTTATCGATGTACCATAGTTTTCGAACTTAAACATTTGGCTACTCCGGTAGTAATGGCTATTGGTAAAGAGACATCAAATCCATTATTTTCAATGATTCACCTCTCACGGGAGTTAACACACTGGATGTGATGAGAATAGTATGAAACTAATATGTTTTGATGTACACTTTGTCATTTGTTCTTTGCAAAGATCGAAGTTTCAAAGTTTTGCCATCATAGAGATGTGGTTGTTTTGATTCTTTCTTTGCTGCTGATGTTCGAATTCAATCCTCTTGTTCTAAAGTGTTAAAGATCTATCAAGAATCTTGAACTTAACCATGTCAAATTCAAGATTAGGGGAGGATTGTTGGGAATTCTACTAAATAAGAATTCTGCTGAAGATACTGCTGACGGATTCTGCTGAAGTGTTGGATTCTGCTGAAGAAGTGATTCTGCGGAAGTAGTAAAACCGCGTAGTTTGTTTACTGCGGATATAGATATTCCGCGTATTTTATAGTTAGTTAGGATATGCATGAGCTTTATTAGGAAGTGATAATGTATATCTCTTTTAGTTTTATGATTATCGTTTCTTGTGAAGCGGTTTAGGGTTCCTTGTCTATAAAAGGAACACATTAGTATGTATGATGTACGAGTTTGAAAAACAAGTTTTAGTTTTATTGATCAAGATCCATAGAGGATCAAAGTATTCTTAGTTATACGTGTTCTTACTTGTGTTTGATTTCCGCTTTAGAATACAAGTAATAGAGACTTTCTATTAGTGTGTTTGTGATTACATAAACATTGCTAACGATTCACAGCTCAAAGATCTATCAAGGTCTTAGGTTCAACAATCAAACCATGGCTCTTGATACCATTTGTAACATATTGGTTTCATAAACACACTAAACTATAAGATCAAATAGGCGTACAAAGAGTTCTAGAGAGAGAAAGTTAGAGGTTTAGGGAACTTTAGTGAGAGAAAGAAAAGTCTTATTATGAGCTCCAACTCTACCTTGGGAGGTAGAGAGTATTTATAGTCATTACATAAATCGCCACCTATCGGGTGTGGATCGGGCATACGGTGGGTAAAGACCGTCCATCCTCTCGGTGTTACTTAAACTAAATACTACTTCACTTATAATATTCTACGACTACGAGCTTTCTACGATTACATATACTTGAGGTGACCGACTCTTTAATACATGGATTTGCTAAATCCTAACAATCTCCCAGGAGGTCACCTCAAGATCACCTCAAACATACATTGAATACAAACAGTTTTACATAAAGATTGTTCGGCATTCTTGTTAATGTTCTTTGCTCAAGCCCGTAGTCATTGATTCTTCATTGATGCATGTTTAGATAGCCCAAGTGGAGGTCTTTATCGATCCACGTGATGATGAGTTTTGAGCTAGCTTTAAGATCATCGCAATAATACATCTCTAACTCTTCCATTGTGGTCTTGTGACTTATGGACCGACATGCTCACATTACGGATCATGATATATTCTCATCGTAGTAGCGGAAGTTTTCGTTGATTTATGATATTGGCGCAGTAGCGAAGCATGGATTGAAAATATCGAGTCCTTGATGCACTAATCATGATTTCTTCGAGATGAATGTGTTGAGTGAGCATCTTTGCTATGGATTGACCGCATCATTCGATCGTGACAAGCGTGGGGCGCACCGCATAAAACATTTAGCAATAAAGCGCACGAAAGTGTCTTTGGTCACTTTCGTTGAATTGAGGTACATGGCCCACGGTTCCCGTTGATCGATACAAATCTTGCTGTGATCGTGTATAATTCAAGAATTTCCTTGACGGGGTTTCGTAATGCTCTAGTCGTTCTCAAACCGGAATGTCTCAAAGAAGACAACACGGAGAGCGAACCAAATGAATAGAGATTCACCGATTGATGAAAAGAGATTTGAAAACAATCGTGTATTGCTCAATAGAAATTGTTTTTGCAATACAATGAAGGTTTTAATGAAAATCAATTATCAATCATAAACACCTTTGATTTGAAATATTCGAACACGGTCGATGTGCTAAAGAAAAGAGTTTTTAAGCACAATGACCGGTTTTTCAAAGGTATCCGCAATCCATAACACGAACCGTGATTGATTCAAAAGATTGAATCACCCATTGTTTCATTCGGTTGTCACATGGTTGATCTATAGAATAGATCTCACATGCCACCTACCGGAGCTTGTTTGATGTTGGCTCGAAGGCTTTCCATCTTCATTGTGAATATGTATGCATATCACTCGGATGTTCCGCAATACCACAAGGATAATCGTGGGACTCAAGATATAATCTCTTTCCACATTGTGTGAAACAGAGTCTTCATTGAAAGTGTCCTAAGGAGATTTATTGATGATCCGGTGGCTCTAGACTCAATTTGTGCATATTTGGATCCCGTCTTGGAGACTAGGGAGAGGGTCTCCTTCTTCAATATCAACAATCTCTAAGAAAAGTCGATAGATTATGTTGGTTCCCGTGAGAATGAAACAAGACCTTTTAAGAGGAACTTGAGTGGTTTGGGAAGTTGAAGTGCGGTCGTCCATTGGGTCCATGACGTCTTGTCTTCAATACCGATGTTACCTTGGTAACCACCAAGAGTATATGAATTGAACCCGTATCTTCCCTAAGGTTGAATAATTGGAGGGCTATTTGTTTTCACCCTTTTCTCATTCAATTCTTTTCATTCTTCAACCCTTGGTGCTTACCGAGACTTCATAGCTAGAACCTTGTTGGGTTTATTCAAGTACTAGCTCGGACTCGATCCGCACTCTTCCCATATCTCATTTTCTCCTTTTCAATATACCTAAGGACTTCTACACTATCTAGTGAATTGTCCTGGGTAGATCCCTCTCGTTCAGCGGATCATTGGAACAAATACTAACCTTATCATCCTTATATCACCATACATAAAGTAAAGTTGGTCGGTTTATTTGGTATTGTTCATCTGCCATTGGAATCAATTGAAAACCATTTGAAAATCAATCCAGATACTTGTGATATACTATCAAAGCATTTTGTACCTGAATTGTTTTTGATATTTTTAGAACAAGAGCTCCCCCTCAACATGTGCTTCATATATTTGAAATTATTTTAGCACACGGAGGCAAGAGGAAGAATTAACTTCTTTGATTTCCATTTTCTAAAAGATATCAACAACACTTCCTTGATCAAAACAGGTAGATAAAGCATATAAGGGAAGGATGAGGTTTTCATAAACTTGCTCCCCCTCAATATGTGCCTTGAGGTTTGAAAGAGTTTTGCACATACATGAGGGAACCTGCACATTGAAATTAATTGATCACGTTTCAGATCTTTGTGGTTTAAGATAGATGCTCCCCCTCAACATGTGCATGGAAAATTTGAAATCGTTTGGCACATGTGGGAAGGAGAGCTTGTACATCCTTATAAAACCATTTACCGAATTAACAGATTAAATCCAATTTAAATCACAAATTCTCCCCCGATCACAATTATCAAATCATTTGATATTTGTGATCTCTGAGATTTAAATTGATTTTGAAAGCTTTAAAGAGAATTGTGACTTGATTATGAAAGCGTTTTATCGATAAGGATCGGATTTTAAGACTTTAAACTCCATTGAATAAACATGCATGATTATCTTTTGAAAACAATTGTATGACAAATAACTTTTGATTTAATTGAAATCATTCTCCCTCAATCAATGACATAAGTTGTTGATTGAGATAGATATTTTGACAAACTTTTAAGTCGAGATGATTATCAAAAATAGAGTCCGAGTTATTTTTCAAAACAACTAGTTTTCATTAGATAGTAAGGATTAGTTTAAAGAATCGAGCAAGAGATTTGAAAACCAAGATAAAGTATGGCTCGTTCTATCTTTGAAAGCGGATTCTTGCGAAATGACAATAAACCATTTTTCTCTTTCTCCCAAAAATATTTTTGATTTTTTTTTTTAAAATTCGAACAACATCTAAAGTCCCGTGTCATTCTTTGAATGACAACATCAAGACCGTAGATATTATCGAATCGAGAGAAACATGACAAAATGACAATATTTTTATTTTTTTGAAGATTTTGAATTTTTCAAATTTTTATGGATTTTGAAAGTTTTATATTTTCTATTTGATTTTTAAGGTTTTATAATTTTGTATTTTGTTTTCGAAAAAATATTTACGAGGGGATAGATGAAGGAAACCTTTACTCCTCTTCTTCCTCTTGAAGATGTTTGAGAGTTTCGTTGTAGGCTCTTAAGACCCAATCGTGGAAGAATAAACTCAAAGCGTTCTCTAGGAAGAGCTTTGGTGAAGATGTCTCGCTAACGGTATTCAGTCCTCACAAAGTAAAGTTCCACCACACCGTTTTCAACTTGCTCCACGATGAAATGATGTCGAATTTCGATGTGCTTTGCTCTTGAGTGTTGTACGTTGTTGCATGAGAGAGCAATAGCACTTTATTATCACAAGATGTAGAGGATTTTGTTGAATTCAAAGCCATAGTCGGATAATTGGGATCTCATCCATAGGATTTGAGCACAACAAGATGACATGGCTATGTATTCCGCCTCTGTAGAGGAAATAGAAGTACTCATTTGCTTCTTTGAAGACCACTCACAAGCTTATCACCCAAAACTGAGCACCTCCAAGTACTTGACGAGTATCTTGACATCCCGCATGATCGATGATTCGCATAGGTCGTTAGTGACATACCGGTGTCTTTTGGGTACCAAAGTCCCATATTGATGGTTCCTTGGAGATACCGAAGACCCGTTTAACCGCTTCAAGGTGCTTTTTAGTAGGCTTAGCACGGTATCTAGCACACATGCAAACAATGACCAAGATGTATGGTCTACTAGGCGTGAGGTACATCGAGGATCAATCAAACTCGATATTTCGTTTGGTCTACCATGATCCCCGGCGGTCCTCATCTAGTTTGGTACGTTCAATCATGGGAGTGTCAACTGGGTCACTAGAATCGAATCCAAATTTCTTTAAAATCTCATTTGCATATTTAGATTGATTTATGAAAATGCCTCCGGGACTTTGTGAAATTTGTAATCCCAAGAAAAATGACATTTGTCCCATCATTGACATTTGAAATTTATAACCCATTTTGTGGAAACGTAGAGGGGGGGTGAATACGTTACCGTTTAAAAACTTTAGATCTTTAGTATCAAATCACTTATGAAGCTTGTTATAATATGAAAGTACCAATTATTGTTTGTGACTAATATAAAGCATGGTAAACCAAGTTGTCACACAATCATGAACATCAAACCACATCACAAACAATAGTATAGTGCAAGTATAAAAGTAAAGAGATAAAGAAAGGAAAGTGCAAACCAAACACGAGGATTTATAGTGGTTCGGTCACGGATCTCCTTTCCGCCTACTCCACTCCCAGTACCCAACTCGAGAGTTACTTCACTAAATCAACAAGCTCCCTTCTCGTGGAGAAAACCTTACAATCGTCGCTTACACTTTTTCCGGTACAAAGCTAAATACCGGTTCTAGTTCGAGGTAGAACCAACCTAACGTCGCCTATACAATATTTCCGACACTAAGCTAGATGTCGAGTTCTTTTACAAGGGTACAACCACTCCCAATATGTTTTATGGCCCAACATAATAAACCTTGTGTTTTATGGCACAAACACATAAACCATCTAATCTAGTTTGGTGAAAGTGTTGTTATGATGCAATGATGTTTACACTAATGATCCATGACACAAATGTCTAATGGATATGAATAACTACTTCTAAATGAACTTCCATTGATAGGAAGCCTTCATGATGAAGATCACAAGTTCCTAAACTTCTTGTGATAGATCTTCAACTTGTGGTGAGTGGGGATGGCTAGATCTCCAAGATTTCCTTGGTTGATCAAAGAGTATGCTTACAACAAAGATGAATGTTAGAAGCATTATGATCATGATCATTAGGGTGTTTAATGTGTGTTACTACATTGTTAATGATTGATCTAAATGTATGCAAGAAGGTGGAGAAGATGTGCTTTGAAGTGGTGAAGAAATGGGAAAACAATGGGCTTCTATTTATAGCCAAAGTGGACGGGGCGTCCACGGACCACGGACCCTTAAAAGGGTTCCGTCCTTTATACAATTTGGTACCGTGGGTACCTGACATAAAATCTAAAAAATCTTTCTTCAAATCTTTGCAAGATATTACCAAATCTTACTAAGATCACATTTGATTTATTGAGTATCAATCTAACCAAAATATTCAAGTGATCTTCCAAGGATTTCAAAGATGATGCATGACATGATGTAACATGTATTTCTATTTTTAGATTAAAAAGTTTATCAAGGTAAACTTGTAAAATGTATTATGTAACTAGTTAATAAAATGTCTAGTTACCTTTTGTAAAAGAGTGCTTGTCAAAATAAAATATATTTTGTCAAGTGTAAGTAAACTTTAGTATTTGTATGAAATACTTGTGAATGCAAAATGTAAAATGAGGTTCGAAATAGAATGGTTAACCTATTAAAATACTTAGTGACTCTCAACGTATTTTAAACATTCTAAATGATTTGTTAATGGGTTTGATCATAATGCCACATAACAAACATGTACGAACTGTGTTGTAACATCTGAGGACTTGAGACATCGAGAGGTGTTGAATGTATGTTGAGACAACGTGTGATTACAAGTAACTTGTACATTTCGTTATGTATTATAAGTTACATGTTTGTCATCAATCAAAACAAACGAGGCTGTATAGATTAAATATCGTAATATTTGCACTAACAATCTCCCCTTTTGATGATGACAAATATATAAACGTAATAGAAAGTAAAATGTAAAAGTTACTTGTATCCTTACTACCTTTACATTACCTTCTCGTTTACACTCTTCTCCCCTTTTGTCGAAACAAAAAGGCGTGTCCTTGAGTTTAACTTAATTTCTCCCAAAAGGCGAGCTTGCATCATCCCTAGTGAAGTTAAATCGTCGACTACAATCAAGTCCCTTGTTTGGTAGCGGATCCATGGATCAAATAAAAAGGCTTAACCTACATCAAGGTTAGTTTTATGCAACAAAATTATGAGAAATATATGAAAAGAAAATGCATAGCAATGTTAGCCTATTTTCTCCACTTTTAATCGAAGCACAAATGCGTGTTGAAAAGTGAGAATGATGCTAAATCGTGCATGCTCCCCATGACGGTTGCTCCCCTTGTTTGAGGCGTCGGGGTATGATTAAAACCTACAAAACAAATATTAGTGCAAAACTATATTCGTCATTGACGAGTAAGTGTTATACAACAAAGTGTGTATAAGATGCATTGATAAATTCTTGACGAGCTCCCTTGCTCTAGGGCGTCAAGATGAACCTTCAAAATAAATATTAGTATAATAGAAGCTTTGTCTTTAGACAAATATGCCATATACAACCAAGTGTATAGACGATGCTATATGAGTGCTTAAAGGATATTCCTCCTTGCTCGAGGGTGTCAAGAAGCACCTAAAATAAGAAAAATAATTGATGCAAACTTCATCCTTAGATGAGTAAGTTATATACAATCTAGTGTATATGATGATGAACCTACAATGAAAAACATTAGTGCAATATATTTCATCTTTTTGACAAAAAATAAGATGTATATATGTGATAAATGATATAATCAAAGATCTCATGAAGTGTAGTCTCCTAATTACAATCATAAGAAAAGTGAGAATATAATATGATAAAAGCCTACAAAATAGTTCCTAGAAAGAAGATATGAAGTCTTTCACCGGGTGTGCCACTAGTGGTGCTAGTGTTGGTGTCGGTTTACTAGTAGGATTCATGTGGTGATGGTAGATGACTCGAGATTTACAAAAGCAAGTTTTCGCTAATCCATAGTGGTGATGATTAGTGAAAGTTGTGATGGAAGGTAGTGGTGATTAGGTAGAAAGCTATTAAGGAGTTATAAACTCGTATGTATAGCAAATATAAAAATATGGACTCATGCAATCCTTTCGTCATGTCAAGTGACCAAAGCTAAGAAGAAGAAAAATGAATGGACATTGCATTTCAATGATGCATAAGGATTATGATTTGAATGATTTATTGATGCTAACAATCTATTGTTTTGAGCAAGTTCTCATATGCTTCAACCCAAGAGTAATCAATAATGTGTTCTATCTAAGAATATTATAATGAAGATGCCAAAAGATATAAAAGTGATGAAGATAAATTCGTTCATTGATTGACACGAATTATAAAAATGACCTATTCTAGGTGACAATGGGAAAGGTAGTATTAGCATGGTTTTGACCGACATGTATGATTATCACTTTGAAAAGAAGTGAAGACAATATGAAAAATACTAATAATGAGTACCTATATGAGGATGAGAATGACATCATATGAGTGAGAGTTGGATGGACCAACGTGTTGGAGATGGTGTTTTGATTAATATATCGTTTGCAATCGACAAGGACATGCATGATAAGTGAGAAAGGATAAGATCCTATGATGGTGTTCTAGATAGTGAAGTTGTAAGGTGCTAGTTTAAGGAAAATCCTATATGTGGAGATGAAGACGTTTTGTAAAAACATATGATGCATTTTTCACTTGATGAGGTATTGGTGCGAAAAAGGTTGAACTAGTTGTGGTTTCATGAACCGGTTTTAGCTAAGTGGTGTTTACCTATGTGTTGGTATTGTAGAGTCTAAGAGACATAAATTTTGACAAAAGACAATTATGTGAATGAATTTCTCTCCCCCTTAATTGGTGGACATCCAACATAATGTGCAATGTATCAAATAAGGAATGATAACAAAGTGTTTAGGAGGTTATTCGGGTTAACGAAAGAGGTGAGCTTAGTAATGTTTTTCTGGATGATGGTTAGCATACAATGAGCTTCATCCTTAAAGTCACGTACCTCTTCTCGATTAATGCGAGATGATCGTATGATGAGGCATGTGGTTTCCTAATAGGAAGTGAAGAGGATCGGTATTGTTATAACTAAATAATGATGTAGATGATTTTTGGAAAGCGGAAGCTAAAATGAGATTTGGAAAGAGGTCGGTTGAAAGACAAAAATGCAAAGCCAACCCTCTAGAACTTAATTTTATATGCTTTTAAACTATATGCAAGTGTAGGGGTCCCATAAAGCATAGTACTAATCTACATAGCAATAAAGGGGATTATGCAAAAATGAGCATATAAAAGTTAGAACCAAGTGAGATAACAAATAATTTGTTATCAACCTACAAAACAAATTTGTTAGTGACAAAAGATGTTAACATGATAGAAATCAAATGATAACATATTATATAAGCAAAAACACATTGCACTTTAGTAGACAAGAAATCACCATACAAGATAGCATCAAGACAATCAAATTATGCAAGAATATGACTTTATTCAAGACATTTCATTATGAGATTGTTTTGTCGTTAGACTTAGACACTTAAGCATACTTGGATATACAATAATCTATATGATTAATTTGTAAGATAAAAAGGCTTCTAAAAGTTAGTCATACCAAAAGCACTTTGACAAATTATATGTGCACACGTAGCAAACAAATAGTGTGACAAGAAGCAAAAGAAACAAGATGAAAGATTCATGCAAGCCATGTTTAAGACATAACAATTTGGAGCATATATCATTTGGATCGTACTACACATAGATGTAATGAATGCCAACTAATAGCTTTCAAACACAAATATATCATATCAAAACTTATCACGTATCAAAATGGCATATTATGAGTTCATAAGTAACATGTTAATCATGCTAAAATTAATTCAAAAGTAAGTAGCATGCAAATAAAGTTTAGTTTAAACGTTTAGTAGCATGAAACAAGAATACAAGCATTATAAAGATAAAACCGTACTAAGGTTTACACATTTGACTTGTTATCAAACACTAAGATAATGTCAAATCAACTTATCGTATTAAACAAGAACATGTAATCAACACATGTAAGTGCAATGCAAGTAGTTTTAAAAGAAAAGTCATATATACTACTTGTTTGATTAGTATTCCTAAGGTGAGGAAAACTATCAATGTTTTAACACTTACTTTAGGCAAGTATAGGAATACAAATTTTTCAAGTTGGAGAATGAATATGAGTTGGAGAATGAATATGAGACTATTACTAGCGGTGCTCAATTAAGGCTAAACACGACCATTTTTACGGGTGATTCCACAAACCCAACTTCTCTCCAGGAAGCAATTCAACCGTTAGGTCAAATTGAGTTTCTAGTGCAATAGATTCTCCGGTAATCATTCTCATGTTAGAAAGATGGGAACTTCTACTTTTGCCTATTAAAGTGTATAAAGATGATAGTTTACCAATACTTGGCTTAATGTGACACAACTAATATGCAATATAACTAAGGAGATGAAGATGTCATGTTATACACATAAATTTTAACAATGGTGTGTTTGAAAAAATGTGTTTTAATCTTGTGTTTAGAATCAAAAGTTGTTCAAATTACACATTAATTGTATGATCTAATGGATGACATCTTGTACTTTAAATGTGAATTGATCATCTAAGACTAGAGAATGGAATATGTTAAACTAAGAACGTTCTCAAGAAAGCTCTTTGGAACATTATTTAACAAGAATCTAAGTGAGGTTACCAACTTCAATAGATCTTGTGTATGCTCTAAAATTGTGTAGTTTAACCTTGGATGTGCACTCGGTTTGAGCAAGGTTAGGTTATGATGTCGCTTGAAAGGAAATAGATACAAATAGTATCTTTCAACAAATGAGATTATCCCATGGGATAAAGTTATCATGCTTATGAAAACAAGTATGACAAGATGAATTGGATATGCTAGTTCACGTAACTTGTAGATGTTTGTTTCAAGATCATTTAGCTAATGAGGTGTAATGAAATCTCTTGTAACACAACTATTTATGTCGCGAGAGTGATGCATAGGATATACAATATCCTTTTAACAAAATGAAAGCTTAACGCATGAATCTTAGTCATAATGTTCTTGAAACATCATGTTTTCCTAAATGAAGATATGAAGCCAAAGTGTTTGAATCGGATAGTCCCATCTAAATAAACTTGGTCTCAAGATTATATTCACTAGATGATGACAAGAGGAATTCACTCGAGTTTCTTATGTATACTCCTCAAGAGTCATTGTTGCTTGGGGTGTATGATGTTGGCTTTGAGATTGCATTTTAACATATGTTGTTAAAATGTTGATTTGAAGTTTAACGAAATTTATGCAGAAGTTTAACGACAAAGTATTACTAATACTTTGATTATTTGTGAAGGTAGTACTACTTATACCTAGTGGAAATTGACAACAATTACCAAGAGCACCATGCTTATTTGATAGTTGAGGTTCTAGCCATAATGAATTATCTAAGTCCTTATATGTGGGAAAGGATGGTTGAGTTTGTTCAAGCGTGCATTTGATTCGATACAAGTGTTGGACACAAGGGCTTTTGAGCAATACACTCAGCAATTCAAATGATGGCAAGGATGGTGGATTGGTTGATCTAGGTGGTAGGTCTTCTAGTGTGTCTAAATAAGGATGTGGTGATGTAGGGGTTTGTTGTGCTATGGGAGTACTTAGGTTGATTATTTGTCCACGGATGTTGAACACAAAAAGTACGGATACTAATTCTTATGGTTCATTGGTTACTACAACTAGCGGGTGAAGTGCTTGAAGTTTTGGTTATGTCTATGAAGCTTAGGGGTGAGGTATAGGTTCACCTTGAAAGGCACGTTTGATTTAAAGTATACTCTTGGAAGTTCATGAGCAATACGGTTAATAGTGCCAAAAGATGGAAGAGGATAGTAGGTGTCAAAGAGGGATAAGTGGCACCGTGGGTTGTTTGTTTTGGATAAGTGTTTCAACATGTGTTGTTAAAATACTTGGGTGTTGATTTTTCGGATATGACTTTTAATGACTACAATCGTAAGTCGCATATACTTGAATATTTCGGATGAAATACTTAAGTTGTCAATCCTAATTTGTTGAGGTTATAAAGCTTAGATTGAACTTAAGGATAACAAGACTTGATAATATGTATTTAACATATGTGTGAGTTATGACTCGATGTAAATACTTATTGTCTTGAAGGATGACACATTATTTTCATGTTAACTAGGTGAGGCAATACATGTAGATACAAAACAATATCTATAGTCATATGTTAGACTTGTGTATGATATCTTTGCAAATAATGAGTCCAGGTTTATTAGTCTCATAAGTCATCTAAGTCATCCATAAGCGGGTGAGGAGATGTTGGTGGTGTTGCACAAAGTTTGATAGGAACAAGCTTTGGAGACTTTAGTAGTGAAGTTGTTTTGGATGATGGTGGGTGATTTTTGGTGGTGGAGTTGGAGTACTCAAGTTTAGAAAGTTCACATCTTGAATGGGTGATGAGATGTTGAGAGGTAATGAGTCCGAGGATGAAGAGCTCAAGTTAATGAAGCAACAAGGCGAATGCTAATCCTAGTGGTTTTCTTAAGTGGCTTATTTGAGGTTAAGGATTTAGTCATTTTGATTTTACTTTAAGAAATGCTAAACTTGAGGAAAAGTATGATGAAGGTGTGAAAATGATCATCTTGAATGTGTTGATTTATGGAACTAAGGATTCATGGATTTGATGTTAATCCATACAAAGATGGTAGTTTCTAATGAGATGGAAGTGTCTAAAATCATGTCAAACATCCTAAGTTAATCCATTGAGGATGTGTTGAGTGAGGTATGAAAGATATGCATTAACAACTATCCTAGAAACGAAGTTTGGTAAATTAGATTATGAGTTTAGTAAAATTCAATAACTTACCCATAGGATTCACGGCACCATTTCTTTACAGTAGGAACCCTTAAATTGGTGCGTCCTGGTCGCTTTGTCTGGTATGGCGGTACCAAAATACATAACAGACGGTACCAACATTTTGGTGCCGTATGATCCGTGGACACCGAAAAGTTCACAGACCCATTTTTAGGTGTCGGGAGTTTTCCAAACACGAAATTTTGCTTAAAACATGTGACATTAATTACTTCTAGTTAGGAAAAGTCGATACCACATATACAAATATAGTGGAGCATAGACTTTGACCAAGAATAACGATTTTCACATAAAAGTGAAAATGGGTAAAATTTGATAACACACTTGTGCTATCCACTGCATAAACCGGTTAGCATACAACATTGTTTTAAGTCATATTATCATCCTACAAAGTAAAAACAAATAAATTACATCATACAACATTGTTTTGTCCTTGTACCAAACACTCTCTTAACACCTTCATTTTTCAAAGTACTTGACTAATTTACTTAGTACTCATTGCTAAGTGAGTTATGACATTTCATAAGTTATGCGAGATGTTAGTAACCTATGCAAACAGTGATCTAATTCTACAAGCGATGGTAAAATAATTTTTCCAACTTAGTGCACAAAATCTAGCAAATAACCTATTGTGCATAAACAAGAAATCGTCAAACAAGCGAATAAATAACATGGCAAGATTGACACTTATACTATGCAAACAAACAAGTGTAAACAACAACTTGAAAAATAAGCAAGCAACATATATGCACACAACATAAACAAGTGGTCATTTAGCATAGCATAACAAGAAAGACACTTTTCGTCATTTTATGTTTAAATATGACGATGTATACCAAGCTTGATTAGTTTCCTTTAAACATATTACCAAATTATTTAGTTTCAAAGGAAGTTGTATCAAAGTTCTAAGAAAACCAACTTAAATTGCTTGATTCAAAATTTGAGTTTTTATGTTAAAGCGAAACTTAATATTTTAGACATACTGTAGTATTTGGTCTATTTCACTTATTTAAAATTAGACTTAGGCCATGAGAGTATTTTTAAATGAAAGTAGACTCAATTCCCTTTAAAATGATAGGTGGCTCGACTGCACGGACTTACGGTTAATTAGTTATGATTTTTGAAGTTGCCCAAAAGCTGCATCTTGTCTGAGACGGATTCCACGGAACCAAATAAAGGGATCCGCCCTTTATAAGATTTGGTGCCGTGGTCCTCCGAGACAGATTCACCAAAACTAGTATTTGACATAGAGAAAGCGTGTGCGACTTACTAGATTTCATAGTAAACATATAATACACATATTTAACAACATATCTACTTATGTAACTTATCTTAAACATTTACGGAGGTGATTTTCAACTAGATTTATAGTTATCCCAAACACTCCTTTAAAATCACATTTCTTCGTAAATTTTCTATGAGCACACAATACAATACTTACTAGTTCTTTCAACAAACTTTTTATTTTACTTTTCAAGAAAACCTTCAAGCTTGTATACAAAGTTACATTTAACAACAAAATTTCTAAGTATAACAAGCAAAGCATTTTCATATTATTTTTAACTTCAATGGTAATTTGATACATGGATCGTACTCTATTTTAAAAACCATTTGTTTTGAAAATACAAGCTACGTGGCTCTGATACCAATTGTGGAAACGTAGAGGGGGGGTGAATACGTTACCGTTTAAAAACTTTAGATCTTTAGTATCAAATCACTTATGAAGCTTGTTATAATATGAAAGTACCAATTATTGTTTGTGACTAATATAAAGCATGGTAAACCAAGTTGTCACACAATCATGAACATCAAACCACATCACAAACAATAGTATAGTGCAAGTATAAAAGTAAAGAGATAAAGAAAGGAAAGTGCAAACCAAACACGAGGATTTATAGTGGTTCGGTCACGGATCTCCTTTCCGCCCTACTCCACTCCCCGGTACCCAACTCGAGAGTTACTTCACTAAATCAACAAGCTCCCTTCTCGTGGAGAAAACCTTACAATCGCCGCTTACACTTTTTCCGGTACAAAGCTAAATACCGGGTTCTAGTTCGAGGTAGAACCAACCTAACGTCGCTTATACAATATTTCCGACACTAAGCTAGATGTCGAGTTCTTTTACAAGGGTACAACCACTCCCAATATGTTTTATGGCCCAACATAATAAACCTTGTGTTTTATGGCACAAACACATAAACCATCTAATCTAGTTTGGTGAAAGTGTTGTTATGATGCAATGATGTTTACACTAATGATCCATGACACAAATGTCTAATGGATATGAATAACTACTTCTAAATGAACTTCCATTGATAGGAAGCCTTCATGATGAAGATCACAAGTTCCTAAACTTCTTGTGATAGATCTTCAACTTGTGGTGAGTGGGGATGGCTAGATCTCCAAGATTTCCTTGGTTGATCAAAGAGTATGCTTACAACAAAGATGAATGTTAGAAACATTATGATCATGATCATTAGGGTGTTTAATGTGTGTTACTACATTGTTAATGATTGATCTAAATGTATGCAAGAAGGTGGAGAAGATGTGCTTTGAAGTGGTGAAGAAATGGGAAAACAATGGGCTTCTATTTATAGCCAAAGTGGACGAGGGCGTCCACGGACCACGGACCCTTAAAAGGGTTCCGTCCTTTATACAATTTGGTACCGTGGGTACGACATAAAATCTGAAAATCTTTCTTCAAATCTTTGCAAGATATTACCAAATCTTACTAAGATCACATTTGATTTATTGAGTATCAATCTAACCAAAATATTCAAGTGATCTTCCAAGGATTTCAAAGATGATGCATGACATGATGTAACATGTATTTCTATTTTTAGATTAAAAGTTTATCAAGGTAAACTTGTAAAATGTATTATGTAACTAGTTAATAAAATGTCTAGTTACCTTTTGTAAAGAGTGCTTGTCAAAATAAAATATATTTTGTCAAGTGTAAGTAAACTTTAGTATTTGTATGAAATACTTGTGAATGCAAAATGTAAAATGAGGTTCGAAATAGAATGGTTAACCTATTAAAATACTTAGTGACTCTCAACGTATTTTAAACATTCTAAATGATTTGTTAATGGGTTTGATCATAATGCCACATAACAAACATGTACGAACTGTGTTGTAACTATCTGAGGACTTGAGACATCGAGAGGTGTTGAATGTATGTTGAGACAACGTGTGATTACACGTAACTTGTACATTTTACGTTATGTATTACAAGTTACATGTTTGTCATCAATCAAAACAAACGAGGCTCAGATAGATTAAATATCGTAATATTTGCACTAACACATTTCATTTGAAAACGGTCACACTCATTGGGGTCGGTCGAGGCAAAGATGATATCATCAACATAAATTTGAACATGAATTAAATGTTTGCACGACTTCACGGTGAACAATGTTGGATCAACTGCTCCTTTCTTGAATCGGTAGATAGAAGAAACTTTGATAGCGTATCATACCATGCCCTTGGAGCTTGCTTTAAACCGTCTGAGCCTTCTTCAAACGATAAGCGTGAGTAGGATGCTCGGATTCACAAACCGGGTTGGTCGGCGTGAGCGACTTCTTTAAGATCTCCGATTCGAAATGCCGTCTTAACATCCATCGATGAACTACCATGTTCTTACTAGCAAGATTAGCCAAAAGATTACGATTGCCTCGATCGAGCAACAGGAGCAAATGATTCTTCAAAGTCAATACCCTCCTCTTGACGGTATCCTTTAGCAACCAATCGAGCCTTGTTCTTTAAGACATCACCATGCTCATCAAGTTTCACTTTGAAGATCCATTTAGAGCAATGATCATAGCACAATCTGGAGCGGTACTAATTCCCATACATCAATTCGATCAAACTCATGAATTTCTTCTTGCATGGCATTGAACCATTTGTCTTCATTTATGGCGGTTTTAACATCTTTTGGTTCGATCTTAGAGTATGGAGTTGAAGAAGCACCATAAGGCATCGGTTTCAAGTTGTTTCCGTGTTGATCTTGGACGAGAGGATTTCCAATGATGTTTTCTAATGGATGATCGTGAGTCCATTTTCTAAGGTGTTCATGTGGCGTTGTTGAGGGACCGGGGTAGCAGAGTCGATGTCTCCTCAAGAAGATGGTTACGATGATGATTCGAGGAGCAAATATGTTTTCAAATGGAGCATCTTGAGAGTAGCAAAGGGTTTAACTTCATCATTGATGCGAAGCAGTTCCATGATGTACATTCGAAGATTGATGATTTGTTGATGAGGCGAGTTATCGCAGCAGCGCTTCTTGACTTAATGATTGAGGCGAAGGATTGACTTCATTCTCGGGGATATGGCGACCTACATTGTGGGAATTGGCGTTCATTAGCACTTGGCTCATAGAGTTCATCAAACATCGGATCAAACAATTTCTTCAAATCATCTTGATTGGAGTACATATGGACTAGGCGGAGAGGAATTTGGTACAAGGATGAACCTATGGGATTTGTTTTGAAGTGCGGGTCCGAGCTGGGTTGTCCAGAGCCATTTGACCGGTCGACTCATCGAGCGTAACGTGAATTGTTTCCATGATATTTGGGTTCTCTTGTTGTAGATTCGGTAACCCTTCTTGTTTGGTGCATAACCAACAAAACTCCAATATATGCCTTTGCTCTTGTTAGGTCACAAGTTTTACAACACAAGCTTATAAGAGAAGAGATAAGGCGGATGAACAAGTATCAAACACACACACACACAATATAGTATACGGTTATGCGTAGAGAGCATGTGAAAGAAATAACTTGAACAACCAACCTTCAAATGAAGGTTATTACAATGTATATATAGGCAAGGAGCTAGGGCAACACTCCCTCTCCTTCCCTATTCCTTATTGGGCTTGGGCCTCGACATGGGCCTTCTACATAGTGGACCTTAAACAAACATAAAGGCGAATAAAGCTACCTATTACATATGAAATATAAATACTTGAAATATTGTTTAGGAGTGATTCCAACAATCTCCCTCAAGTATATATGAATGTAAACGGTGAAGGCGTTGATGTAATAGTAGCGGTGACGCCTTCGACATTCTTCTTTCTTGTGAGAGGAATTGTCTTGATTCAACAATCTCCCGGTGTAGAGATCGTTATCTTTGGCGCTTATGCTTTGACGTCATCATTGACTTTGTTCTTTGATCATTGTTCTTAGTGATGAAAGTGATAGTATGTTGTTATCGCATCGATGCGCCTCAGTGCCTTCGCTACTCCAAAGGTGTCTCCATGTCATTCTTCAACATGCTCACATGCTCTTTGACGGTGAAAATCAATCTTGATGAAGTTCTTTAAGTCTTAAACTTTGTAGATTCTTTGGTTTGACTAAGAATCATTCGACGATTGTGTTGCTTTTGAGTAGAACTTCCATTAGTGATGATGTTGGCGTGAGCATGAGAAGAATCAAGACGATCATCCCGCTCCGGAGCTTCCATAAGAAGAAAACATTTCAAGCGGTTAGTAATAAGCGGTTTCCGGCACTTACAAGTTAGAACTTGAGAGTGTTAACACATAGTGTGAAAACACAACTCTAATTCTCACAAAGGCCGTTCTGAACTGAGTCCCACAGTGAGATAACACGATGTGCAGTACATCTGATTCGAGATAGTCATTGAGGTACACCAAGCATCACCTCACGATCAGACCGTATGAGACACACTCGCGTAATCCACGGGAGTTGCCGTGACCGCCGTCGTCGTTTGATGTTGACCGGCGGAGTTTCCATTCAATCACCGAGGATCACGGTGTGAACCTCTCATAAATGTTCTCGACAGTTGCTAAGATCCGTGAAGGACTCGATATGAACCATCGAATCATTTGAAGATCTTATTTGTTGATCAACAAGTGATTAAATGTCAAGTGTTCCTAAGAGATCTTTTGATGAATCTCGTGGCTCTAGACTCAATAGTGCGTTTGGTTTTCTGGCGGAGACTAGGGAGAGGGTCTCCTTCTTCAATACCGGTGATCTCTGAAAGCCAATAGTTTATGTAGGGTTCCTGTGAGAATGAATCAAGCTTCATTGAGAGAGACTTGAGTGGCTAAGAAGGTTTAGTGCATGCGTCCATTGGGTCCATGACGACTTTTAATCTTCAATACCGGTGTCACTAAGTGACAACCAAGAGTATATGAATTGAACCCGATTATCCGCCCTAAGTTGAATAATCGGAGGGCTATTTCTTTTCACCCTTTACTTTGCATTTCTTTTGATTCTTCAACTCCTTCTTTCTCCGATTCTCATTTTCTCCTTTTACAATCATTCCTAAGGACTTCTAACACTAACTAATGGTAGTGTCCTTGGGTAGATCCCTCCGACTCTGGCGGATCATAGACAGTTATTCCTAACCTTAGTCACCTTATAACTCCATGACTAACCTATGTTTGCCATTATAACCATTGTAAGTAAACAATATCTCTCAAAGGGTTTGTAAATGAAAACATGTTTGAACCACGGTGAGAGATAAGTTTTGCATAAATACTCCCCTCCACATGTGCTTAATAGTTTTATGGTTAAATGCACGGTGAGGAAAGAGCGCACTTTTATGAATTGATCCACTAAAGATAGACAATCTCCGCGAGACACGGTTACGTTGAATAGTTAAAGAGTTACATTGTCGGTTTTAGGTGACAACTAGCTCTAATAACTACCTTGAAGGTGTAGACAAACCTCGAAAGGTTGTCATACCGTCGAGTTCATGTCTATCAAGAGCTTCTCGAATGGTACCTTCTACTAAGACAAGTCCTTTGCGAGACACGTTTACATCACTAGCGAACTAGCTTGAAATTATTACCCGTCCAGGCAAGTCTTTTCGAGTTACAAACAGTTTAGTACCGTCAATTCGTTGGTTAAGTCTGATGTACACGGATTCATTTGCATTCAGCACAACATATTTCTTATCACACAAATTTTCTCCCCCTCAAAAATGGCATATAAAATTGTTATTTTTGAACGGTTTGAGAATAAATATGACCATTTTGAGTGTTGCGGGAAGAATGACCACTGTGAACAATTTGTGAACAAAGTTTTAATTCAAATACTCCCCCTCAATTAGTGATACAAACGGTTGAGGTTTTTGAAAATTTTATGGGGAAGTACTTGTCTTTTTGAGCAAAACCTTGAATAATGAAAGGTTTAATAGGTTTTACTCAAAAATAAGAAGCTTTCGCTCCTTTTATAAGGATTGTGGCACTGAGGCGTACCACAGGGTCCTTTCTTGACGATTACGGGTTGTACATTTGTTATGTGTGCACAAGCCATTCACATATATAATCATACATCCAAAATTATATGAAGGAAACCAATTAAGGGTACCGTGAAGTGCGGTGATATTCCCGAGTGCGCACGGCGTTGAAAGCCGATGATGTTTCTCTGAGTCGACCACCAACATAGCTCTCCGATCGTGCAATCGATCCCTTCTCGAACAACCGTTCATCAATCAAGGTGATGATCGCCTCACATCCCTCCTTTCCCGAGAATTCCAACGCTTAGGATTCCCATTTTATTGCGTATATCCTTCAATCAGATATGCCAATCCATCCCTAACCATCTTCAAGGTATGATCCCGAATTTGTGGAGATCACTACACGCCATTAAACAGTTTCTGCGAAGTTCACCGCGGTAAACAATGCCGAAAGGTTTCTTGATGGCGTAAGTTGTTTGAGTGGTTTATGTCGGGAAGGTCAAGCTGTGGTGGAGTGAAGTTTACGTTTCGATATGATTCAACGACCATCCGGATATCTTGACACGTTCTTTGATCACAATGCGTCTAATGAAGATGAGAACCGACTTGATAAATTCACGTTGAACTTGATCGAGAACTGCCTCATACGACCACATACTTTGGCAAGATACATGTCTTCGATGTCGTTGAGGACAAGTTCTCAAAGTCGACTCGGAGAATCCATAGTCCTGTTCATCTTGTCGTTTGACTATGATATTCTTTAAGAATGTGTAGTCCCACTTAGACTTGAGATCAATGTGTTTGATGGCCACGATGTCCTTCGAGCTAAACACCGCATGTTGAGACTTTTGAACCAGCGGCTTGGTAGTAGATTCTTGGCGCTCGTGCCAATGATGAATCCCATACAATGCATCTTGGTCATATGCTTGCACGTTGTCGAAAAACAAGTGGGTTGCACGTTCCTCGATAGCTATGCGATTAGAGTAAATGGTGCATGGGAATGGAAGAGTCAATGATGTAGTGTATTTTCTCGAACCATCGCCACCATGGAGAAGAAATTCGGTGTCTTTGTTGAAGAAATATCGGAAGGAATCCTTGGTTGTCTGCTTGGCCAATGGTTGGTAGAGGTTTAGTCCAATCGGTGTAGTATGGAGGGTTGTCCCTTTGTGTGAAGTCAATGTTTGCTTCGGATTGAGCCAATCCATGTTGTTAGACATAGCTCGAGCGATGTTCTCAAGATGATATTCGACCTCGAGGGCACTTTCGAGTTGTCTTTCCATAGTTGAAAGGCTTCATTCTTGATTCGCTTCAATTCATTTCGTCATTTTCTTCACATGGAACTTTTCTTGCAACAGCTTTGCATGCTCCAATGTTGAACCATCTACCAATTCTTGGCCTTCATCGGTAGGAGTTTGATTGACAAGTGTGGAGAACCATTCAAACTCTTCGTTTTATCGTCATCTAGCCATGATACGACTCCGGCCGAGTCGTCTGCTTATTCTTTTGGAAGGCTTAGATGATGAAGTCGGTTTCGCACTTGTTTGGGTGAGGTGGGTTGTTGTTGGGGCTCGAGGACCTCTTCATCGTCACCACCCGTGTACTCAAAGTAGTCACCGTTTTATGAGTCGGGGTGGTAACTCGAATCGTCCCGAGGTTTTTCGGTTGAAGAACAGTAGGAGACCTTTGTTGAGTAGGGGTCCGTTGGGGAGGAGGAGGCATCGAAGAAGATTCACCAGATCGCTTCGACGTTTAGGTGCGAGTCTTTATCCTTATCCTTATCTTCATCGCCTCGGACGCTTTTTTCCGCTTCAAATCTACAAGCTTCTTGAAGTTGGTAGTCTAGCAATGCTTGATACGCTTTTTCTTCATGATTGAGCATTGCGGATCGTGGCGACATTTGTGTCACAAGCTTGGCTACCAATTCATTATTCGAGAATACGACCGAATCGGTCGGATTGATTAATGACAGTTAAGGCGTTGATCGAATAGTTTGTTTGGCGATCCGCATCGATTTGGATAAAGTTGTCTAGTGAATAACTCCTTTGTGACTTTAGGAACGTATTCCGAAGGTACTTTTAGTGTAGCCTTGATCATTTCGCTCGAGTTCCTCCCGACGGTGTTGTTGCATGAATTCTGAACAAATTTCCTTTCCTTTTGCATCTTTTCATTCTCGTCATACAGATCTTGTATGTGATCGAGAAAGAAATTCGACTTCTTGTTGAGCACGCCTTTCTTTCGACTTGTTTGTGACTTTGGTAATCCGTTCATGAGCTTGAGAATCCAAGATTTAGGTGGTTTCTTCACCGATTTGGATGATGATCGGTTGACTTTGTTGATGGTGGTGGTGATGAATGAGATGAAGAGTCGATGATGAGGAGACATGAGGAGACTTCATGTCCTTAGGAGTTTCGAGGTTTCTCCTTTGAATGAGTTGGACTGCCTAGAAGAAACTTTGAGTAATCATCCTCGTCATCTTTAGACTTTTCTTTCTCGGTTCCAGTTTCAAAATCATACTCAATAGTGTCTTCAACGGGCTTTTGTTGTTGCACAAGAGGGTGGCACCAGCCCCTTATCGGGTTGATTAACCGCATCGGAGATGGTTTAGAGTGGCAAGACCACTTGAGTCTCCCGGCCACCCATTTTATCTTTAGCAAATTCAATGCCTTTTGAGTGTGTCGGACATTGTGAAACTTTTTCCCCGTATGATTTATCCAATTGCTCTTCTTCATCTTCGTAGCTTTCATCCCGAGGTACAAGTGCGATAGTCTTCTTTTCCTTTAATAGTTTGAGGACTTGGAGGTTTTGTCACCGAGGATCTTCATCCTTGCGCTTTGAGAATGTGATCTCTTCATCTCGTGTCAAGATCCTCGTAATCCTCGTCCCCGAGTTGTCTTTGTGGTTCAAGTGAAAGGATCGGAGTGTCTTCTAGAGAAGGAACTTTCTTCTTAAGAGTGGGTTTCCTCTTTGGAATGGGTTTCTTCTTAGGAACATTCCTTTGACTATCTCGTTGGTGACACTTCCTCACTTCCTTTTCGGTTCTCCTTACCGTGTACCGTAAGATTTTCATCGAGTGACCAACTTTGCCTTGTTTGACCGCTTCGGATATCTCTTGTACGCTTTGAGCTTTCGACATCTTCGCTAGAGGAAATCAAAGACAAGACCTTGTTTCTTTGTAGACGCTTCCTTGATTCTTACAGATAGAATAGGTTCCGTCAACATGTCGTGATTGTTGGGGTCATTGAGCCTCTTGGGGATGTCGGATGAAGTCCAAGTGCTCTTTGGATCAACAATTTGGTATATCGATGTAGGGAATCTTTGACCCAAGTTTGTTGAGAAATGACATCATGTCATCCCAAATCGAGCTTCAATAGCGATGTGTTTCCTGATGACGAAGGCCCAAAATATTTGCGCTTCTATGAGCTTAGGATGCTCATAGCCATTGCCACACGACCGAAAAGCAGACTTGGTGATGATCATGTAGAGTGTTCTCCATGGTTGAGGAATACTCTTAAGCTCTACTAGAGAGTGCTTGTTGATTACTCCTCGTAGCCTCGTCATAACCGATATCGATTAAGAATTGGAGAGTGAGCTCTTGAAGAGGTGAGGCATATAGTTTGGTTGGATCGACTTGAGAATTAAGAGAATGTTTAAGTCTCGTGTAATGATGACTTGTTTGTGATTCGAGTCACCTTCACGCAGTTTGTCCTTTGACCCTTTCCATAGTGTTCCGTAACTGTTGGATGTAGATCTCGTGACGATGCAGAGTTAGTAAGCATGTTCGATATGGATGAGTCCTCGAATATCAATAGCAATGAGACATGAAGATTCGAGCAAGTGAGGGTGTCAAAGTCAACACGGAGGTTATTCTTTCCTATCTTCATTGGATAGCCATGAGGATAGATATCGAGAATGGAGAGAACTTGGTGCATCCACATTCATTTGTTCACCATGTCGTGATCTCGAAATAACATTAGCCAAAAGAACCAACATATCGAAGACATAATGTTAGTCAACGAAGGTCTTATTGTCTAGTTATTGAATGTACAAGTGTCAATGATTGTTACGAGTCCTAAGTCACTTGTATGTTCAATAGTTCAATGATATCGTGAAATGTTTCGTGAGTTAGTTAACTTTAAGTTTTAAAGTTTATGTTATCACTTATTGTTCACAATATATCGACGATTTAAGTTTATTAGTGACATTTTGGATTCGTGATGATATGATTAGTTTATTTACAAGTTTGTACACGTAACAATTCATCATGAAAGTCAATCCGAGGATAAGCGTAGTTTTGGCAAAGTTATGCGTGAGCAGAATGATATATGCTTAGGCGTAAACTTACGCGTAGAATCCTATCTTCTGCGTAAGAAATGTTACAGCGTGAAATGGAGTCCTTATGCGTAGAGCTTATGCGCGAGGCATATATTTATCCTTACGCGTAAGGCTACTCGTAAGAGTTGACCTTAGCGTAGGGTCATTGTTCGCATATCCTTCACAGGATACGCGTAGTCCATTGTAGAACCTGTTTAGAAGCTACGCGTGAAGACAAGTCTTCGCATAACAATCTACGGCGTAAGGTAATCCTTATGCGTAGATAATCAAATGACCTTGATTACGAATTATAAGTGTAGCAATCACGAAATAAATCCATCAAATCATCAATATTAACACATACATTCGGTTTATCAATAGAACATGGCACTAACATATGTTACACGCTATGCGTAGAATTGCATACGCGTAGACTAAACCCTAGATCTACGCGTATGGAATCTAGCCATGGATTATGCACCAAACTTTTTCTGGTAGCTCTAAGATGTTGTATGAGCATATATACCAAGTTATAACATCTAACTCATGGTGAATCAAAAATACCCAAACTTATGAACCTTAAACCCTAATTTCAAAATCTGAATTAATCGGTGTATCTGGTAGTTATAAAGCAAGGATAAGATTAATTCAACATCATATGAACATAACCCAACAATATTTAGACCAAAACACTTCACATTTAGAAGAACCCAAATCCACGATAAACCCTAAGTTTCAAAATCAATCAATTTATGTTTCGTAAGATTTGAGGATAAAGATATCATCATTGATGCTAAAGGCACGTTTTGAAACAATCTTTTAACCAAAACACACACACAATGATTATGTGATCATACGCTTATGCGAGATCACAAAATCACTCGTAACACACATTTTAGCCGTTGGTTTATGTGATATTAAAACCCTTAGCTTAAAACTATGTTTGGATCATTAAAACACTTACAATTTGATGATCAGAACAACGGATTTCTTGAATGAATCTTAGGCGTAGATGAGATTAGGTTTAGTAATAAATGTGAGTGAAAGAGTTAGGTGGAGAGGTGTTTTATTAAAGTTAACTTTAAACTTTTGGCAGTTTTAGTCCCTCCACCTTTGCCTTTTTCAAACCAAGCCTTTTAACTTCCATTTAGGTTACTAAACAAAGATTTTTGAGAAAGAATCATGACGACACTCCCCTCGACTTGAGAAAATAGTGAAAGGTTTTAATTAAAGTCCGAGGAGTGTCTTTGAACGTAAATTTACCACCATTTGTAAAGAATCAACCGAGATGTGATAACATGCAAGTACACGATGTTTTGAAGCAGTTAATGGATTATTTTCTCCCCTCAACACTTGATCGGAAAAATCTGAATTTTGAAAGATTAAAGTGTTGATGGAAGAAATGTACTTGCCATGTTGATAGGAAGATAGATTAGAGAATATTTTGTTGTTTTATAGGATTTTATATTTTTGTATTTTGTTTTGAAAAGTTTATTTACAAAAGATGTTTTGGTGTTCGACGGGTTTTTAAGACTGTTTTAAGAGGTCTTCGGTTCCTCTTGAGTCGACACCTCATACCAATTCGGTGGACCAACTCATTAAACCTAGCGGGAGGCAAGGCTTTGGTGGCGAGATCCGCCAATTGGTATTCATTCCCACAAAGTATAATTCAACGGTACCTGCTCCACATGATCCTTGATGAAATGATAGCGTAGATCGATGTGCTTTGATTTCGAGTCTTGAATCGAGTTGCACGAGATTGCAATGGCACTCGATTGTCGCAAGACATCGGATTCATCAAATACATAACCATAGTCTTTGAGTTGTGTTCGCATCCAAATGACTTGAGCACAACACGCGACATGGCTACATATTCGCTTGATTGATGACGGTGATGTACAATCCGCTTCTTTGATTGCCAAGACACCGCTTTATCAGAAATTGTAGTGCTCTGAAGTACTTTTCCTTGAGTCTAAGCATCCTGCGTGATCGGCCTCAAAAAGCTATTAGTTCAAAACCGTAATCCTTCGGATACGGATCCCAAATTAATGGTTCCTTTATGTATCGGAGGATTCTTTTAGCCTCGAGAGGTGAGTTTCGATGGTCGCGATCGATAACGGGAGCATAGATAAACGGCAAAGACAATATCGTCTCGCTGGTCGTTAGATACATGAGGACCCAATAATACTTGGTATTTGGTGGGGTCAACTAATTTCCCATGTAAATCAAAGATCTAGCTTCTTGGTATGAGTCATTGGTGTGGCATAAGTATCATGAGTTTTCATTCCAAATTTGTTTAACAATTCAAGGGCATATTTGACCGACTCGAGAAAAATACCACGGGTGATTGATGAACTTGCGGTCCTAGAAAGAACGTAAGTTCACCCATCATGGACATTTCAAAATTCTTTTCATGAGTTTTGCAAAAGCGATTGAAAACTTTTATGTGTTGACCCAAAATGATGTCATCCACGTAAATTTGAACAATTAAGATGTGTGCCCGTGATATTGTATGAAAAGAGTTGGGTCAACCGAGCCTTTGGTGAAATTATTGGCAATGAGGAAAGATGATAGCTTATCGTACCATGCCCGAGGGCTTGTTTGAGACCATAAAGAGCTTTGTTCGGTTTGTAGACATGGTTCGGGAACTCGGATCAATGAATCCATCCGGTTGGTGACATAGACCGTTTCTTTAAGTTGCCCATTGAGAAACGTCGTTTTGACATCCATCGATAGATCGTCATGTTCATGTGAGCCGCGAACGCAAGAAATATCCGAAACGACCTCAAGGCGAACAGCAACCGAGCAAAAGATTCTTCAAAGTCTATCCTTCTTCTTCGACGATAACCCTTAGCAACAAGACGTGACTTGTTTGGATGACGTTCCTTCAAAGATCCAATTTGTTTTCCAAATCCATTTGAGACCAATGACGAGACCCCCGTTGGTCTTTCAACCGCCTCCCATACTTCAAGACGTTTGAATTGGTTAAGTTCTTCTTGCATGGATTCAATCCAGCTTGTCTTTTGTCATTGCGTCTTTAATGTTTTAGGCTCGATTGGCGGACGGTGAGTGCATAAATGCAATGTTCACCGTCCCGAGTGAAGACGTTGTCTCGTAACGATCGGTTGATTCGGGTTGCCAATAATGTTAGCTAGAGGATGGTCTTTTGTCCATCTATGTGTAGGGTTGATGTTGATATACATTGTGCGATTCGAGGATTCAAATGGTTTGTTGAAGATTCCGCAACATCCGTGCGCTATCTCATTGGCAAACGGGTTGAAGAACGATTTGGATCAAAATCATGGGTGGGGTACTTCATTCGAATATCATCACCGGTTCATCATTGTTGGAAGCGGTGTGTTCAAGCTGTTGTGTTGGAGTCAATTGGTGTAGGTGCATCTTCAACAATAGTTGTTGTAGCAGTGTATCGGTATAGGAATATTATCGGGTTGTGCGGTGAAACAATGGATACACCAGAGCACGTTCATCAATATCATCACGTAACGTAGGAGCAAATAACCTTTCCATTTGTTGTGAGTTAGCCGAGGGCTTTCTTCACCGATGATGGGGTTGAGGGAAATTTAAGCGGTTGTCCGGGTTCTAAGTCATATACTCGAAGCCATTTCCGTGAGTTCATCGAAATGAGCATGAATCGCTTCCATTACCTCCTTAGTACGACGATTCCATTCGAAACCTTTTGAATTGTCACGATCCAATAAAGACCCAATATCGCCTTTTGCTTTGAGCTTTCCAAAATCATCACGATCATTATTCGGATAGCAAAGGGATCCAAATACATGAAAGTGTTTGAGGTTCGGTTTGTAGTTGTGGACAAGCTCAAAAGGTGTTTTGTTGTGGCTTTGTGATCATAGAACGGTTTTGAGTATAGCATGCGATGATACGACACGCCCATAAGTAATCTGGAAGTTTAGCATTGATTAACATTGTTCTGCGCTTCCACTAACGTTCGTTTCGTCTTTCAACAACTCCGTTTTGTTCGGTGTCCGAGCAATAGATGTTTGATGCTGAATTCCCACTTTCTCATAAAATTCACGAAGGGTTTTGTTAACAAATTCGGTTCCTTTGTCTCGTCCGAATAATTACGACGGTGTTGGAGTCGAACTCAGTATCTTTGTGAGAAAGGTGATGATCATTTGTGGAGCTTGGTCTTTGCTACGAAGAAAATAGACCCAAGTCCATCGTGAGTAGTCATCAACAATTACTAAAATGTAGCGTTTGCCGTTGATCGTTTGCACACGGATCGGGCCACACAACCATGTGAAGAAGATGAAGCACATGTCGAGAGTCGTGTTCCATCTTTGAAGGAAAATGAGCACGAGTGCTTTTCCCTTGTTCACATGTCGAGCAAAGGTGATCTTTTGAATACCGGAATCGTGGGAGTCCTTCAACTAGTTTGTGTCGAGCAAGGTTGGTGATGGTTTGAAAGTTTAGATGTGAGAGACAGCGGTTGCCATAGCCAGATTTTGTAGATGTTGCCTTTGAAAGTAAGCGGATGGGAGAGGAAGCAACCATGTCTTGCATAGAGATAGTGTAGAGACTAGAATTACGCGAGCGGACATAAGATCGTTTCCTTGTAGATCACGAATGAAACAAGTTTTCTCCCCAAAGCAACCTCCAAATCTCCATCACAAAATTGACCTCATCGAAGCAGTTGTGACCGAGGCCTTCCACATAGTAAACCTGCTTGATTTCGATGTTCCCATTAATATAATCTCCGTAGCCCATGATGGGCTGCAAGTGATCGTTCCCGAATCGGCGGTGCCAATGAACTTTGCAATAAAGTTTGATAACGATTTGAGATTGCTGTCATGTGTCGGGAACATCCGCTATCAACAATCCGAGAATGATCTCAGATCACCGCATTACACATGCACGACACGGATGGAATAGAAGTAGATGTGGAACCCAAATGTGAGAGGGTTCAAGCGTATATGTTAGACATACACACATTTATAATTTTAGGCATCCATTTAAATCCTAGTGTGTTATATATCCATTTCGCCATCTATAACTACTCTTGCTTTAGTCTTAGTGAAAACACTAGGTGGTACTCTATTCTTAGGAGGTGTGGCGGGAGCTACTGTGATAGCAATGGTTGCCTTAGAATCTACTGTAAGGTGGTTTACCAAGCACGACTTAGAATGATTAGTGGGCCTAGAGGTATTCGATTCTTAGGATTCCGTAATTTAGAGATTATGGCTTTAGCAACACATTTGTCATGACAATCGAATTCGAGACTCTTTTGACATATATCACAAGGTGCATCGGACCGAATATCAAAGGTACTCAACGGTTTAGCATTCGTTACATCACTATTTCTATTACATTTGCCGACGCAACATCTATAGTGGAAGTAACTCGAGTTTTATTCGATTCCTAGGGTGTTCTTCACTTTAGCATTCCTTATTGATCTTTTCTTAGGTCGCAACTTCCTATTCTTCGCTTGAGTGCTCCTAGGCGTGAAGTGCGGACGTTTGGAAAGATGCAACTATTCTGTTCAAGAGAGGGAAACACATTAGCAACTTGTGATTTTGCGGTGGAATTCTAGGTTCACGATTCTTGAGTGTGACGGTGCTAATCTCTTAATCACATTAGGCGGTAGTATTTCATACTTTCCTAACATTTCCGTAACAAAGAGATGGTGTGAATCGATCTTGATTTTCGAATGAAGATTACCAAAGAAAATTCATGACTTCTCTAGTGTGAGCAAGATAGTGATCAAGTTCGTTTGATGCTTCATCTCGAGTCTTTTGAGTAAATCAAATATGACACCATATTCTGTTTAACTTTTGAAAGTTCTTGTTCATATTTTGAGATTTGACTTTTCAAAGACACGCTTTTGATCATCTAGTTGCTCAATTTTAGGATCGTAAGATTTTGCACTCAATTGAGCGATTTTCTTTTGAAAACTAAGTTGATGGTTGTGAATATCTTTTCACACCAATGAAGACGACGTTTGCATTGTTAATTTCCGTGTGTAATCGTTTATTTTCGCTTTTAAAGACTCGATCCGAAGCACTTTATCGGTGTTCTCAACATTACAACAGTTTCAACAATATCACAGAGATATGATCGGATGCATATGGCAACGAATAGAGTAGCACAACATTATGGATATCAAAGACGATAACATCTTCCAAGAGTCGATCAACATCTTTTCTCAACGCTTTTTTTGCGTTTTGTGTTAGTAATAGATGTTTCGCTTTCGAAAACGTTTTCATTATCCCAAGTTCCTTATGAAAATCCTTTTCCCGAGCAATTGCACAACTTTTCAAGTTTTTAACACAAAATAACAAAATACATCACTTTACCAAAATAACACAAAAGTGTGAAATTTGATGATCCAAAGCACTTAAAACAGTTCTGCGTGAGGATAACACTTGCGTACAAAAACAAGCTTAAAACAAGGAAAACACGTAAAGTTCCAAACTTTTGCCAAAACCAATAGTTTAACACCTAATAACGTTGAAAGTACAAGAATCTTGGATAAAAAGTGTAAAAATCGCTTTTAAGCGAACCAAAGATGATGTTATCTTTACGCGTAAGACCCAAACCAAAACTTCAAAAACAAACGAGTACACCCAACTATTTGGCGATTGATACCATCATTAGGTCACAAGTTTTACAACACAAGCTTATAAGAGAAGAGATAAGGCGGATGAACAAGTATCAAACACACACACACACAATATAGTATACGGTTATGCGTGAGAGCATGTGAAAGAAATAACTTGAACAACCAACCTTCAAATGAAGGTTATTACAATGTATATATAGGCAAGGAGCTAGGGCAACACTCCTCTCTTCCCTATTCCTTATTGGGCTTGGGCCTCACTTATGGGCCTTCTACATGTCGGACCTTAAACAAACATAAAGGCCGAATAAAGCTACCTATTACATATGAAATATAAATACTTGAAATCTTGTTTAGGAGTGATTCCAACGACTCTTAATTTACCTAAATCTTGATTGTCATTTGTTGGATAGCACAAAGCTCCAAACACACGAAGGTAGGAGAGATCGGGTTTTGCTTATGAACAAGTTCATATGGAGTTTTTCCATGAGAGGTGTGTATAAGGGAACGATTTTGGGTGTAGCATGCGGTGGCAATGGCTTCACCCATAGAAACATTAGAACCTTCGAATAAATAAGCATTGTTCTTGCGGCTTCTAGAAGAGTTCGATTTAGCTTTTCAACTACACCGCTCGTTGAGGAGTTCGTGGAACACTTCTTTGATGACCGATTCTAACACTTTCATAAAAGCGAATTAAGTCTTTGTTGACAAACTACGTGCCATTGTCTGCTCGAACAATTCGATTGTATTGTTGAGTCGAACACGAAGTCGTTTGATTAGTTTGATGATGACATCCGGAGTTTCATCCTTTGTCCTCAAAACTTTACCCAAGTAAATCGAGAATAGTCATCAACAACTACAAGAATGTATTTCTTCCCATTTATCATTTGCACTCTCATTGGTCCTACGAGATCCATATGAAGGGTATGAAGAACTTCCATTCTAATTTTGTGGGTTTTGGTTTGTGGGCATATTTCGTGCTTTTACCCAATTGGCAAGTCGAACAAAGATGATCTTTTCATATTTTAACTGGGTAAGCCTCGACAAGATCCTTTCTCGAAAGGTTGTTTATGGTGCCAAAGTTCAAGTGATTGAGACGACGATGCCATAACCAAGACTTTGTTTTAGAAGCCTTTGATAGCAAGCGATTGGAGAGGACTTCATCATGTCATCCATAGAGATGGTGTATAGGTTAGAACCTCGAGTACCTCTTAATAGTTCTACACAATCAAGTTCTCTAACTAAGCAAGTATGTTTTCTAAAAGCCACTTCTAGATTGGAATCACGTAATTGACCAACAGAGAAGTTGTGACCAAGACCTTCCACATAATATACCCCGAAATCACACTTTTACCAACCACATAATCTCCATATCCCATAATAGCTCCAAAATGGTCATTCCCGAATCTAAGCGTCCCGATGAATTTACTCACGAAGTTCATGAGCCGCGACCGGTCTCCAAATATATGCTTGGAACGACTGAGTCCGTGTACCACGAACAATTTGAGCGATCTGCGGTTGAACACGAGACAAGAATGGATAATCGGATAATTGGGATCCCCATGCAAGAATGGGTTCCATTTGGTTAGTAACGATGATTGGAACACCCACATCGAAATAGAAACATTCATATCGTAAATTGAGTCAATGGAGTTATTGTGAATAGATGCGAGACTAATGTCCGTATTTGCCCTATTTAAAGTATGTTCACTTCTTAAGGAATAGTTCTGCCATGGGCATCCATTTTCTAGTGGGCATTGTCGATTAACCTTATTGCCAACAGTATCCATTGATAACCTATCTTACTAAATTTTCTTCTGTGGGCTTCCAACGTTTTCTAACTTTCTTCGCTTTTCCTTTTTGCCTTCTTAGCATGATATTTTGCTTTAACAATGTTAACGGAGATTTGACACTTTAGACAAAACATTCACACCACATTCATGATTAGTAATGAATTCAAGCGCACATCATTACAAGGTTTGCAAATAGTATCGAATTCAATTAATTACAAGACGCCTATGGCAAATACTAGAATCAACACGATTCGCTTTATTCTTACTCAAACTTAAAGTTCCTAGGTTGGTCTTCTACTCTTCCAATGCACATTCTTAGCTTGCGAGGTCCTATCATTCCTTGTATTGTCTTGAGACTTTGACATGCTTGCTTTAATGTCACCGATTACTCTGTAGAGGAATGGGAACATTAGTTGGTTTTGCTACTCTTTGCATCTCCTGCTTAGATGTGCTAGGATCTGAACTACATGCATGCACACTAAGGCTCACTTTCTTAACACAAGAAGTGATGGGATTTGTATTCCTAGAAGGCACACTAGAGTTCGCTTTCTTAGCACTAACGATCCGAATCAACTACTTGAAGGCATACTAAGGTTCACATTCATAACATTGGGCATTGAATGGATTTCATGCTTGGCACTAGGCATAGAACAAGGAATCAAAGGATTAACTCTCTCACCTAAGGACTTAGGGCATATTGTGATTAAGCATTCTAGAAGTTCTTGAGATCGTTCGGCATATAAGCATGCATGCCCAATTGCATTATCAAGTGGTTTCTCTAACTTATCCTCTTCAACAATCTCACGGAGACATTCTAGACAATCCTTAAGGTATAAGAAATATGTTTGAATTGCAAGTTTGTTATTCCTAAGATGAGGGGAACATATTTCACGCATAAAGCATATTTATTACAATAGTGAACCTTTGATACACCATTCTCCCCATTGGTCATTGGCATTTTCCCTTTTACACAGCTCTTGATTCTCAATTTCCTTTTGCAATGAAGCTATTTGTTCGTTATTTTTGTTACGAGTGACCTTTATTGATTCAAATAACTCATTGAAATGACGTTTAACCTTTTATTTTCTTCTAGAAAACTTTCGCTTTCCTTTTGTAATGCATTTACTAAGTTTTGAAGATGAAACGTTTGAGAATTCGAGAATCTAAAGGAGGAGGCATTTGGGAACCAAATACATTGTTCTTTTGACCTTTTAATTCGAGAGATTTGGGCTTTCAATTTTCGATCGTGTTACAATGAGCTTGAATACATTCATCACGTTTGTTAATTTGAAAACGGCATCAAACTCGGAGCATCCGAGGATGTCTTGATATTTGAAGTTTTGACATTTTCTTTAAGATGTTGATATTTTAGTTGTAAATTAAAATGCTCAACCTCTAGTTTAGAAAATGTTTAACCAAATTGTCGTGATCATCCGTTCAATTTTCTCATTTAGTTTAGAATTAGTCTTTTCAAGCTCAATGACACATGGGAGACTTTCGAGGCAACAGATAATTCATGAAATTGAGAAGCATTAATGGAACAATTTGTAGCGATGAAAACACATCTTGAGCAACACATTCAAGAATAAGAGTCTCATTCAATGTATGCAAGTTCTTCCTCTCAATCTCATTATATTTTAGTGCACGCTCATAGTCACTAACCTCAAATATCATTGCATCAAATTCCTTTTCCATTTCTTTAATGTCTAAATTCATTCCCTTTTAAGACTTTCAAAATGATCTTTTAGTTGTTTAAAGAAAGGCATGACTTCATTAAATAACATTCTTTTGTTTGCTCAAAACCCTTTCCCTTCGCTTATGCCGATGGGTGTGATCCTTTTCTTACAAGTTTTCTCAAAATCAACAAATAGTTTAAAAATAACATATTGATGATTAAGGTCTTGCTTTTAGTGGCAATAGTCCTAGGAACTAAATGCATTGGTGTATTGGGAGGATACACGATCATTGAAGGCATTTTCCTAAAAGGGGTTTGTTACAACAAGATTCTCTGTTTTTTGCTTATCTAAATCCTTTTTCCGAACACTTGTTCGGGTGTTAACAACGTCCGAGGCTTAAACATGTTCAAGGAAATCCAATTCTCCTTTTGTAATCATGGGGTGTGATATTTATTTTCTTCTCTTTACATTTAGGATCATCTAGTTTCTTGTTCATCTTTTCCTAGTAACTTCATATGATTTCTTATCTTCCTCGCACTCAACGCTACTAGGTTTCGTCTAGGCTTAAGGATTTCATTGCCATCATAAATAACCTTATGAGCATTTCTAGCCTTCTTAATGACCTCTAGATTTGGTTTCTCAACAAGGGAATGCTATGCTTATCGCTTAAGACTCTATGCTTAGTGATTAAGTGAGCGATCGAATGGTATTTCCTTGTACGTACAACTTATTTTCAAGCTTGTTCTTCAGGTTTTAGATTAGAAAAATCATTCAAAAGTTTTGATTCCTTAACACTCGAATTCTTGCTTAAGCATTTTAACATTTTCTTGAAGTTCTTGTTTTTGCTTAGCGCTTTTAGAAAGCTTATCTTGTAAGGAGTTTAACTCTTGTTTCAATACTTCTTCTCTAAACCTACTTTTTCTAATAGTTATGCGCATTTGGTCATCCATTTCACGCTCACGGAGGTTAATTCAAACTTAGCACGTTGTTCATAAATAGCAACACGTTCTTTATAAGCATTAAGTTCGAAATAACAGAATCATCGTGGGCGCGTGCGGTGTATTCGTCAAAAGCATAGTCATTATTGATCGCATAAGATACATCACTTGGTACAATCTCTCTTTCACTTTGTTTCACATATTGATCATATGGGACAACATTGATATTACCCATATTTTCAATATCGACTCAATAATTACGATTGATTGTACCGTTATGTATCTTTTCTCATCAACTTCATCGTATAATTTTAATACCTCGAAATGATTTTGTCTTTGGATGGACCAGCTTGTGGTGATGAAGAGACTTTAGGAGAGACCATTGGAGAAATGCTAGCCATGAAAATGGTTTGTGCGATGGGTTCTTCATCAACATCGAGTCGTATGCATCACAATCGCCTACTTGAAAGGCATTCGATGATTATGGCCTATCTCTGAATTGGTTGCTCATCCACATCTGCATCATATGTCTTAGCATTTCCTCGACCAAGAACAACAACTCCTCTTCATCCAAAGTGCACCATTATCCCGAGCTTGCACAAGCAACATCTTATCCTCAAGTACTCGGCATTACGAGGCGTTTTGGCGATATGCGGTTCCTTGCAATGTGTCCCTCACCTCCACAATTGTAACATTTGATTGGCTTTGCTTGACCGGTTTCCATTCCTTCCCTATTCGATTTGCGGATAACCTCTACCACTCCACCTCTTGCTTGTTCGTCGCCTTTCTTGAATCGGCTACACCATAACCTTCCCATCTCGGCGGTGGCTTGATTGTGTGGATTGGATGCGGTTCGAGATTGTTGTTGGTGTGTGGAAGAGAGTTCATGTTTTGACTAATCGGGAGGCGGTTGATTAATGAAGTTTCCACATGTGCATCGAAGATCGCCTTGTTTGAACATAGGATCGGGAATGAGTTTGTGATTACCATTACCCATGGGTATGACTTGTGAGGCTTTGGTTGTGATTCCGATGTTTGAGTAGAAGGCGGTTGAATCATTCGATGAGCTTGTCTCTCCTGGTTGGTTTTGAACCGATTAAGAATCCTTTTTCAAACATAGCATGTCTCATTCACGAAGGAGGAAGGCATAGAGTTGCTCATAGTTTGTATTCTTCAATCCTTTGGTTAGCTTTACGAGGAGACAAACTAGTGCCATTCGGGATTCATGTTGTTCACAAACTTTGAGTTCGGTGAATGTTTGGCATAGTCATTCGATGTTCCTCATATCATTAACAAGCTTGTGGAATCTCACATAGTACTCATAGACACTCTCATCTAGTTTCATCTTGAAGTGTTCAAATTCATCATAGAGTTGTGATTCTCTGTCTTCCATAGTTAATTCGAACACGAGAGAAGCATCTTGACATTATCCTACACCGCCTTGGCTTCGTGTTGTGATTGATCGACTTGTAGATATCTTTTGGAAGACCTTGAAGTACGATGTTAGAAGCCCCGATATCGACATCGAATCTCTTTTCTCCTTATCATCGAGCTCATCATATGTCTTTGGTCCGCCTATTCCATAGATCATTGTTCCATCTTCATTTGTATCAATTAGGTCTCTAGTAGTCTCAACCCGATCGGTCCTTCATCAATGGATTTGAGAATTTTGACTCCATTTTCCTTTCCAAGACAAGACAATCGATTCGTTGAGCCCAAGAGTCGTAGTCGGCCTACATCGAGCATGGGTGGACGAGTATCCGAACCACCGCTTGAACATCCTCGACAGCAGTGGAGATGATTGTAGGAGCGTTGGTAGACATGATGACAGATTAAACGGGATTTTATAACTCTCGATTAAACCGGAAATGGATTCTTTCACGGATTTTACTAAATCAAGAGAAAACCGTATGCAGACGAGTCAACCAAGTCGCTAAGAAAACTGAACCAAGTCGCTAAGCACCAAGTTGCTAGTAAAATTTTGACAACAAGTCGCTACACCAAGTCGCTAAGTTGTCAAGTCGCTAAAGAGCAACTCGCTAAGCACCAAATCGCTAGCAAAATTTTGACAGCAAGTCGCTAAGTTGTCAAGTCGCTAAAGAGCAACTCGCTAAGCACCAAATCGCTAACACCAAGTCGCTAACAAACTTAAGTACAAGTCGCTAACTTTCACCAAGTCGCTACCCGTAGTGGAGACTCCACTAAGTGTACTGTTTGTCGGCTTGTCTCAATAGACAAGTCGCTAGCTCAACTCGTTAAGGCCTTGAACTACAACTCGCTACCAAATTACAAAGCAAGTCGCTAACAAGATAACTTATCAGTGGCTTAAGTCGCTAGCAAGAAAAACACATAAACACCACTTTTCAATCCAAAAACAACCCAACCACGATGATTCAAGCTTAACAAATCAAAACCCAAGCACATACAATGATTCTATACACAAAACTACACTCAAGTTTCAAACTTTAATACTAGAAATGATCCAAATGATGCAAAAACCACTAAACTTTTTCAAACTCTAAAACCACCTAAAAGTCACTAGAAATCCAAAGATATGTAAGAGATGATCAAACTATGGCTCTTGATACCATTTGTAACATATTGGATTTCATAAACACACTAAACCATAAGATCAAATAGGCGTACAAAGAGTTCTAGAGAGAGAAATTTAGAGGTTTAGGGAACTTTAGTGAGAGAAAGAAAAGTCTTATTATGAGCTCCAACTCTCTACCTTGGGAGGTAGAGAGTATTTATAGTCATTACATAAATCGCCACCTATCGTGTTGTGGATCAGGCATACAGTGGGTAAAGACACGCTCGTCCTCCACGGTGTTACTTAAACTAAATACTACTTAACTTATAATAATCTACGACTACGAGCTTTCTAACGATTACATATACTTGAGGTGACCGACTCTTTAATACATGGATTTACTAAATCCTAACATTGTTGTTTCGTTGTTTTCTAGACTGTAATTGTACTCTATAGCTTTTGGTGCCTTTCTAGAAGCTTTTATTATTAATGTTATTCAACCATTCAAAAAAAACTATTACATAATTAACAAAACTTGTAAAGTTTTAACATAAACGCCTACAACCCTTTGCTATATGGTAAATATCCCTGAACACCTCTATAATTTGGTTTGTTTAATATTTTACATAATAACCCGCTAAAAATCTTCCTTGCTCGTTCCTAGGTCTTTTATACCATTATTTTGGATCGTTGTCAGTCGTCACTAGAAGTTATATATATAATCTATTTATTATTTATAACGTCTAACGATATAAATAACGACAGTTTAATTATTTTGCATATTATTATTTAATATTGTTATTTGGCGTATTATTATTTAATAACACATCTAAGATATTAACTACATTAAATAAAGTGTTCTCTAAATGTGTAAGTGTGTGCCCCTAATAGACTCACGTATTTCGGTCATATATTTATTTATAATATGAAAATATTCCAACAGGGTCGACAATAGTTGGTGCCAAAAGTCACCTGAGATCAAGGTATTCACCGTCACCCATTTTTTGTGGATTAAATAATCCTCAAAATAATAATATAGTTATTCCCTCCTAATTAACTTCAAAATTAATCAATCTCTCGTGTTTGGTTCATTGTCTCCAAACTTTTTATAATAACTAGCGTGTAGCCATGCTCATATTTCCGTTGACATTTCCCCTCTTCTTAATCTAAAAATTCATTTGCATTGATTCTTTCAATCCATATCATACAATGGAAAGTTTAAAGTCCGTCTTAACACATCCTAGCGAACTTTATATATTGTTGAAGCTCAAGATAGCAGCAAAGCAAGCGGAGAAAAACATTCCAACGGAGCCAAACCTGAGATTCTGTTACGCAATGCTTCATAAGGTCTCTAAAAGCTTTTCTTTCGTTATTCAACATCTTGGAAACGAGCTTCGTGATGCTGTAAGTTTTTCTTGATAGATGTGCCCGTGTTTGTTGTTATGTTGTTTGCTAAATGTTTTTGTTTGTTTCAGTTTGTTATTTGCTAAAGTTTTTCTTGATAGATGTGAATGATGAAACTAGTTTATTAAGTTTATTTGATTGAGTAAATTGCACATGACAACAACTTTTGTGATAATTTTCACATTGTAAACAGTCGATATAAAAATATGATGGAGTGGTTAGTATGCTACGATAATTGATAAAACTTATGTGAAAATTTAGTGCAATTTAAGTTTGCGGGTTTTTTTCTGACCAATTGTCCTAAACAATCCTTGCACAATACCTTTCAGCTCGGCAGTATGTATTAACTTCAGTTTCTTAGTTTCAACAACTGAATTTTACTTCAAATGCGCGTGTGCAGTGTGTGTTTTACTTCATGCTGATTTTTTACCACTCTAGCAGGGACGGAGCCAGGTGGGGTCTCGTGGGTGCCCGGGACACCTATGGATATTTTCGATGTAGTGTTAATTTTAAGAAAAAACATCGATTTTTCCCAAATGTATCTTAAATGACCCCGATCTATCGAAATGTGTTTTTAGTCTTATTTAGTTAGCATCTTAAACTCTATTATATTACGGTTAAAAACATTTGTACACCGGTCATATTTGTTCCCGACTCGTCCATGCACTCTAGTAAAGATTAATATGCATTTTTATGTGGTTTTATCTCTTTATGAACATGTTTGTTGGACATCTAATCAATTTTATAAAACAAATTATATAAAACATCGGAAACACGTACTTATAGAACCGCCATGTATCCTTTGTAACCATGAATGGTTTACTGAGTAATATATATTAACACTTTTCTTTGTTTTTAAAGCTTGAATCTTAATATTCTCCTGCTTCAGGTATGCATTTTTTATTTGGTTCTTCGAGCCCTCGACACTATTGGTATGTCTTTTACCTTTATGCACATGCATTCGGGTCCTGTTCGTTTACATCACTTGCAGTTTCTTGAGTTTCATGTGGTGTAGTCAAAAGGACCTGGTGATTATGAACTTGCCATATTTTTCTGATTTACATATTTTTTATTTTTGTTTCCTTTTAACTATAGAGGATGATACAAGCATAGATATTGAGACTAAGATACCAATTCTAATCGAATTCCATCGTCTTATCTATAATCCAGACTGGCATTTCAAATGTGAGTACTAACAAATCTTAAAATGTTTCTAATGCCTTTTGGAGCTTAACGAAAGGTTAATTTGCTAATTCTTGTTGTTTCTTCTTACAAAAGGCGGTACAAAACAATGCAAAGTTCTCATGGACCAGTTTCAAAATGTTTCTAAAGCCTTTTTGGAGCTTAACCAAAGGTTGCTTTTGCTTTTACATATTAGCCAAATTATGGGCTTTCCGGTAAATGTGTTTTTATGTCACCGTAAATGTGGATTTAATACTCTCCAACTATTTTTCCAGTTATCAAAAGGTAATTGAGGATACTGCAATGAAAATGGGCATAGGAATGGCAAAATTTATACGCAACGAGGTATGCACATATCTTATTTATTGTTCAATGCATCATTGTGAAGTTACTAGTTTGTAGCTGAGTTTATGTGGACTTTTCAGGTTGATACAATTAATGATTATGATGAGTATTGTCATTATGCCTCGGGACTTGTTGGAATAGGATTGTCAAAACTCTTTCATGACTCAGGCAAAGAAATTTCACTTCCAGACCCTATCTCGAATTCAATGGGCTTATTTCTCGGGGTATTGTTCTGATCCTAGAATACATCAGCGTTTTGTGACTGTTAATTTCCCACAGTCTACATCAGGAAAGTTGGGTAACAGGTTCAAACATGTCATTTTAGAACGGGTCAAATTAATCAAAAACACTATTTTGTCAAAATTTAGATATATAACCAATACAGTACTATTAGTTAAATGACAGTGAAGGAAACACCTTGGCAATGTTTCTGCCTTTTTAACCCATTTCACATGTTTGACTTTATATCATTTTTCTTTATTTGACCTGTTTGAGAATAAAAATATCCCAAATTGACCCATCTACAGGTTCTACTTGTAAGTAACATTTACACCATTTTGTAGAAAGCAAGCATTATTAGAGATTTTCATGAGGACATAAATGAAGTGCCCAAGCCACTTATATTCTGGCCTCGCGAGATCTGGAGTAAATATGCAGATAAATTTGAGGTATATCTTTTCACTTGCTTGAACAAAAGCTTAATGTTACCGAGTTCAAAATATGAAGCTGGAACTTCCATCTAATTAACTAGTTCTCGATTATACATATGTCCCTCAGGACTTGAGACATAAAGATAATTCAGAGAAGGCATTAGAGTGCCTGAATGATATGGTGACAAACGCACTAATACATATTGAAGATTGTTTGAAGTATATGTCCGACTTGCGTGATCCAACAATATTCAGGTTTTGTGCTATACCACAGGTACGTCTTTAGGATTCTCACATTAAATATCCGGCATTTATTCTCAGGTATTCCATGTGAATATGTTGCTGATTTGATTGATGTTGTATCAGATCATGACAATTGGAACACTTGCTTTATGCTACAACAATATTAAAGTTTTCAGAGGCGTAGTCCAAATGAGAAGTGGTAAGTTTAACGGAGCCATCGTTTTCTTCTTTTACGTCTGTAAACTAGTTCTGAATGATGTACCTGTCGAAAGGGTTTGAAATATAAACAAATCTGATCATTTTTATATTTTTCTTGCCTGTATTATCCCTCAGAATATTAAGACTATTCAAGATAGTATAAATTTACCCGTCATAAAACGGAGAATTATGATTACCTTGGGTGTGATTAGTAATCTAGCTAGCTAAACACGCGTAATTTCCCTCTTATGTTGGTGACTTGGGGAATCGCTTTCCAGGTCTTATGGCAAAAGTAATTGATCGGACTAAGACTATGGCAGACGTCTATGGCGCTTTTTATGATTTTTCATTGTTACTCGAGTCTAAGGTATTATTCGCTGTTTTTTTATATCAAAAATTCTCTAAAGATATGTCCTTCTGTCACTATATTTATTTGGTTTTAACAAAGTGTGTATTTACCAGATTGACAGTAAGGATCCGAATGCCAAAACAACATTCGGCCTGATAGAAGCTATCCAAAAGATATGCAGGGACTCGGGCACCATCGTTGAAAGGTATGTCAAAACTCCGTTATAATACAATACAAGGTTTTGGAAACACAAGTTTCACTTTGGCACAGATGAGAGAAATAACTTAAACTGAAACTTGTTAATGAGTTGAGAGTGACACAACGTACTACACTTAGACAGTTAAGCTTATGATCATTTTGTGCTCCACAGGGAGTCTTACATAGCTATCGATGAGCCTAGCAATGTCCCAGCTCTGGTGAGGGTAACGGTTTTTCCTAATTTTCTGACGATATTTAACCAAAACTATCTTGAATACAATATTACCATGATCTTTATGCAGGTTGCTTTGCTTATCGTTATTCTTGCAATTCTTTACGCATATCTACGTGCTAATCAACCATCCTAAACCAATATATGCGGTCATCAAAAATACCACATCAACCTTTATCAGAGTTAAGAACTTTGCAATGGGATCAACCTTTTAAAACTTTTCATTGAATTCATACCCGCATTAGTTATGAATTTGCTCCATGAATTTAAACACATTTACATACAACAAGTTATGTCGGATTGTATTTTATATCTATGCTGTCAATATGTAAAAATGTAAAAATTTAGACAAAAATGAAAGCATGTCAGATTCATTCAAAATAACTACATTGTTTTTGCATTACAATAATGAGGCTACTCACAATAAGACCCTCAACCTATTGGGTTGTGAGGGTTGCATTGGGTTGTCCTTGTTGTGGGCATTTGGGTTGGAGGAGGTTGAGAGGCAAGAGGGTTGAGGAGCCAACCTAATAGCACACTAGGTTGAGTGTTTGTTTTGTGTATGTGTTATGTGTTTTTAATTAATTAAAAAGTTATTTTTGTGGGGTATGATTTTTGTATTAGAGGTTGTCTTATTGTGTTTAAAAGGTCGTCTGTAGGTCGCAGAAAAGAGAAAGCTGATGTGGCAAGTAAAATGAGGGTTGCTAAAGGTTGTTATTGGGGGTAGCCTGAACAAGTAGGTGAAAGCCCAAAACATTACATAGCGTACTTTTGGTTCTCCAAAACTACATTGTTTTTGCATTAATCATAATTATCAAACTTGCATCTAAATATAAAAAAAAAACAAGGAGAATAAACAGAAATAATTCATTTCCATTACATAGAAGTGATTACATCTGACCATTAAAATTTATAAACTACTCCAAATTGACTAACCAAAACACCACAATTACATCAAACTAATCTATGCAGCAGCCTTCTTAGGTGACTTTCCAACTTTGGAAGGAGACTTTGGTGTTGATTCTTTAGCAGCAGTCTTCTTAGGCAACAAGACCGGGTTAATTTTCGGCAAAACACCACCATGAGCAATCGTGACTCCGGACAACAACTTTCCAAGCTCCTCATCATTCCTTATCGCCAACAACACATGCCTCGGAATAATCCTAGTCTTCTTGTTGTCCCTAGCTGCATTTCCCGCCAATTCCAACACCTATACACAAAATTCATATCATTAATTAGACTTCATTTTATACATAGTAATAGATACAGTAGTAATAAATAATTACGACTTACTTCGGCTGCTAGATACTCAAGAACGGCAGCGAGATAAACGGGAGCACCAGTACCAACACGCTTAGCATAACGGCCTTTCTTCAAATACCTTCCAATTCTACCAACTGGAAACTGAAGCCCGGCTTTAACGGAACGAGTAACTGACTTCTTTCGTGGCCCGCCAGCTTTCCTTCCTGCTGCTCCCTTCTTCACTTTACCGGTTCCCTCCATTTTAGTACTTATAAAAAATGAGTGTTTGTTTGTTTTGAGAGTGTTTGAGGTTGTGGTGAATGTGGTGATTTGGGATGTTTGTTTATATAGTGAATGAGATGGGGATGGGGAATGTTGTGATCCGTGTGAAGTGAAATGGACCAATGGGAGTGAGGTATGAAAATTTTGAAAATTTTGAAATTTTTGGGATTTGTTTGAATTATTTTGTCTTCCCGCCGGAATAGATGCTCTTTTCTTTTCATTTTGTTTTCAATTTTTTTCGCTACGTTTAACATAAGACACGTATTTAAGGGCTATTTATTTTGAGTGGTGATTGTGATGAATAATTATTGAAAGATTACTTTTATTTTTTAGAAAAATAAACTTTAAAATATAAGTTTTGTTTGATAGACATAACTTATAAAAGACATAACTTATAAAATATTATTAAAAAAAAATCTTTTATAATATTCAAAAATTAAATGCTATTTCATGTAGTTTAAAAAAATAATTTTTTTTTTATAATCTTCATCTATATCTACAGCTTCATTTTCGATTCTGAACATTCTTTTGTCAAACATACCCTTAAATGTTGTGCCTAATTGTAGCCTAAAAATATTGTGAGATATTTGTTAGAGCACTAGGTGTCACGACAAGCCTTAGGCTCTTCGTCGTGCCACCTCAGCCACATCAAGATCTCATTTTTCCATTAACCACAACAAACCCTCCTCACTCATAACAAACCTCAACCTTTTCGTTTAGGTACCCACCACTACCACTTTATTTTTTTTATTCAATTTTTCAAATAAACTAAATTCATTTCATTCAAAATAAAAATACAATACATAACTTAATAATATTTATTTCATTCAAATAATACAAATATAAAACAAAGTTTAAAAAAATAAAAAAAAATAAAAATCCAGTCCAAATTCATTTCATTTTCATCGCCGGGAGTCCTTTTTCCATGTTTTATAGTCTAAACTGCTCCTTTGACCATTTTTCCATTAGTCAACCACCTCAGTCGCCGTTTGCTTTGTCTTTAGTCCAAGGGCACAATTATCATTTCCTTATTTCTATATTTTAATCAAACAGCGTGTGGTATACTCTTTTATGTGGGTGCTACAGTGATTAGTGGCTAATAAAAGTAAATCTTATTCACCACTCATCCCTAAAGTCTCCTCTCCAAAAACAAATCTTATCCTTAATAATTCCAATTAAGTTGTAATAATGGTGCGTTGTGGTTGTGATAGGCGGGCGGTAGCAAAGACTCTTTGAAACAATGTAAACGCTCAAGCAAAGCACTTTGCTTGTCTGTTGAGGTTATCTAGTCTTTATATAATAATGCTTGTATTTTTTTAATTTAACATGTTATGTTTATAGTTTCATCTTGATTTCAGCTTTTAAGTGTTTTCAAACGTTTGATTTCCGATTTTTTAGGGATCTAGATGTCCTATCAATGGATGGTTGGATCCACCATTGACAACGAGAGCAAGGGAGGTGATCCTCTACTTGCAGAGGCACATTCACCGCAATGAGGCGGCATTACAAGAATGCCAAGCAGCCCTCATCGGTGAGACAATGGAGGTTGTCAACGCAGTCGCCAAGGCCAACGAGCTAGAGGCCAGTCAACAAGATACCCTAGCTGAACTCCTTCTTGAGAAGGAGAAAATATGTCGTTTGAGGAACTTCTGTGTTTTCTCGTGTATACTGATCATTTTCGTTTGTATCTGGTTTATTTTGTGGGTTTACAATATCGGTGGTTTTTTGCCTTTTGAATCGGTGGTAGGGTCTCTGTAATTAGTCTTGTGGTGATGGTTGACTTGTAAAAAGTCATGGATTGATGTACTTCGGTCCTTGTACAGTACAAATAATATTACTTTTATGCTTTAGTCCTTCTAATGTTATGTCTTTAATACTTGGTCCTTGCCCCAATAAATGATCAAACCCACATGAGTTGCCACACAAATATTATCCAATTCAAGCCACATCCTAGTAAAATGATCAAACTCATAACACAGATACAAGTATCAAAGATGGATGAATGATCAGAGATGGATAAACATACACCACCTTTGAGTATCAACATAAACTTGATATGGTGTTGTTCGACCATTTTTTATTCTTCATTGTTGTTTGTGATAATAGTTGGGTGAACAGTAATTGACTTTGTAAAAGTCAACAACTAATATGCGTATGAACTTGTAACAATATGTAGAAATGGGTACAGTGGCAAATCAATACAATTAAAACACAATTTTACCCATAGACTAACATGACATGATTTCATACATAATGCAAATGGATATATTTCCAAATGCATAAAGATTTGTAGTCTACAAAGTTCAGAAACAGACATTGTTTAAAAACAGCAAATAATGTTTCGAGGAATACATATTCGATGGAAAACATTGGCTTTCATATGCTTAACTAACATTTTTTTGTGGTGAAGACAACTTTGCTGCTATAATCTTGGTCTTAGTCCAAAATTGTTTTGGATACCCACCACAAGCAACATCAACTTGACTTCCAGATTGAGACTGGACCACACTTGGTTGAAAATCACCTTGAGATTGAGCATCAAGTTTTTCATTTCCTTCAAAGTTGTGACCTGTAACCTTTTCCTTCTTCTTTCTTTGTAACTTTTGGTGGGGATGAACTGTTTTTTGAGATGTGTGTATCTGCCTTGACTTCTGTTACACCTCCTTGCCCAAGACATGTTTTCTTGTTGTGTCCAACATTGCCACATATACCACAAACCACACTCTTACTAGACTGTGACAAGTTTATGGTTTTGTCAATATTATCATTTTCATTAAAAGCCCTAGTTTTTTTTTTCGTGGCCTACCTAATGGTTTATGATGTTTTGGTGGAAGAATGCTTGTAGGCACTTGTGACTTATTCCAATGTTGAAAACCATTTATTGGTTGGATATAGTGTTTATAAGTTTATTCCCAAGTCTTAAGCAAGTAACATGGATTCAATATATCCTACTTGCATTCCATTGAAGCTCATATACCGATGGGTAGCAACATCATGTTTACATGGCATACATGTAAGCTCCCATCTTCTACATGTACAAGCCATAGCTTCAACATTCACAAAACACTTATCTCCCCATCCACTGACCTGATACTTATCTCCTTCAACCCATAAAATGGTGTACTTATAAGCCTCTTTCTTTATCAAGTCTAACATGAGTGTTGCCTTTGGTGTTAATGGTCCGGCACACTTGTCAATCACATTCACTATTCTTTTCATACGGTATTCTCTAATGTATTCCAAAGTAGTAATGATGGGTTGGTGCCTACATCCCAATAGTTTCCCATTAAACACCTCACACATGCTATTAAGTAACACATCAGAATGAGCCCTCCCTACACATTTATACAACATGTTTGAGTTATACAAACAACAGTGTTGAACAATGTCGTAGAACAAAAGATGTACACTTATACATAAATTCGGTTAGTACCTGAAAAATGCGACCTTGACCAATGGGTTGGTGGTATCTTACTTAACCAAGCATGGGCAGGTTCGCTAAAACTCTTGAATGACAGCATGGCTGCCTCAAATTGTTGGACGGTTGTTGTTGCTGCACATCTCCACAAATGTTCCTTGTATGCTTTAGCATTCCATTGCAATTTCATATTATCATGGATGTGCTTCAAATAATATATGTGTTCAACACTAGGTAATATTGCTGCTAATGTCGTGTGGAAAACTAGAAGGGGGGTTGAATAGTTTTACCAATTAAAAACTTCGTTTTAAAATATTTAGATCGACTTATGTCAATCTATTTGGATGTGTATGTTGTACATTGATAGATAGATATATAAATGTGTAATGAAAGATAAAGAGTAAGAAGCACATAACCATGACACGATTATTTATAGTGGTTCGGCTACAAGGACACCTTCCTTGCCCTACTTCACTCCCCGAGTCACCTACTCGAGAGTTCGTAATCACTACACGACACCAACTCCTTATGGCGGAGAAGCCTTCACAACGTCGCCTACTCTTTTTCCGGTACTAGGCTAACCACCGGGTTCTTCCACAAGGTAGAACCACACCTATCACAACGTCGCCTACCCTTTATCCGGTACTAGGCTAAGTACCGAGTTCCATTACGATGGAGGAACTACTACACAACACCTAACCCCAAAGGAGACCAACTCCTTATTACAACACCATCAAGGATATCAATATCCTTAGATACAACCTATCTCTATTTGTATATCGATGCACCTCATCGAGTATACAACCTTGGCATCCTTCACTAATGCCACTTGACTTGACTTCTAGGCATCTTTCACTAATGCCCTTGACACGGACGTTTGGCACCTTTTACCAATGCCTTCGTCTTGACTTCTTTAGCATTCTTCACTAATTCTTATGACACGGACGTTTAGCACCTTTCAATAATGCTTTCGTCTTGACTCTTTCGGCATCCTTCACTAATGCCTTGGACACAACACTTCTATTGAGGGAGAAAGAAGTGTCAACAAGAGAACCTCAGTAGTCTTGATGATGACGAAGCATGGCAACTCATGGACTTGAGCTTGCTCGACTTCAAGAGGTGGTGATCTCACCTTTAAGAGGAACCTAGAGAATCACATAAAACAAAAGACAACTACATAGAGATCCGTAGGATCCGAGGTTAGAAGGTTACAATATTTGGGGAAAGTATGTGGGAGTGGCAACCCAAAAGGAAGAAATGGCTCACTATTTATAGAAGAAATTTAGCTCTTGTTCCACGGATCCCTCACTGAGGATCCGTGCATGGTAATATTGGGGATCCGTGGGGCGCCCTTTTGCCCATGGGTTTTGGGTCTGGGTCATGGGTTATGGATCAAGGGTATCCAAGTAGATACAATGTATCTACAAGATGCAATGCATCTAGTCCATGGGTCATGGGTTAAAACCATGGGTCATGGATAATATCCATATATGACTTAAGCATGATGTCATGCAATGGGTTATGGGTCATGCTCCATGGGTATGGGTCATGGACTTTGGGTTATAACCAACTACATTCAATGTATTTGGTCAATGGGTTAAGTACTTAAGTTTCTACCCATTTATATTTACCCATTATATAAACACTAGTTGTTGTACATATGTATTACTAAATCATAAAATCACTTATACTTGTTTTAGTGTTTTATGTGAAAACGTAAGTGTGTTAGAAAACTATTGGCTCAAACCATTTACGTATTTTATTTGTTTCGTTAAAATGATTTTACGTTTGTTATCGACAAAACATTAGAAGATCGTAAAATATAAATAAACATTTTTACGGTTTATTTGTATTAACAATCTCCCCCTTTTTGTTAATGACAAAACATAAAATTATTTTAAGGACAAACTAAAATTCGTAAAAGTTCGAGTTGGAGTTTTTACTCTCTTCTCCCTCTTTTTGTCGAAATAAAAAGAGCGTCGAAAAGAAACTAACACAGTGTTTTAAGAAAAACATGTAAAAGAAAAAAAATATAGAGAGCAAGTGATGGGAAGAGTTCTCATCTTAACTCCCCCTTGACGAGTCCATCCCTTTGTGAGGGCGTCAAGTAAGAAAAACTACTAAGCTAATGCATTGTAACTATGTTTGCAAATGGTTTCGTCTATGTGACGATAATGCTCCCCCTTGATGATTGCAACTTTGTAAAGGGACGTCATGAAATGTGATCCAAATGAGGATTATATTGCAAATGGTTTTGCAATGTATTGTTTGACACAAAGCTCCCACTAGCTTAGTGTGTCAAAGTCTTCATGTGTATTTTGAAAATCTACAAACCAAAGGTTAGAAAACAAGTATATAATGCATAATTTTCTGCAAATAAGACTCAAGTTAGTAGAAAATGTCTTCATTGCACGGATCCCACACTTCCCTCCTTAGAGGGATCCGTCAAGGCAAAACTCAGGGATCCCGTTTGTCGATAATGTAATTCAAGAATGGTGATTTACCAAATAATGTTAACATCATAGTGAGATATGTATTCAAGCAACAAACATATACTCAAAGCAATATGGCATATAAACTATCATTCAATAAAACATAAGAGATGATCTACAAATCTCTAAAAACTAAGAGAATGATTTAGCCATGTATTATATTTTATACTAATACTAATAAGTGACCAAAAACTTAAGAAGCATCAATGTGCTTGAGTCTAAGGATGAGTAGACTTGTTGATTTGGTCCAATCTTTAAAGAAGATGTTTAAACATGAAATGCAACTCATTTTGTACTTCTTGAACAAGTCCTTGGGTGATTAGACAATTAGAGCAATTATTGTCTTTATTAGGAACCGGAGGAGATTGGATGTTTTGAGGAGGCTCTACAAACGATGGTGGGGTTACATTGAGCAATGTAGGATGAGGTTCTACTAAGAACGAAGGTGGTGGTAATGGAAATTCCTCCATATGATCAAGTCCTTGGTGGTTCCTTGTTTCCAACGGTGGACTAGTTGGTGTTGTAGGTGGTTCCCTATTTAATGAGAATGTTGGTGAGTGAGAAGTTCTCGATGGTGAGTGCTCTAATGAATAGAGATTTGGATGAGAGATAGGTTCGGTGAAGGAATGTTGTCTATGTTCTAGGAATAAATACTTAGGCGTTTTACTAGAACTAGGTGCGTTTGGTTTAGAGCTTGATGAACTATTTTCTAACCCAAAAGGTCTAATGCTAATTCTTGCGGTTCTCTTGGCAATTATTGATTGGGTTTGTTGAGGTGGGATTCTAGCACTATTATCTCTTACGGGTGATGATTCGGTGGATGAAATCTCATGAACCATATGACCATTCCTTTTGGATGAACCTTTGGTTGAAGAGTTGTTGCTAAGTGCTTTGGTCATGGTGAGGATGTAATAGAAGTCTCTAACTACTGATTTTTAAGAATGTGATAAGAGTGATGACTTAACCTCTCAAGAGTGTTTGATTTATAAAGGGTGAATTTGAATTAAGGAATTAAATTCATGACCACTAAGGGAATTAGGCATGCACCAAGGTCAACTAAGGTGTTGTTCAACTCTAGGAAATCATTAAATGGTAACTAAAGGTGTTTAGTTTACCAAAGATGGCTTAAATTTGAAGGAAAAGCTGATTAAAGGCTTTCTGTAGACACGGATCCCACGGATCCCTCTCACTAGGGATCCGTTTGGTTATAAACCAGGGATCCGTCTGTCAAAAAAAGATGTGATGAAATGATTATGCTTTTTGTAAGGTCTAGTACCTATGAATCTTGAGGATTTGACTTTCCCTAGATGTCTTAAGTGGTGGATGTCTTAAATGCTCAACCATAAGGAGTGAGGATACTTAATGATGGTTTTGAGTATGAAAGTGGACTTTTGAGAGTCTAACTAAGTGCTTGAGGAAGATACCATTTGATTTGGGAATGGAAAATGATGAAAATTAATCCTAGAAATCAGATGATGACTCAAGAGAAATTTTGAAAAATCCAAAAAAATAAAGAAAGATGAAAAATTAGTTTTAAGCCTATTTTGAGATAAGAGTGACTAAAATCAATTTGCTAAAACTGATAGAAATATCAAACTAAGTGTTTTGAGATGTGAGGAACAATGTGTGAGCTTTGGAGCGGAAATATGGTGGGTATTGGTGAGTTTGATAAATCAAAAGCACTTTGAATTTGATCCTAAGTTAGCTACGGGTGAATGTGAGACCTAATGTGCTTGAGGAAGCCTTAAGTGGTATTAAAGAATCATGTTTAGCCAACATGATGTGATCAAGGGGATAACTTTGATGTATAGTGATCTGTATCTGGTATCTGTCTGCCCGGATCCCACGGTTCCCTCATTGGAGGGATCCGGCTAGTTATAGTTTTGGGATCCGGCTACTGCAGATCAGAAGGCTTTAAGCAATTGTGCAAATTTTTGCACTTTTAGCAAATTCTTCTCCTAGTCATTTCTACAATGATTAAATGCAAAAGCACAACAAGTATAACGCATAGCAAGTGTGGGGAACTAAAAGGTAGCTAAAGATGAGTGACGACGACTACTTGAATGAATTCAAGATGTCGTAAAATCTCATCGTACTCGTTCCTAAATTAAATTGTTCAATGCCAAATCATGGCAATTCCTACACACTACTTCCTACTCTACATAAGTATTGTTAAGATGTTACAAACCATTGTTTTAAATTGTTTTCACAAATTAAGGTCCTATGACCTTACCTTTCATCTCCATCTCCTTCCATATCACTCCCCGTCTTCATCCTCTATTAGGAATTAGTAAATTCCATAGTGAAGAGTCGGTCACCCCAAATGTTATCTAGCTTAAGTTAGCTCGTAGACTTGTCGTTAGTTTCGTTATTTAGTAGTTTATTTATTAGTTTGTAGCGTAGTATAGCTTAGTGCAACACCGTGGAGGAAGGACGGGTCTTTACCCATCAGTATACCGATCCACAGCCGATAGGAGGTCGTGTCTTATGTAACTATAAATACCCCTTCCATCCATGGAAGGGTGGTGCTCTCAATCTAATATTCCATACTTTTGTGTAAACCTCTAGCAAGAACACCCTCTCTCTCTACTAACTCTCTAACTATGGCAATCATGTATTTCCATCATCCAAGACCACCCGAATCATCAACACAATAAATATTAGGATCCTACAATTTGTATCAAGAGCCAAGGTTTATTGTGTTATTTCGATTTGTGTGGTTTAGTTCCATGGTTATTGTGTTTTATTGATTTATATGAGCTGTTGAAACTGTTTTTATATCATTCTCATGGTCAAAAAATGTTTTTTTCGTATTATCTTGGTAAAACAGTTTTTACACTTGTGTTCTATTGGTTTAAAACTAAAAGTTATCTGGTCATTTTATGTTTGTTTTGTGTATGACCAAACAGTATCTTCTTTACTTATCTTTTTGTTTACATTCGATATTACTTGGTCTGAGTCTTTTGGTCATTTTTCTTGGTCAAATGGGTCAAAAAGGATGTTTCGTTATGCACTTTTTCTGGGTGTCATATGTACTTGATCGGAATTTAACCCGAAAACTCATCGGAAATCTTCTAAAATCATGCTAGCGACTTGTTCATATACAGTCCAGATTCGATGTACTAAGCAGCGAGTTGTGTTCGAAAAAATGTAGCGACTTGCCTAGCTACTTGATATTTATCAAGTAGCGAGTTGTGTTTAAAAGATGTGGCTACTTGACCCAGGCTAGCGACTTGGTTTGAATGGCTAGCGACTTGGTTTGAATGGCTAGCGACTTGGTTTGAATGGCTAGCGACTTGGTTTGAAAGGCTAGCGACTTGGTTTGAAAGGCTAGCGACTTGGTTTTTAAAGGTAATAGCGAGTTGGGTTATTTGACTATTGAGTCAAATAAAAGTCTTAGCGACTTGATGCTAAACATGACCTAGCGACTTGACTCTTAAGTTAGCGACTTAGACAGAAAGGAAGAAGAAGAATGACCACTTGACCACAACACAAAACTACGACTCCATGACCTCAGTTTCAATACTCCATCATCAGCCCACAACTCAACAAATCTTTATCACATCTCCAACTCTAAACTTAACCTAGACTATACATATATCAAGAACATCAATTGAAATCTCAGTTCTCTAGTTCGTGGGAGTCAAAGGATACATCAAGACCTTGAGGGTCTAAATCACGAATAGAGTTAATCATCACAGATCCCATACATGACTCGAATATCAATGATTTGAAGATCTGAGTTGTGGTTCATCTAGCATAAACCTTTAAAAGATTTTTATGAACCTAACACATCATCGATCTTGAGCACTTTGTTATTTTCGACCTCAAAGAAATCAGTGCAACAAATTTGTTGAATCATTTCCTTGTGTCGTTATATGTATAATAAAAATGGAATCAACTCATATGATGTTAAAATGTTCGAATTAAAAAGGATAGATATTTAACAAGTTCGTTAGTCTCTATCTCTTTATTTCGTTTGATGTCTCAATACAATTAATGTTAAACCTACCTTTGTGTCGAGCTCTCAACGCCATCCCTGTGGCTTAACTCGCTGAAGCCAAGGACCTCTTAACTTCGAGCCATCCCTGTGGATAGGTCGAAAAGTGTTCTTATCTAGGATAGATGTGAAAGTGGCGGATTATTAAGAATGTTTATGGTTTGAGAGATGGTGGATGCGTTTTTCTGTTGAGATTCTTATCAGGGATTGAAGGAAATTTTGTGTGTTATTTGTGAATGAGATTGAAGGAGGCGTTTAAGTGTTGAGTGTTTTTAGGGTTGAGAGTGTTTGAGATCAGGAGGGGGGCGGAGATTATGGTGAGAAAATTTAGGTTTAGACAAATGACCTAATACTTAGGTAATGTGAGACCTTATAACCGGTTATAGTGTACATGGATCAGGTTTTGTCTACTTGGGCTGCAAGATTTTGGGCGTGAAGACTTATTCACAAAGTTGGTATCAATTTGGTAATATTTACAAATATTACATATTTTGACCATTGATCACAATTATTGATCACAAATCTTGCGACTTGGGCTTGAGTGATGTGGTTTTCTAAAATGGATCGTATTGATGAGACTTGTTGATGAGTTTTGATGACGAGATTTGTGAAAATAAGATTTGCTTATGTGATATGGGTTCTGATATTTGATGAATTGAGATTGAGTATGATGATGTGATCTGTTGTGGTATGTGTGATACTTTGGATATACATTTTCACGGAATATATTTTATCACGGCTTGAATTGATACGTGATCAAGGTTGACTACGGGATTGTTTACACAATATTTCTTATTTGGATTTGAAGTGAGATTTTACGGGCGCGTTTACTTATTTCGTCTTCTTTCATTCTACCTTTCCGCGAAGATGACTTGTTTGGGCTTTTATAGAGTGTGATAAAGACTTGGCTATTTAGTTGCGTATGTGATTCTTTCTTGCTTAACCCACAACGTAGCTATCACTTCGGTGTCTTACTCAGTTGAGGATGTCAAGAGGTTTTGTACATTGGGTACACTGTTTCTTCTTCACAAGGATGAGTACAAGTTTAAGTAACAAATCTGGGGAATTCTACTTCATGATCAAGTTTGGTATATCGGGTTTACTTCTCCATGTGGTCACTACAATAGCCGACAGAATGCGTGAATGATGTGTTTTCCAAAGTATTGATTGGTTGGTTGATGATGTTGTTGATATTGGATAATGAACCATTGATAAACCGCTGCATGTTCCCCTAAAACAGATATTCACCGAAACCAATGTTGTCATTACACATTCAAGCTGACATTGTTTACGGTTTTGTCTTGATTTTGTAAAATCCCGAGAAAGAACCTATTTCTCGGTTTAAATCATAGACTTGTAAAATCCGTGACAATGGAAACATCCTTGTAATAGTAAGGTGCATTTCGGATCTATCGTACGGTTTATTCTTGGTTTTGTAAAATCCCGAAAGAATCTATTTTCGGTTTAAACTATAGAATTGTAAAATCCGTGATGATGGAACCATCTTGGAGAAAGGAAAGCGTATTTCGGGTCTTTCGATCTTGGTGTTATGGTTTACGCTTGAAGAAGGATAAAGGGTGTACTTCATAAATTGGATGTGTGTTTGGATATTCGTCATGGCGGTTGGTTAATACATGGTTTTACGGGGTTATGTGCTTGTAACCTTGGTCGGGATGAAACCATTATCATAGATCACTTAAAATGTCAAAGGAGGCTAGTTTTGAGCTTTTAATCGAAGATGTGACAACGGGGTTAATTCATATTATTCATTTGAGGTTGAAGTGAAATATTACGGCGAGTGTACTTAGTATCCGAAGGTATCGGGATGGTTGGATGAAGATTCTTCAAGATCCTTGTTCGAGCTTATTCCAAAAATGAAGACTTGGAAATCTAGTTATTTTGGGAGTTTTTCCTTTTCTTTTACCACGTGGGGAATTGGGCTCTGCTTGCCACAAAATAACTATCACTTTAAGGAGTTACATTGTAGTGCTCGATGTCACATTCAATTGTGGATTTTCAAGAGGTAATGTCGTCTATTACTTGATGGTTGGTTGGTTGAAGAGTATAGAGTACTTAAGAGATTCAATGGAGCATGAATTCTCGGCACCGCTCTTTGTTACATATGTGCAAGTTTAAGTCACGAGTTCGGGTTAGTTTACTTGAGGTCAAATTCATCATATTGGGTTTTCTCCATCATTGTCACTACAAAAGCCTCTTGAATGATAATGGGTTGATTACATGTTTTGCCAAGAGATGATGAAAAGAGAGATTATGACGTTTGAACACAACAGTTCATGCCTCGTACTCTAAAGAAAAGAAAAGTGTACGCTTCGGTGAGCTTTATATTTGAAAGAAGAAATCTTCTTATCTTGAACAAAGAATGAAAATCTTCTCACTAATGACCATTCTCATCAACATGCTTCATACTTTTCCATGCGCTTTAAATTCTCAAGTGAACCGGGCTACCATTGATTGTTTTCTCATTCCACTTGCTCAATTATAATGAAGATGGCGACATCATGTGGTAATTTTGCGGGGAGAAGTGTGAATAGAACATTGGATGATTTCACTTATTTAGTCAAGAATGGCATCTCCGTATGCAATTCTTGAGGGGAGAAGAAGTGTGAATTTTTGCATTGTTGATTGACATTTGAGAATATAATGGTCATACGGCTCTAAACTCATGTAAGAACCGAGCTTCTTCTTATCGGATCATCTTTACATGGAGTTTCTTCTAAGAGTCGTTGGTTGACATCTTCAAAAGGATATGAGTTTATTGACAAAGTGCTTCGGTTAATGCTTCACGTGCACATCAACATGATGATTCGAACAACCTTTGTTCTTGTTTGATGTGATTGTTTGCTTGGTGTTACCATTTTGTGTGTTCGTTGCGGGTGATTCTTGATTTCCTTGATGAACATCTTTACATTCTTGTTTGATTGGGAGAGATCTTAATTAAGGGGCTTTGCAAGATGTAAGTTAATTGGGATGCTTTTGGTGATGTTCTTGTGTTTTGGTGAAATGAAGATGTTAACTATCTATTCCCCAACTAGACAATCTTGAAGAAGGTCGAGTCTGATCGGTTCTACATTTTCTCGCTACATGTTAGAAGACTAAAGACTAGTTGCATTTAACGATCTAAAGACTTCTTCTTATTTCATGCATTCATCATAAAGATTGTCGGTTTAGGGAGAGCACTAATTGGGGAGAGTGAAATGTCGATTTAATCCCCAATTAGACTTGCTCACATTATTGACATGTTGATTCTCACAAAGACTTCAAGCGATCTTCTCAACAAATTTCAAGTATTTGGGCATTCAAAGAGTTGTTGATTTTGGAGTATCAAAACCGAAAGAGGAAGGAGACAAGCATCTAAATGAGTAAACTTGATGTACTTAATACTTCTAAGAAATTGAAGATATCCGGGAAGACAAATGTTATTACCAGAGAAACTCAAGGTTTGACTCATGGCGAGTAAACTTGATGAACTTAATTCTTCTAAGTGATTGAAGATATCCGGGAAAACAAATGTCATGACCGCAGAGAAACTCAAGGTTTTACTCATCAAGGCGTTTAGTATTCTTATTCCAACTATGTGGGGAAGCGATGGAAGATAGTTTACGAAGATAAGAGGTACACTAGTGCGTGATGATCTCGATGTTATCACAATCATCGAGGAGAGAATTGTGTACATTGGGCGCTCCACTATTTCATGAGGGCTTAATCGGTGATTCAGAGATATAATCACTTATTCCGGAGTTGACATCCGCAGAGATTGTCATCCGCAGAGATAATCAGTGACTTGGCTTGCTTCTTCAATGTTATCAGTTTTTCCTTCCTTGGGTATTGGTATACTTTGAATACTTGAGCTTCATACACGATCATCAGGGAAGAAAAATGTGAACATGGGGAGGTGTTTTCATTCCCCTCATGATGTGTATTCGGGAGAGCTCTTGGGTATTGGTGTACTTCGGGTTCTTGAGCTTCATACACGATCATCGGGAAGAAAAATGTGAACATGGGGAGGTGTTTTCATTCCCTCATGATGTGTATTTGGGAGAGTTCTTGAGCATTATACAAAGAGGCCGACGCATCAATTCAACTACTTGGGGTAATTGTTCTCTTGACACCTTTTGGAATGGATTGCTTGAGACTTGGGTGGTAATGAAATTTGAGAAGAAATTTAAAGAGTGGGATGAAACGTTGATGCTCTTCTTCTTGATGATATAACCTCGAGCGAAGAACCTCGATTATCGTTCTTAAAAGGAGCAATGGGATAAATGATAATGGTGTGCTTCTTGGTGCACTGGCTAATGGAAGCTTGAAATAGCTTTGAATCGCTCATCTAAAGGTCTTTCGGTTTGGGGGAAGGCGCAAAGTCTCACTTTCGGATGGTTCAATTTCTTTCTTCTATTCAAGAGCCTTGGAAGCTTTGGTGGTGAATGTTTAAGAGATGATGACTTCTATCTTCTACAGCGGGTCGCTTGATATCCTTATCTCGGTACTCGTATCATCATCTTCTTTTACTATATCATCTATTCTATCTTTGTATATATTTTTCAAAAACAAAATACAAAAATATAAAACCAGTAAAACAAAATAGAAAAATATAAAACCAACAAAAACCCATAAAAATCAAAAAACTTGAAAAATTCCAAAAATATGTTTTCTCTTGACATGTCTTCTAGTATCGATAACATCTACGGTCTTAGAAATGTCATTCAATAATGGCACCGGACTTTAGATGAAGTTCGAGTAGGAGGTGTAAATATTCTTTTCTAAACATGTCTAAAAAAAAAAAAAAAAAAAAATGGCTTACGAGTTATTTGATTGTAACCCGTGCTTAAACTATGGTTTGCTATTATTTACGATAGCAACCCGTTCTTTAAAGGAAGGAAAGTCTTGCGCTAAATCTATTTTCAAAATATTTCGTGCACTTATCCTAAAACAAAACAAGGAAAGTATGTCGAAAAGGGCTAGCATTCCTACACAAATGTTTTTCCGTCTAAAATTCTTGAGAAAAATATTTGTTGTTTTTCAAAAATGGTGGAAAATGAGTTGCTTGAAAATCAATCGATTTAGAGTTTTTATAAAATTTGGAAACTCAATCAATGACTTTAGCGCTTTTAAAATCTTTTATAAAATGAGTTATTGGTTGAGGGAAAATGTTTTCAAATCTATATCATCTAACGGACTTTCTTAATTATCCTAATATGCTTAATTAAAATGATGTTAACCTATGTTGAAGGACTAGGTGCCAAGGATATGATTGCTAGGATTAGATAATTAGAGTTTGATGAACACATTATTCCCATACATTTAAATGATTTGATTGATATGTTGCATAGACTTTTATTAGTCGATTCTTGTTTGGGTGATGTCGACCACCATATATCTGTATGTGTGTTCACTAACGTATGCGGTATATTGGTTATAAGAATGTTCCCGATCCGGATCCCACAATTGAATATGATTGGATGCCAAAAGGAAAAGGTAACTATATCTTGGGTTGACAAATGAAGAAACGGAGCTTAATTGGACTTCTATGGAGAGTTGGCATAAATGCAACGTAAGAGGTCTCATTGCATCGTGAGATGGTTTTCTTCTAAGTGATTGAAGAAAGCGAGCTTAATTTGACCTCGGTTGGCATTCAAAATGCAACGTGAAGAAGTCTCACTCCATCGTGACGGTTTTCTTCCAAACCCTACAACAACAACATCAGAAGCTTCTCAACCACCTAACATATCTTTGTGCGGGATACCATTTTAAACAATTTTTAATAATTTGATTAAATTGTTTTGAAAATATATTGGACTAATTTTTTTTGAAAATCACGGACTTCTTTTTATCAAAACCTAAGTCACTCAATCATCGACTCATCGTCATGGTTTGAGGGAGAGTGATTTTGAATAAAATATTTTCAAACAATATATCTTCAAAAAAGTCCGTTTGTAGGCTAAAATGTGGTGATCTAAAGATTTAATGTTATGTCATGGTGTGGTTTTCTTTAAAACTCAAGATCTTTCAAAATGAAATTTTTACATTCTTGTTTGATTGTGAAATTGTTTTATTTTACTTAAAGATCTCTTAAAACTATCATACGACACTAACAATCTTTAATGTCTAAATTTGGTCCTTATCAGTCATTTTCAAAATTAAATCTTGCCACGTCTTTCCCTAAAACTTTCTAAATGATTTAAATCAATCGGGATCCAAAATCCTAATTGGTTTGAAATTTTTATCAAGGAGAGATCGTGATTTAAATCTCAAATCTGTTTTAATGGAATTGGTTTTAGTCCATTATAGGCACTCCTGCCTCCATGTGCCAAACGATTTCAAATATATATTGCACATGTTGAGGAGGAGGATTTATCCAAAACAAAATGAGTATTTAAACAAGGCCACATTTTCTCCCATGTTTTATAAACCTTATTAAATCACTTGGGATCCAAAATCTCAAAGGGTTTGATATTTTGATCGGGAGAATTTGTGATTTAATAATGAAATTTGATAAAATTGATCGTTTTGATTCAATTGTGCAGTGCTCTCTCATATGTGCTAAATGCTTTCAATCTCGAAGCATATATTGAGGGGAGCATTTTAAAAAAACAAACTATCAAGGTACAAATGCTTTTATGTTTTAACATAAAGTACCTTGATTGAGTTTAAATGGTTTCTTAATGGCTTGTGTGATCGTGGATGTGCTTCAAAGAACTCTTGCCTCTATGTGATAAAATGATTTCAAATATCCTATGCACATATTGAGGGAGAATTTACCAAAGAAATTCAAATGGCTTTTTCTAAGGAAATTGTGATCAAGAAATTATTTCAAAGAACTCTTGCCTCCATGTGCCAAACAATTTTAAAATCATATGCACATGTTGAGGGGAGCATTTCTAAAATGATCAAAACTATTAAGGTACAAAATGCTTTGATCTCGTATCACAAGTACCTTGATTATTTTTCCAAATGATTTTCAATTGGTTTCATGAAGGAAAGAACAATACCAAAAGACCGACCAATTTTGTAAGATATAACTTTTCACATACACATCAAACCATAACACAAAGTAGCATATAGATGGAATTCTAGAGAGAAAGTTAGAGGTTTAGGGAACTTAGTGAGAGAAAGTGAAAGATATTATTATGAGCTCCAACTCTCTACCTTGGAAGGTAGAGTATTTATAGTCTTACATAAATCGCCACACATCGGGTGTGGATCGGGCATACGATGGGTAAAGACCGTCCGTCCTCCACGGTGTTACTTAACTAAATACTACTTAACTTAAAATTACTACGACTACGAGCTTTCTAACGATTACATATACTTGAGGTGACCGACTCTTTAATACACGGAATTTCTAATTCCTAACAATCTCCCCAAGGAGGTCACCTCAATCATGTACCAAAATTACATTGAATACAACTAGATAATACATTAACAATTGATCTTGCATTCTTGATGTAGTCCTTTGCTCTAAGCTCGTAGTCATTGATTCTTCACATTGCATGTTTGGTTACTTCAAGTGGAGGTCTTTTCTTGATCCACGTGATAATAATTTTGAGCCATCTTTTGAGATCATCGACTATCAAAATCTCGAGACATCCTTTGTGTTGGTGTTGTGACTTTAGGACCGACATGCTCACATTACGGATCATGAAATCTTCTCATCGAGTGGCGGAAGCTTTTGTTGAATCATGATATTGGCGGCGTAGCGAAGCATGGAGTGAAAATATCGAGTCATTGATGCACTAATCATGATTTCTTTTGAGATGAATGTGTTAAGTGAGCATGCGGCTATGGATTGACCGCTTCATTACGATCATTACAAGCGTCGGGTGTACACGCATACAACGATTAGCAATAAATCGCGAAAGTGTCTTTGATCACTTCGTTGAATTGAGTACACGACCCGGTTCCCGTTGATCGATACATGTCTTGCTGTGATCGGTATAATTCCTAAGAATTTCCTTGACGGGGTTTCGCGGTTGTTCTAGCTGTTCTCAAACGGAACATCTCAAAGAAGACAACACGGAGTGAGTGAACGGTAATTTTAAGTCCAGCGATTGATGAAAAGAGATTTGAAAAACAATCGTGTATTGCTCAATAGAAATTGTTTTGCAATACAACGAAGGTTTTATTGAAAATCAATTATCAATCATAAAAATACCTTTTGGTTTGAAAAATGAGTACACGGTCGATGTGCTAAAGAAAAGAGTTTTTAAGCACAAAGACCGGTTTTCAAAGGTATCCGTCAATCCATAACTGAACGAGGATTGATTCAAGAGATTGAATCGCCCCATTGTTTACATTCGGTTGTCACATGGTTGATCTATATAATAGATCTCACATGCCACCTACCGGGAGCTTGTTTGATGTTGGCTCGAAGGCTTTCCATCTTCATTGTGAATATGTAAACACATCACTCGGATGTTACGGCAATACCACAAGGATAATCGTGGGACTCAAGATATAATCTCTCTTTCCACATTGTGTGAAGCAGAGAGTCTTCATTGAAAGTGTCCTAATGAGATTTATTGATGATCTCGTGGCTCTAGACTCAATTTGTGCATATTTGGATCCTATAGGGAGACTAGGGAGAGGTCTCCTTCTTCATATCAACCATCTCTAAGAAAAGTCGATAGATAATGTCGGTTCCCGTGAGAATGAAACAAGTCCTTTTAAGAGGAACTTGAGTGGTTTGGAAAGTTGAAGTGCGGTCGTCCTTTGGGTCCATGACGTCTTGTCTTCAATACCGATGTTACCATCGGTAGCATATGAATTGAACCGGTTTACGCCTAAGGTTGAATAAATGGAGGCTATTTGTTTTCACCCTTTTCTCATTCAATTCTTTTAATTCTTCAACCCCTTGATGCTTACGAGACTTCATAGCTAGAACCTTGTTGGGTTTATTCGATTACTAGCTCGGTCTTAGTCCGCACTCTTCCCATATCTCATTTTCTCCTTTTATCATCATACCTAAGGACTTCTACACTAACTAGTGGATTGTCCTGGTAGATCCCTCCGGTTACGGCGGATCATGGGAACACATACCTAACCTTATCATCCTTATATCACCGTACATAAAGTAAAGTTGGTCGGTCTATTTGGTATTGTTCATACGCCATTGGATCCAATTGAAAACCATTTGAAAATCAATTCGGATACTTGTGATATATTATCAAAGCATTTTGTACTGAATTGTTTTGATATTTTAGAACGAGAACTCCCCTCAACATGTGCATCAAGTATTTGAAAATGTTTTGCACACGGAGGCAAGAGAAAAATTAACTTCTTTGATTACCATTTTCTAAAGATATCAACATCACTTCCCATCAAATCAAGTAGATATAGCATTTCCGGGAAGGATGAGGTTTCCATAAATTTGCTCCCCTCAATATGTGCCTCGAGGTTTGAAAAGAGTTTTGCACATACTAGAGGAACTTGCACATGAGATAAATGATCACATTTCAAATCATAGGTTTAAGATAGATGCTCCCCTCAACATGTGCATGGAAAATTTGAAATCGTTTGTCACATGTGGGAAGGGATAGCATGTACATCCTTATAAAACCATTTACCTAATTATCGGTTTAAATCCAATTTAAATCACACATTCTCCCCGATCACAATTATCAAATCATTTGAGATTTGTGATCTCGTATAGATTAAATTGATTTTGAAAGCTTTTAAGGAGAATTGTGACTTGATTGTGAAAGCGTTTGAGCGATAAGGATCGGATTTTAAGACTTTAAACTCCATTGATAAAACATGCATGTATATCTTTTGAAAACAATTTAATGCCAAATAACTTTTTAATTTAATTGAAATCATTCTCCCCTCAATCAATGACATAGGTTGTTGATTGAGAGATAAGATTTTGACAAATAAGTCGATGATTATCAAAAATAGAGATTGAGTTATTTTTCAAAGCATTTGGTTTTCGATGAGATAAATGTTTATAGAATCGAGCATGGAATTTGAAAACATGATAAAACATGGCTCTGTTCTTTCTTTTAAAACCGGGTTATTGCACGAAAATGACAATAAACCATTTTTCTCTTTCTCCCAAAATATTTTTTTTTTTTTTTTTTTTTTTTTTTTTTTTTTTTTAAAATTGAACAACATCTAAAGTCCGTGTCATTCTTTGAATGACAACACAAAAACCGTAGATATTATCGAATCGAGAAAAACATGACAAAATGACAATATTTTTGAAGATTTTTGAATTTTTCAAATTTTATGGATTTTGAAAGTTTTATATTTTTCTATTTGATTTTTGAAGGTTTTATAATTTTGTATTTTGTTTTCAAATAAATATTTACAAGAGATAGATGAAGATAGACCTTTACTCCTCGTCTTCCTCCACGAAGGCGTTTGAGAGTTTACGGTTGAAGGCTTTTCAAACCAAGTCGTGGAAGAATAAACTCAAAGCGTTCTCTTGGAAGAGCTTTGGTGAAGATGTCGCTAGCGATATTCGAGACCTCACAAAATATAGTTCCACCACACCTTTTCCACTTGTTCCACGATGAAATGATGTCGAATGTCGATATGCTTTGCTCTTGAGTGTTGAGCGTTGTTGCATGAGAGAGCAATAGCACTTTATTATCACGATGCGAGAGGATTTTGTTGAATTCAAAGCCATAGTCGGATAATTGAGATCTCATCCATAAGATTTGAGCACAACAAGATGACATGGCTATGTATTCAACCTCTGTAGAGAAATAGAAGTACTCATTTGCTTCTTTGAAGACCGACTCACAAGCTTATCACCCAAAAGCGAGCACCTCGGGCGTGCTTGACGTGTATCTTGACAACTGCATGATCGGCATCTGCATAGGCCGTTAGTGACATACCGGTGTCCTTGGTGCCAAGACCCATATTGATGGTTCCTTGGAATACCGAAAGACCCGTTTAAGCGCTTCAAGGTGCTTTTTAGTAGGCTTAGCACGGTATCTAGCACACATGCAAGCAATGAACAAGATGTACGGTCTACTAGCGATGAGATACATCGGGGATCCAATCATACTCCGATATTTCGTTTGGTCAATCATGATCCACGAGAGGTCCTCATCTAGTTTGGTTCGGTCAATCATGGGGGTGTCAGCGGTCACATGAATCAAATCAAATTTCTTTAAAATCTACATTGCATATTTAGATTGATTTATGAAAATGCCTCGGGACTTTGTGAAATTTGTAATCCCAAAAAAATGACATTTGTCCCATCATTGACATTTGAAACTTTGAACTCATTTCATTTGAAAACGATCACATTCCATTGGGTGCATCGAGGCAAAAATAATATCATCAACATAAATTTGAACATGAATTAAATGTTTGCACGACTTCACGGTGAACAATGTAGGATCAATTGCTCCTTTGATGAATCCGGTTGATAGAAGAAACTTTGTGATGTATCATACCATGCCCTTGGAGCTTGCTTTAAACCGTAAAGAGCCTTCTTCAAGCGATAAGCGTGAGTAGGATGCTCTTGATTCACAAATCCTTGAGTTGGTGGCGTGAGCGACTTCTTTAAGATCTCCGTTCGAAATGCCGTCTTTACATCCATCGATAAACTACCATGTTCTTACTAGCGACATTAGCGAGAAGATTACGATTGCCTCGATTCGAGCAAGCTGGAGCAAAAGATTCTTCAAAGTCTATACCCTCCTCTTGGCGATATCCTTTAGCAACTAATCGAGCCTTGTTCTTCAACACATCACCATGCTCATCAAGTTTTACTTTGAAGATCCATTTTAGAGCTATAATCATAGCACGATCTGGGCGGTACTAACTCCCATACATCAAGGCGATCAAACTCATGAATTTCATCTTGCATGGCATTGAACCGACTATCTTCATTCATGGCGGTTTAACATCTTTTGGTTCGATCTTAGATAGTACGGAGTTGAAGAAGCACCATAAGGCATCGGTTGCGAGTTGTTTCGGGTTGATCTGGGGCGAGAGGATTTCCAATGATGTTGTCTAATGGATGATCGTGAGTCCATTTTACGAGGTGTTCATGTGGCGGTTGTTGAGGCGGAGGTAGGCGAGTCGATGTCTCTGAAGAAGATGGTTCGATGATGATTCGGGAGTAGCAAATATGTTTTCAAATGGAGCATCTTGAGGTTGTTGCAAAGGATTAACTTCATCATTGATGCGAAACATTTCCATGATGTACATTTGAAGAATGATGATTTGTTGATGAGGCGAAGGATCGTGACGGGTGCTTCTTGACTTAAAGATATTGAGGCGAGGGATTGACTTCATTCAACGGAATATGAGCATCCTCTGTTGTAGGAATCATTACCTCATTAGTAATTGAATCATCACAGTTCATCAAACATAGGATCAAACAATTTCTTTACATCATCTTGGATGGAGGTACATATGGAGTTTCTTGAGAGGAGTTTGGAACAAGGGATGAACCAATGGGATTTTTTGAAGTGCGGGTCTGGTGGAGTGTCCGAGGAGCCATTTGACGGTCGACTCATCAAGCGTAACGTGAATTGTTTCCATGATATTTCGGGTTCTTTTGTTGTAGATTCGGTATCCCTTTTGTTTGGTGCATATCCTACAAATACTCCAATGTCGACTTTAGCCCTAAGTTTGCCCAAGTCTTGACCCTCATTAGTTGGATAGCACAATGCACCAAACACACGAAGGAAAGATAGATTAGGTTTTACTGTTGTGGACAAGTTCATATGGAGTTTTCCATGAATAGTGTGAATCGGGGAGCGATTTTGTGTGTAGCATGCGGTGGCAATTGCTTGACCCGGAGAAACATTGGAACCTTTGAGTAGATCGGCATTGTTCTAGCGGCTTCAACAAGAGTACGATTTAGTCTTTCAACTACACCGTTACATTGAGGGGTTCGTGGAACACTTCTTTGATGGTGATTCCAACGCTTTCATAGAATTCACTAAGTTGTTTGTTGACAAACTCGGTTCCATTATGCATTACGATAATTACGGCGGTTTTGTTTAGTCGAACTGCATTTGTTTGATGAGTTTGATGATGATATCGGGAGTTTCATCCTTTGTCCTTAAGAACTTGACCGGTGAATCTAGGTAATCATCAACCACAACTAACACATATTTCTTCCCAAAGATATTACGCACCCTCATTGGTCCATAAATCCATATGAATCATATGAAGAACTTACGTGACGAGTTAGTAGGTTTGGGTTTATGGGCATACTTCTTGCTTTTTCCCAATTGACATCTTGAACAAAGATGATCCTTTTCATACTTTAGTCTAGGTAAACCTACAACTAAGTCCTTTACGGAAAGATCGTTGATGGTGCGAAGTTCAAGTGATTGAGGCGACGATGCCATAACCATGACTTTGTTTTGAAGCCTTAGATAACAAGCGATTGGAGGCTCTCATCATGTCATCGATAGAGATGGTGTAAAGGTTTGAGCCACGAGTTCCTTTCAGCAGTTCCTTACCATTAAGATCTCTAACAAAGCGGTATGTTTTACGAAGGCTACTTCTAGATCGAGAATCACGAATTGACCAGCGAGAGCAGTTATGACCTAAACCTTCCACATAATACACTCTAGAGATGACACTATCACCAACAACATAATCTCCATAACCCATAATAGCACCGAAATGATCATTACCAAATCTAACGGTCCGATGAATTTGCTCACGAAGTTCATGAGCGCGACGGTCTCGGTCATATGCTTGGAGCGACTGAGTCCGGTACCACGAGCGATTTGAGCGATCTGCGGTTGAACACGAGACAAGAATGGATAAGCGGATAATTGGGATCCCCATGCAAGAATGGGTTCCATTTGGTTAGTTACAATGGTTGGACCACCCACATCGAAATAGAAGCATTCATATCGAGAAAGTGAGGCAATGGAATCATTGTGAATAGATGCGATACTAGTGTACGTATTAGCCACATTCACGGTGTGATCACTTCTTAAGGGAATAGTTCTACCGTGGCATCCATTTTCTAGTGGGCATTATCGATTAGTCTTATGACCAACGGTATCAATAGAAGCCTATTTTCTTGAATGTTCTTCTGTGGGTTTCCATTGTTTTCTAACTTTCTTTCGTTTTGCCTTTTAGCCTTCTTAGCATGAATTTTAGCATTAACAATATTAGCTGGACAATTAACATCATTAGGCGAACATTAACATCACATTCATGATTAGAAGCGAATTCAAGCGATCATCGGTACAAGGTTTGCAAATAGTATCGAATTGAATTAATTACGATGCGCCTATGGCTAATACTAGAATCAACACGATTCGTTTTATTCGATTCAAACTTAAAGTTCCTAGATTGTTCTTCTACTCTTTTCGGTGCACATTCTTAGCTTGCGAGGTCCTATCATTCCTTGTATTGTCTTGAGACTTTGACTGCTCCCTTTAATGTCATGATTACTCTGTAGAGGAATGGGAACATTAGTTTGTTTTACTACTCTTTGCACCACTGTTTAGATGTCTTTGGGATCGAACTACATGCGGTGCACTAAGGTTCACTTTCTTAAAACTAGAGTCTTGAGATTAGTACTCCTAGAAGGCACATTTGAGTTCTCTTTCTTAGCATTGACGGATCTAGAATCTGAACTACTCAAGGGTACACTCGGCTCACATTCAAAACATTGGGAATCGAGTGCATATCATATTTGGCCTTAGGCATTGAGCATGGAATCAAAGGGTTAACTCTCTCACCTAATGTCTTTGGGCATATTGTGATCAAGCATTCTAAGATTTCTTGAGATCGTTTGGCATATAAGCATGCATGTCCAATTGCATTATCATGAGGTTTCTCTAGCTTATCCTCTTCAACAATCTCACGCAGCATTCTAAGCAATCCTTAAGGGATGAGAAATATGTTTGAATGGCAAGTTTGTTGTTCCTTAGATGAGGGGACATATGTCACGGATAAAGCATATTTATTACAAGAGTGAACCTTTGATACAACATTCTCCCCATTGATCATTGGCATTTTCCTTTTACGACTCTTGATTCTCAATTTCCTTTTGCAATGAAGTTATTTGTTCGTTGTTTTTGTTCTGAGTGACTTTAATTGATTCAAACAACTCATTGAAATGACGTTTAACCTTTTCATTTTCTTCTAGAAAACTTTCGTTTTCCTTTTGTAAAGCATTTACTAGGTTTTGAAGATGAAACGTTTGAGAATTACGAGAATCTAAAGAAGGAGGCATTTGGGAGCTGTCATATTGTTTGTTTGACCCTTTAATTGAGAGATTTGGGCTTTCAACTTTACGATCGTGTTGCCTTGAGCTTGAATCATTCATCACGTTTGTTAATTTGAAAAGCGCATCAAACTCGGAGCATCGAAGATGTCTTGACATTTGAAGTTTTGACATTTTCTTTAAGATGTTGATATTTTAGTTGTAAATTAAAATGCTCAACTTCTAGTTTAGAAAAATGTTTAACGAAATTGTCGTGATCATCGATTCAATTTTCTCATTTAGTTTAGAATTAGTTTTTCAAGCTCAATGACACGATCATGGGAGACTTTCGGGGCCGCAGATAATTCATGAAATTTGGAAGCATTAATAGAGCAATTTGAGCGATGAAAAACACATCTTGAGCAACACATTCGATAATAAGATTCTCATTTAATGTATGCAAGTTCTTTCTCTCAATCTCATTATATTTCGATTGCGCTCATAGTCACTAACTTCAACAACCATTGCATCAAATTCCTTTTCCATTCCCTTAATATCGGTTTCTATCCCTTTTAAGACTCTCAAAGTGATCTTTTAGAAGTTTAAAGAAGGGCATGACCTCGATTAAATAACATTCTTTCATTTGTTCAAAACCCTTTCTCCTTGATTATACCGATGGGTGTGATCCTTTTCTTGCAAGTTTTCTCAAAATCAACAAATAGTTGAAATATAACGTATTGGCTAATTAATGTCTTGCTTTTAGTGGCAATTGTTCTAGGTACAAGATGCATTGGTGTATTAGGAGGATACACGTCGCTCTAGGCATTTTCCAAAGGGAGGTTAGTTTCAACAATATTTTCCGCTTTACCTTATCTAAATCCTTTTCGAAAGACTTGTTCGGAGTCAACAATGTCGAGGCTTAAACTTGTTTAAGGAAATCCAGTTTTCCTTCTTGTAATCATGAGGAGTGATAATTATGTTTTCTCTTTGCATTTGGGATCATTTTGTTTCTTATTCATCTTTTCCTAGTGATTTCATTTGATTTCTTATCTTCCTCGGTGCACTCAACGCAACTAGGTTTACGCCTAGGCTTAAGGATTTCATCACCATCATAAAGCACCTTATGAGCATTTCTAGCCTTTTAATTACCTCTGGATTCGGTTCCTCAACAAGGGAATGCTATGCTTATCGCTTAAGACTCGATGTTTGGTGACCATGTGAGCGATCGAATGGTGTTTCCTTGTATGTACAACTTGTTTTCAAGTTTGTTTTCAAAGTTTTCGATTAGAAAAATCTCTCAAGAGTTTTGATTCCTTTGCATTAAATTCTTGCTTAAGCATTTTCACATTTTCTTGAAGTTCTTGTTTTGTTTAGTTGTTTTAGAAAGTTTTTCTTGCAAGGAATTTAATTCTTGTTTCAATACTTCTTCTCTAAACTTACTTTTCTAATTCTTGTACTCACTTGGACATCCATTTCACTGCTCACGGTGGTCAACTCAAATTTTGCGTTGTTCATAAATAGCAACACGTTCCTTATAGGCATTTAGTTGAAATTATGGAATCATCGGGAGCACATGCGGTGTATTCATCAAAGACATAGTCATTGTTGATGCGAAAGATGCATCACTTGGTACAACTTCACTTTCACTTTGTTTCACGTATTGATCGTATGGGACAATATTGTTATTACCCATATTTTCAACATTTGATTCAATAGTTTCGATTGATTGTACTTTGTCATGCATCATTGCACATCGACATCATCGTATAGTTTTAATACCTCGAGATGAGTTTGTCCTTGGATGGGCCACTTGTGGTGAAGAAGAGATCTTGGGAGAAACCATTGGAGAGATGCTAGCCATAAAGATTGTGTGTGCGATGGGTCCATCATCTACATCAGTCGTATGCATCACGATCGGCGACTTGAAAGGCATTCGATGATTGTGACCTATCTCACGAATAAATTGCTCATCCACATCGCATCATAGGTCTTGGCATTGCCCTCGGCAAAAGCAACAATTCCTCTTCATCCAACGCGCACCATTGTCACGAGCTTGTGCGGCAACATCTTATCTCGAAATGTCGGCGTACATGGGCGCTTTGGAGATGTGCGGTTCCTTGCAATGTGTCCTTCACCACCACGTTATAGCATTTGATTGGCTTAGCTTGACCTTGGTTACCATTTCTTCCTCGATTACGGTTGCCAACATAACCTCTCCCGCTCCACCTCTTCCACGATCATCTTGTCTTTCTGAGCTGGTTGCACCACGATCCTTCCATCTTTAACGGTGGCTTGATTATGTGGGTTAGATGCGATTACGAGGTTGTTGTTGGTTTGTGGGAGAGAATTCATGTTTTGACTAATGAGAAGAGCTAGTTGATTAATGATGTTACCAGCGTGTGCATCGGCATCGACTTGTTTGAACATAGGATCGGGAATGAGTTTGTGATTACCATTACCCAAGGTATGACTTGTGATGCTTTGGTTGTGATTCCGATGTTTGAGTAGAAAATTTGTTGAGTCATTAGGCGAGCTTGTCTCTCCACAGGTTGGTTTTGAGCGATTGAGAATCAATTTTTCAAACATAGCATGTCTCTCATTACGAAGGAGGAAGGCATAGAGTTGCTCATAGTTTGTATTCTTCAATCCTTTAGTGAGCTTCACGGTGTGACAAACTTGTGCCATTCGGGATTCATGTTGTTCACAAACTTTGAGTTCGGTGAATGTTAGGCATAGTCATTCGATGTTCCTCATGTCATTCACTAACTTATGAAATCTCACATAGTACTCATAGACACTCTCATCGGTTTCATCTTGAAGTGCTCAAATTAGTCATAGAGTTGGGATTCTCTGTCTTCCATAGTTAATTACGAACACGAGAGAAGCATCTTAACATTATCCCAAAGCGCCTTTGCATCGGTGTTATGATTGATCGACTTGTAGATGTCTTTAGGAAGACCTTGAAGAACAATGTTTGAAGCCACGATATCGCATCGAATCTCTTTTCTCCTTATCATCAAGCTCATCATACATCTTAGGTCATCCATTCCGTAAGCAGAGTACCATCTTCATTAGTATCAAGTATGTCTCTAGTCGTCTCAACTCGATATGGTCCTTCATCAATGGATTTGAGAATGTTGACACCATTTTCCTTTCAAGGCAATACAATCGATTCGTTGAGCCCAAGAATCGTAGTCGATTCTGTCAAGCATGGGTGGGCGAGTATCGAGCCATTGCTTGTACATCCTCGACAGCGATGGAGATGATAGTAGGGACGTTGGTAGACATGTTAACAGTTATACGGGATTTTATAACTCTATGATTAAACGGGAAATAGATTCTTTCACGGGTTTTACTAAATCAAGAAAACCGTAAACAATCACTCAAGTCGCTAGAAGATAATACACTAAGTCGCTAGAAGATAATGCACTAAGTCGCTAGAAGATAATGCACTAAGTCGCTAACAGATAATGCACTAAGTCGCTAACACTTAATTAACTCTAGCCAACTAAGTCGCTAGAGTCCCAGTCGCTAGACACAAAGCAAGTCGCTAAGTAGTAACTCGCTAACCCTCAGTCGCTAGCAAAATTTTGGCGATGAATTAGCTACACAAGTCGCTAGAAATACAAGTCGCTAAAGAGCAACTCGCTCTGGACCAAGTCGCTACCACCAGTCGCTACTCGTGGTGGAGGTCCACTACTTGTACTTTAACTCGCTAGATCTAACTCGCTGGGTTTAAAGCGTAACTCGCTACAATTTTGTGAAGCAAGTCGCTATGAAGAAAACTAAACCGTGAGCTAAGTCGCTAGCAAGAAAAACCTTATAAACATCACTTTTCAATCCAAAACAACCCAACCAAGATGATTCAAGCTAACCAAATGAAAACCTAAACACTTGTGATGATTCTAAACATGAAAGTACTAACAAAATTCAAACTTTAACACAAGAAATCAACCAAATGATGCAAAAACCACTAAACTTTTCAAACTCAAAACCACCTAAAACCACTAGAAATCCAAAGATGTGCAAGATATGATCTAACCATGGCTCTTGATACCAATTGTAAGATATAACTTTTCACATACACATCAAACCATAACACAAAGTAGCATATAGATGGAATTCTAGAGAGAAAGTTAGAGGTTTAGGGAACTTAGTGAGAGAAAGTGAAAGATATTATTATGAGCTCCAACTCTCTACCTTGGAAGGTAGAGTATTTATAGTCTTACATAAATCGCCACACATCGGGTGTGGATCGGGCATACGGTGGGTAAAGACCGTCCGTCCTCCACGGTGTTACTTAACTAAATACTACTTAACTTAAAGAACTACGACTACGAGCTTTCTAACGATTACATATACTTGAGGTGACCGACTCTTTAATACAGAATTTCTAATTCCTAACAATGGCAACACAACAAAGGGTGATCCGAGATTTCTGGTGGTGATGATCTCAAAGCTCGAAGATCATCAAAGATATGGATCGGTTCAATGGCCTCCACTAAAAGTACAAATCATTGCGGACTTTGAAGAATCGCTACTAAAGCACAAAGATTGTGAAAGTAAAGAATTCAAGTCTGAGCTCAAGAACAATGTCAAGAATAGAATGCTAGGATTCAAAATGTAAAACATGGGGTGACCTCCTTAGGGAGATTGTTAGGAATTAGTAAATTCCATAGTGAAGAGTCGGTCACCCAAATGTTATCTAGCATATGTTAGCTCGTAGACTTGTCGTTAGTTTACATTATTTAGTAGTTTATTTATTAGTTTGTAGCGTAAAATAGCTTAGTGCAACACCGTGGAGGAAGGACGGGTCTTTACCCATCAGTATGCACGATCCACGATCCGATAGGAGGTCGTGTCTTTGTAACTATAAATACCCTTCCATCCATGGAAGGGTGGTGCTTCTCAATCTAATATTCCATACTTTTGTGTAAACCTCTAGCAAGAACACCCTCTCTCTCTACTAACTCTCTAACTATGGCAATCATGTATTTCCATCATCCAAGACCACCCGAATCATCAACACAATAAATATTAGGATCCCACATCCTCCCCTCCACTCTTCATCCCACCATCTCTACTTCTTTTTCTTTAAGAAGTTAGCGAAACACTTGAAGATCCCTTTAGTTTGTTGCCATTCTTGTGATGGGCTAGGAATGTCCGAAGAATTGATTGATGTAATCAAGGTCGAGATCGATGTTGCCAAGGGGTTGCTACTTCCTTCTCCTTCTCTTGTCTCTCCGCTCATCGATGAATCCGTTGGTGGGTGAGGTCTCTTGCCATCCACCATGAACCTTGTAGTCTTTCCCTCGGACAACGGCACCATGACTTTGTTGCAAAAGCTATGATCAAAGGAATACGGAGAAGGATCTAAAGCAAAGATGAAGCTTGCAAGATGGGATAGGAGCATTGCATAAGGGAGCACCATCTTGTCCATGCTTTTCACACTCGCCATTCTCTTAAACATGTAATATGCAAGGTTGAAGCGAGTCTCGGTCACAAGGCAATAAATCATAAAGCTCAAGTACACATTGGGGTGATCCTTGTTCCCTCCCAAGCAAAGCACATTCTCCCTTACCACGACTTCCCATTTCTTATACAACGGGAACATCTCGGAAAGCTCCATTTGAAATGGATCCCTATAGATCACTTTGGAATTTCTAGTGACCCTCTATGGGGATGCCCTTTCCATGAACACGGTATCCCTTACCGTGGTTGCTTCCGGGATTCTCATGTGGTAGACTTCATGATGATCTACCATGTCGTGTAGCTCCGCCAAAGACCATTCATTGGAATACATGCAAACTCCTTGATATGGAACACGTACTATTCTTCCAAATTCTACTAGTGAAAGGGTGTACTCATGCTCATTTATGATGAAGACAATTGAGATGGTCCCATTCTCATTCCTAACTATTCTCATTGTTTTGTAGAATTCAAGCACGAACACCGGGTAAATTTGCTCGTTTATGTCCAAAAGACAATCAAAGCCAATTGTTTCAAAAACTTCTCGGATGTTGGTGTTAGCAAGGAATGATGGTTCTACCACACGACCTTCATGAAAAAGCCTCTTTTCGAGCAACTTGAAAGCTTTCCTATCCTCCGGGCTAAGTCCATCCTTTCGATGATACATTGAGATGTAGTAGGCGGTATCATGATAATCTTGTTGGCTGTTACTAGGCATGATTGTTCCTATACATCAAAACCACAATGTGGTGTTAATTGTGAATAGTAGCCTAAAGGTTTTGATCACAATTTTGCTCAAAACATCTTCATTGAATTCAAAGAATGAGTTTAATTTGTATTAACAATGTTAATTATTTGATTTAGATTATCTTAGAAAACAATGTGGTAACAAATTATGACAAACCCATTTGAACCCAACTTCTAAAGATGAAAATTGTAATCCTAGGAATCAAGGAATAGAAATAACAATATAGTGAAGATTATACTTACACAAGAGATTGTTTTGCTTGAAGGAAATGATCAATTTGCTCCTGTGAACAATAACTAGGTTTTTGTTCGTGAGTCTTTGATAGGGGAAAGTGATAATGGAACTTCCACAGTAATCATTTCTAACTTATGTTGTCTTCTGTTGCACGGATCCCACGAATCCCTTGCATTAGGGATCCAACTAGTTCAAACGCCGGGATCTGGCATAACAGCAAAAGTTCAGCTTAAGTATTCCTTGATAATTTTGGTTTAGGAGTTCTAAATTGCCTAGGGTTGATGTTTAAGCTCTATAACTTGTGGTTTGTGGTTTTGACGGTTTAATACTAATCCTATTTGGGAGGTTTTTCAAAAATTATGATAAAATCCCATTTTATCATAATATAAGAAATTTCACATGGATACTCATTGACATAGATGAAATGTCAATAGTCCTTTTGTGAGGAATAATGATCAAGGCTCTCGAATAGCCGAGACATCATTATTACTAGTTTGTAGTGTTGTCTATACAAATCAATGAAGACTACTATTCTTGATGATGATTTCAATATAGATAACTACTTTAGTGATTACTAAGAAAGTGTAAACATACTACTAAGACTTTAAAAAAAATGTAATTTATTAAAGATCATACCTTTGCTAAATATTCTTTTTAAGGAAAGAAATATTTAGAGAAATTCTTTGTGATCTTCTTAGGATCCCCAAATCCATGTATGGGGAATACTTTGCTAAATATTTTTTTTACGAAAAGAAGTATTTAGAGAATTTCTTCATGATCTTCTTGGTATGCCCAAATCCAAGTATGGAAAATTCTTAACAAGGAAAATATTAGAACGTTCTATCATTGTCCAACATTAAACAATATGATGATTTTTAAAACATGACTTTTAGAAAAAAAATCCTTCTTTGTAGTTTTCAAACATACACGGATCGTATCAAGTTTTTAAAGTACAACATACTCTAAGAAACTTGGTAACGAAGCTCTGATGCCAATTGTGGAAAACTAGAAGGGGGGGTTGAATAATTTTACCAATTAAGAACTTCGTTTTAAAATATTTAGATCAACTTATGTCAATCTATTTGGATGTGTATGTTGTACATTGATAGATAGATATATAAATGTGTAATGAAAGATAAAGAGTAATGTGGAAAACTAGAAGGGGGGGTTGAATAGTTTTGCCGATTTTACGTTAGTTTCAAAAAACTTTTAGATTCGTTAATATGTGAGATCTTGTGGATGTAGAGAAAGTATAGATCTAATGATAAAGCAAGTAAACAAAGTAAAGCGAAGGGAAAGAAAAGACACAACCGATGTAAAGTGGTTCGGCTACAAGGACACCTTCCTTGCCCTACTCCACTCCCCGAGTCACCTACTCGAGAGTTCAAACACTATGTCAACAAACTCCTTCACTTGGCGGAGAAGCCTTCACAACGTTGCTTACACTTTTTCCAATACAAAGCTAGATACCGAGTCCGTAACACGGTGGACCAAACCAACACGACTATTACACAACAAATATGTGAAATATCAAATACAAGATCTTCGCTACAAAAATCTTGCGGAGTGACAATCAATCAAGGACCCCTTGCTTGGATGACTTGTAGAATGCTCGTGATCTCGCCTTAGAGAAGGACCTATATGAGGATCACAATAGAAAGAAAGAAGAACAACTCTCTAGATCAAGTGATCTATATGTTAGAAGAGAATGAGAGTGTTTGAGAGATTTAGTAAGAAGAGGGTGAGTTAGAATGAAGAAATGGCTCTCTATTTATAGGCAAAATTCTTCACTTGTTCCCGGATCCCACGATCCTTTCCACTTGGGATCCGTCTAGTGTAAACCTAGGGATCCGTGGAACGCTCCTCTTTGCCCATGGCTTTTTTGGTTATGGGTCATGGGTTATGGGTTGGTCCATGGGTTTTCTTTAGATTCAATGTATCTAAGTATACATTGTATCTAGTCTACTTGGGTATGGGTTAAGATCCATGGGTTATGGTCCTTGGGTTATGGTTTTTACCCATCTTATTAAACTATTACAACAAATGCTTAATTACTACATTTTTGTATTTAAATGGCTATATGTAAATGCTTTACAAAAATAACATGTATCTTTATAATTATACTTAAGACAACATTATATTTGTTATCAACAAAACACAAAGAGATCGCAAAATATTAATAAACGTTTTTACGGTTTATTTGTATTAACAATCTCCCCCTTTTTTGTTGATGACAAAACATAATGTTATGATGAGTAAAACTTAAGAATAGATGTAAGTTTTGAAAGCCCCTAAGTTTACTTCTTCTCCCCTTTTGTCAAAACAAAAGTTAACCCTTGAGGAAAAAGTAGTCTCGTATTTCATACTCCCCTTGACGGTAGCTCCCTTGTTTGGGCGTCAAGTGAAGAAAAATAAAAATCCTACAAAAGAAAGTTTAGTAACATGCTTAAATAATCTTGGTTGCCGAGAATCAAGATTGGGAGCCAAGGTATGTAAACAAGGCCTTGTAATAAAACGACAAAGTGTAGTGGTATTTATGCCACTTACAAGCATGTAAAAATAAGAACAAGACTTGTTATTGAAAATGACTTCAAAAGAAAAATAATACTAGAAGTAGAAAATATTAGTAGTGATTCCTTCCATGCTTGCATATGGTTAAGGATGGAGGTTTTGATAAGTGATGGTATTGATGCGATCAAGGATGAGGTTGAGTATGAAACGCATTTCTTCCCTAACTTCTATTGCGATTTCCCTAGTGGATTGGCAATGTTCACAATGCAAGTGATGTGGGTAATGAGTGCGGAAGTTTTCTGAGTTGTTTTGATTTGAGTTATGCGGAAGTTGTGGTGGAAAAATAGGAAAATATGGATCAATATCTGGAATGTTTGTAAATGGTGGTGGAAAAGAACCTCGATGTTCTTGTAATGTGATGGGAGCTAATGGTGGTGATGTTTCAAGATATTGAAAAATAGTATTTGGTGATGTGGGGGGTGTTGAAAAGACGATTTGTTTTTCTTTAGGTTGGGTAGATCTTGTTGGATTCTTAAGGAGTTCCAAAAGAGTGATTTTAGGTGGTGATGAAGTTGGTGTACTTGTTGGTGATGATGGAGGTGCTATAATGGAAGCATCTTGTGGTGAGTTATTTGTTGAGGATGAATCATTTGAGGTTGGTTTTGCTAAACAACAAGATCGGATACTAATCCGTGTGGATATCCTAGAGTTGGATTGTGGTATTTTGGATGGTGGTAGTACAAAGGTTTGGGTATCATGAAGATGATTGTTTGTACTTGGTGATTCATCTAAAGGGTTTTTGGATGACATGGTGTATTGTGTATGTGAGGATGAGATGGATTATGCAAGCATTTTGGGAGTTATATATATAGAGAAAAACAAAGTAGGTTGAATTGTTCCCGTTTCAACGGTTTGGTGAGGACGTCGGCTATGTTGTCTTCGGATGCTACCTTCTCAATAGAAATGTTCCCCTTTTGAACATTGTCTCATAAGAAGTGGTGACGAATCTCTATATGTTTTGTGCGAGAATGCAATACCGGATTCTTGCTTAAGTCGATGGCACCTTTGTTGTCACATAGGATGGCTATGTCGCTTAGATGAATGTCGAGTCTACTAACGCTTGTTTAATCCATAGTGCTTGTTGGCATGCTTTGCCGTGGAGACGATACTCGGCTTGGTTGTTGAAATTGCAAGTGCCGTTTGTTTCTTAGAAAACCAAGATGTTAAACAACATCCCATAAAAGTACATACCCCACTTGTATTTTTCTATCAACGTAATCACCGCATGGTCGAATCGCATATACAATAGTTTCTACTCCGTGCCCTTAGGATACCATAATCCTAATTGTGTTGTACCATAATATATCTAAATATTCTTTTACGGCTTCTAGGTGTGATGTTTTAGGGTCTTCTTGAAACCTAGCACATAAGCAAACACTAAACATGATATCCGGCCTACTTGCCATGAGGTAGAAGGCTACCTATCATGCCACGATATTTAGTATTATCTACGGATTCTCGTCTTCATCTTTTGTGAGTTTGGTGTCGGATGACATTGGAGTCCTAATTGGTTTTGACTCTTCTAGACCAAATTTCTTTAACATCTCCTTGATGTATTTAGATTGATTGAAGAAGATACCATCTTCTACTTGTTTTATTTTAGACCAAGAAAGAAACTAAGTTCTCCCATCATACTCATCTCGAACTCGTCATGCATGATTTTAGAAAATCATCACACATGTCTTGACAAGTGGATCCGAATATAATATCATCTACATATATTTGTACTATGATTATATGTGACTCTCTTTTCTTAGTAAAAGTGTGTTGTCAACTAACCCCATTGTGTAGTTGTGTTTAACTAGAAATGACTTGAGTCTATCATACCAAGCTTTTGGAGCTTGTTTAAGACCGTAAAGGGCTTTCTTTAATTTATAAACATGTTTGGGTTTTCAAAATCAATGAAGCCGGAGGTTGAGCTACATATACTTCTTCATTTATGAAACCATTTAGAAAAGCGCTTTTGACATCCATTTGATAAAGCTTTAGATCATTAGCACAAGCATACGCAAGAAGTATTCTTATAGACTCTAATCTAGCCATGGGGCGTAGGTCTCATCAAAGTCTATTCCTTCTTGTTGGTTATACCCTTGAGCAACGAGTCTAGCCTTGTTCCTAGACACGACTCCGTTTGCATCTAATTTGTTTTTATAAACCCATTTGGTTCCTATTATGGTTTGATTACTAGGTGGAGGGACAAGTGTCCAAACATCATTAGAAATAAATTGATTTAGTTCTTCTTGCATAGCCATTACCCAACTCTCATCTTTTATGGCTTCTTGTGTATTCTTAGGTTCTAAGGTTGAAACGAAACAAAACAAGTTACTTTGGTTTTGAACTTGAGACCTTAATGTTCGTTCGTTTAGTTTTCCTATGACTTTATCTACGGGGTGATCTTTGGACTCTTTAATGTTTATTATTTCGTCACTTAGAGGTTCTTCTTCTTCACTCATCTTTTTCTTTATTACTATAGCTTCACTTTCTATAATCTCGTCATCTATAAGAGGTGGAGAGGGTTTGGGTGGACTTTCATCAAATTTTATATTTAATGACTCTTTTACCTTCTTTGTTTCTTTGTTTAATATGACGTAAGCTTTGCTATTTGGCGAGTAACCTAAAAGATACCTTCGGTTGATTTAGGATCAAATTTTGTAAGGTAATCTTTAGTGTTAAGAATAAAACATTTACTACCAAAGACTCTAAAGTGATTTAACGTAGGCTTTTGCCTCAAGTAACTCATATGGAGTTTTTCTAAGATTGGTCTAATTAAGACTCGATTGAGTATGTACGTTGAGTATCAACGACATTACACCAAAACTTTTGAGGTATGGATTGTTCATTAAGCATGGTTCTACTCATTTCTTGTAGGGTTCTATTCTTTCTTTCTACTACCCCATTCGATTGTGGAGTGCGTGGAGCCGAGAAGTTGTGAGTAATACCATTAGCGTCACAAAAACTCCGATTGCACTTCATTATCGAATTCCCTACCATGATCCGTCCTAATAGACACTATGGGACTTCCTAGTTGTCTTTGGATCTTTTGCTAATATTTCAAAATAATTAAAGGTTTCGTTTTGTTCTTTAAAAATTTTGTCCATGTATACCTAGAATAGTCATCCACTATGACCAAAGTATAGTAGTTGCCTCCATAACTTTGGATAGCGGATGGACCGAATAAATCCATATGTAGTAATTCTAGACACCTAGTTGTAGACACCATGTTTTTAGCTTTATGACTAGAATGAGCTTGTTTTCCTACATTACAAGCATCACAAAAGTGATGTTCATATTTCAACTTAGGTAGATCTCTTACTAGATCTTTGGATGATAGCGATTGAAGAAGTCGCATGTTGGCGTGACCCAATCTTCGATGCCATAAGGTCGAAGTATCATCCATAGAGGTAAGACATAGTTTGTCCTTAGGTTCATTACCGATTTTAATGACATAGACTCCATGTTTCCTAATTCCTTTTCCTATGGTAATGCCATTTTTTAGTATCTTACTACCGGTTTCGGTAAAAAGTACATTGCACTTTTTATCACATATTTGTCCTATACTTAAGAGGTTAAAGTTTAGGTTTTCTACGTGACACACATCGTTAATGGTTAGAGATTTGTTAGAAATCGTGCCTTTACCGATGATTCTACTTTGCTATTTCCAAACACCACATTACCTCCATTGAAGGATTCATATGTGGAGAATAGATCCCTATTGCCGGTCATGTGCCTCGTGCACCCGCTATCCTTGACCCATTCATCGGGGTCTAGTTCGACCTTTAAGCACACCTAAAACAATAATAAACTCAAAAGTTTGGTCCCCATTTGTTCATGGGTCCATTAGTGTTAAACATTCAATTCATGTTAGACATGTATGGATAAGATGAGTATGCATTCCATGGAGCAAAGTTTTGAAAATGAAAACCGTTTTGCATGTTTGGATTCCATCCCATTTGATGGTTACTTTTTGGGTAAACGTTATTAGGTCTCCTAAATGAATTAGGTTTTGAAAAAGATGGAGCTTTGTTTCTTGCAAAAGTAGGATTATATTTTGGAGGTGGTTGTCTAGTGGTGACATGAGTTGGTTTCTTCCTATTAACTATAACAAACTCGGTTCTAGATGAGGAAGCTGCGTTATTGCTCTTTGTTTGCTACAGAGATCCACGGATCCCTTTCGTACACTAGCGGTTCCCTTTTTAGGGGATCCGTGGGATCCGCCACAACAATGGTGGTTTTTCTAGTTTCTTAACAAATTTTGTTTCTTTACTTTCACTAGTTGATGGATCAAGTTGTTGACTACCTAGACTCTTTTGATTGTTCTGGTTTAACACCTTGAGTATTGTATCTAAAGTGCTCGTACTCATTCTAGCAATTTTAGAATCTAAGTTATCCACTAGTGTTTGAATTTGAATGCAAAGTTCACATTCACCACTTGCTATTTTACCCTTTTCTAAACGTTTTAGTTTTGCTTTTAATTCTATGACTTCTTTATCTAAACGTTGATTTTGACTCTTTAAAAGCTTGTTTTTGTTAATTAGTTTTAAGCTAATATTGCATAGTTTGTCATATTCATTATGCAATGAGTCGTCATCGAGTGATGAACTACTATAGTATTCGTGACATACCTCGTCATTTGCCATGAGACAAATTTCTTCATCCTCCTCGTCGCTCATTCCCCATGTGCCGCTTATGAACGCCTTTTGATCATCCCGTTTGGGACACTTACTAATAAAGTGGTTTGGGTCCCCACATTTAAAGCAAGTACGATCATCCTTTGGCTTCTCGTCCTCTTTGCTTTTCCGAAAGCCTTTCTTATCGTCATACGGTTGTTTGGCGTATCTTCCTTTTCTTCTAAAGAACTTTTAAAGTCCCTTACCGCCATAGCGTACTCTTCGTCGTCACTACTCGAAGAGTTCTCCTCATCGCTCGTAGCCTTTTTGGCTTTAAGGGCAAGAGATTTGTGTTTCTCTTTCACCTTTGAAGCTTGGAATCTTTAGCAAGGACAAGCTCGTAGACTTTCGGGTTGCCTATGAGTTCATCGAGGTGAGAATTGTCAAATCTTTTGACTCTTGATCGCCGTCACCTTGGATCTCCACTTGATGGAAGTGCCCTTAGATATCTCCTAACATGATTACGGCTGAGAAAAGATTCATCAAGTGCTTGTAAAGATGTAATAATAGTATTAAAGTTAGCAAATGAATGATCTATAGTTTCCTCATCCGATATTGAAAATTGTTCATATTGTTGAACAAATAAATCAATTTTATTATGTTTAACTTGTTGGTTGCCTTGATGAGTTACAACTAAAGAATTCTAAATTTCTTTAGAGGTTTTAAGCATAGAAATTATTTCGAATTCCTTTTTCGGTAAAGCATTATATAAAACCATTTTTGCTTCACTATTTTTAGAAAGTTTTTTTTTCATTTCATCGTTTAGTTTATCATGAGGTATGTGAACTAAATTTCCTTTATCATCATTTGAGGTAGCCTCAAAATCACCTTCAACAATAATGTACCAAAGATCAATATCTTTAGACTTCACATATGTTTCGAATCTATTTTTCCAATATATAAAACCATTAGTTTCAAGTAGTGGTGGTCGTTGCATAGATTGCCCTTCCTTATAATTTTCAGAACCCATAGTGATCGAAAAGTTTTTAAAATACAATTTTATTTTAAAACTTTTGTAAACTTAGCTCTTGATGCCAATTGTGGAAAACTAGAATGGGGGGTTGAATAGTTTTGCCGATTTTACGTTAGTTTCAAAAAACTTTTAGATTCGTTAATATGTGAGATCTTGTGGATGTAGAGAAAGTATAGATCTAATGATAAAGCAAGTAAACAAAGTAAAGCGAAGGGAAAGAAAAGACACAACCGATGTATAGTGGTTCGGCTACAAGGACACCTTCCTTGCCCTACTCCACTCCCCGAGTCACCTACTCGAGAGTTCAAGCACTATGTCAACAAACTCCTTCACTTGGCGGAGAAGCCTTCACAACGTTGCTTACACTTTTCGGTACAAAGCTAGATACCGAGTCCGTAACACGGTGGACCAAACCAACACGACTATTACACAACAAATATGTGAAATATCAAATACAAGATCTTTGCTACGTAAATCTTGCGGAGTGACAAATCAATCAAGGACCCCTTGCTTGGATGACTTGTAGAATGCTCGTGATCTCGCCTTAGAAGGGGCCTATATGAGGATCACAATAGAAAGAAAGAAGAACAACTCTCTAGATCAAGTGATCTATATGTTAGAAGAGAATGAGAGTGTTTGAGAGATTTAGTAAGAAGAGGGTGAGTTAGAATGAAGAAATGGCTCTCTATTTATAGGCAAAATTCTTCATTGTTCCCGGATCCCACGGATCCTTTCCACTTGGGATCCGTCTAGTGTAAACCTATGGATCCGTGGGCGCTCCTCTTGCCCATGGGTTTTTGGTTATGGGTTGGTCCATGGGTTTTCTTTAGATTCAATGTATCTAAGTATACATTGTATCTAGTCTACTGGGTATGGGTTAAGATCCATGGGTTATGGTTTTTACCCATCCTATTAAACTATTACAACAAATGCTTAATTACTACATTTTTGTATTTAAATGGCTATATGTAAATGCTTTACAAAAATAACATGTATCTTTATAATTATACTTAAGAAAACATTATATTTGTTATCAACAAAACACAAAGAGATCGCAAAATATTAATAAACGTTTTTACGGTTTATTTGTATTAACAAGTAAGAAGCACATAACCACGACACGATTATTTATAGTGGTTCGGCTACAAGGACACCTTCCTTTCCCTACTCCACTCCCCGAGTCACCTACTCGAGATTTCGTAATCACTACACGACACCAACTCCTTATGGCGGAGAAGCCTTCACAACGTCGCCTACTCTTTTTACGGTACTAGGCTAACCATCGGGTTCTTCCACAAGGTAGAACCACACCTATCACAACGTTGCCTACCCTTTATCCGGTACTAGGCTAAGTACCGAGTTCCATTACGATGGATGAACTACTACCCAACACTACACAACACCTAACCCCAATGGAGACCAACTCCTTATTGCAACACCATCAAGGATATCAATATCCTTGGATACAACCTATCTCTATTTGTATATCGATGCACCTCATCGAGTATACAACCTTGGCATCCTTCACTAATGCCACTTGACTTGACTTCAAGGCATCTTTCACTAATGCCCTTGACACGGACGTTTGGCACCTTTCACTAATGCCTTCGTCTTGACTCCTTTAGCATTCTTCACTAATGCTTATGACACGGACGTTTAGCACCTTTCACTAATGCTTTCGTCTTGACTCTTTCGGCATCCTTCACTAATGCCTTGGACACAACACTTCTATTGAGGGAGAAAGAAGTGTCAACAAGAGAACCTCAGTAGTCTTGATGATGACGAAGCATGGCAACTCATGGACTTGATCTTGCTCGACTTCAAGAGGTGGTGATCTCGCCTTTAAGAGGAACCTAGAGAATCACATAAAAACAAAAGACAAACTACATAGAGAGATCCTTAGGATCTGAGGTTAGAAGGTTATAATAATTGGGGAAAGTATGTGTGGGAGTGGCAACCCAAAAGAAAGAAATGGCTCACTATTTATAGAAGAAATTTAGCTACTGTTCCACGGATCCCTCACTTGAGGGATCCGTCCAGTGTAATATTGGGGATCCGTGGGACGCTCCCTTTTGCCCATGGGTTTTGGGTCCTGGGTCATGGGTTATGGATCAAGGGTATCCAAGTAGATACAATGTATCTACAAGATGCAATGCATCTAGTCCATGGGTCATGGGTTAAAACCATGGGTCATGGATAATATCCATATATGACTTAAGCATGATGTCATGCAATGGGTTATGGGTCATGCTCCATGGGTATGGGTCATGGACTTTGGGTTATAACCAACTACATTCAATGTATTTGGTCAATGGGTCAAGTACTTAAGTTTCTACCCATTTATATTTACCCATTATATAAACACTAGTTGTTGTACATATGTATTACTAAATCATAAAATCACTTATACTTGTTTTAGTGTTTTATGTGAAAACGTAAGTGTGTTAGAAAACTATTGGCTCAAACCATTTACGTATTTTATTTGTTTCGTTAAAATGATTTTACATTTGTTATCGACAAAACATTAGAAGATCGTAAAATATAAATAAACGTTTTTACGATTTATTTGTATTAACATGTTGGACTGATACCCTAAACAAATAAACATCAATTCATTACTAATAAAAGTAGCATTTATCGAAAATACAAGTGAATATAATCAACTAAAAGGTAACATCACCTTTTTCCTGTTGCTGATAAAAGTGTAGTTTGAGTTTAGTTGCAAGTCAAGATCATCTCCTAGACATTCAAGAAACCAAATCCATGAGTCTTTGCTTTCAGCTTCTGCAACCGCATAGGCTAAAGGGTATATTACATTGTTCTTTGTCTATCTTGACCGCTTTAAAGTCGACCAGGAAAAGGACCCCTCATAAAAGCACCATCTAACCCCTACAACTTTCTTTGACAAGCTTTATATCCTTCCTAGAAGATCTTAGGAGGGAAAAATGATTATATTGTATTTAGTGCTTTTGTTGGTTTTTTTTGGAAAAATATGTACTGAAGTTCATGTTGAATTGTGTTATAATTTTTTTTCCTCTTTGATTATTTTGATATGTGTTTTGATTGTATTCGTTGTTGTTAGTAGTATGGTCTTTGCATAAACAGTATAAATATATATGACTAAGGTTTTAGTCCCTCATCATTTGGCCACATTTGCATAAATGTGTAGGAATGCATTTATTCTCACTAGTGTTGTTTGAACACATTTTTCCCCAAATTTGAATTCATAACCCTAAAGCCTTAATTAACTGAAATTGCTTTAAAATTGGTAATTATAGAGGTCGTAGATAGATTAAATGCTCCAATTATCATACTGTTGGACATAATAAGTCTAGGTATCACAAGGAACAAGTACCAAAACCACCAAAGGAAACTAAGGTGCGAGGAAGAAAAAGGCATTGTGATGGCATAAGGCAACATGTATTCATTTAATTATCATTTGCATAACGAATGTTCTTGTGTGTTAACATTGTTGTTGATGTACGAATCTATTACTTTTGCGGTGGATGGATGAAGACGAGATCAGGCAGACTATGGAACAAGAGTTTCTTGAAGCTCTTTTTGAGCAAGAATACGAACATGCAAGGTTGGATCAAGAAGAAAGGTTGGATCAAGAAGAAGAGCAAACAAGGTTGGATGAAGAAGCATTCCAACAGTTTTTGGAAGAGGATAGAATGTACAAAAAACTTGAAGAGAAAAGAGCTAAGAAAGAAGCAGAAATGGAAGCAAGGGAATAGGCAGATTATTGGAAAAACTTTGGACTGGATGTAGATTTCACAATGTTTCTTGCAAAAAAATAGTTGTCCTAAACTGCTGTTAGTAGGTTTTACCAATGTGTAATTTAGACACCATCATGTTTGAAATAAATTTGTTTATGTTGACTTTATAATTCAGAATGGATTATTCCAAACACCACCTAAACTGCATATGCAATTGCTAACTGAAAAATGTAAACAGCAAAACCAAAACTAAAAATGCAAACAAAAGATGTTCTAAAAGATTATAACAATTCTATTTGGTTAATAATTTTGGGTATATGTTAACTTTATAAGTCAAAATAGGTCATTCCAGACATCCCCCTAAACTGCATATGCAAATGCAAACTGAAAAAATGGAACCAACAAATCCAAAATATAACATACATCACCAACTAATTATATCATATACAACAAAATAAACATGTTAACAAGCATCGTTTTGAGTAACCATCATCAGTCAAATAATTTACATGTTCATTATATCAACAACTAAAAATAACAGGTGAACTTCTTAATGGGAGAATTGATATTCATGGGGGGGGGGGGGACTTGAGCTATTTAGGGGAGGCACATACCACTCATTCCTCTTTGTGCTAGAGCATCCCACAACCGCTCCAAGACCAAGTACAACATTTGTAATCCTTTCCTTTGTTTTTGGCCTTTTATGAACAAGGGTGATAACAGGTTGTAAATTGGAAGCATTAGGAGTGGAAGCTTTGAAAGCTTGGAAAGTGGAACCTTTCAAAGTAGTAATCTTAGAAGACATGATCCCAAGCTCATCATCAGATGTTTCTAAAAAAATGATGACATCAACCTCATTTCCTTTAAAGTTAATATCTGGAAAAAATAGCCAAAACAGAAAGAAATCAGAGCTCACCCATTACTTATATCTTACTTTGCAAACATTAAGTCTAACCTTTTGAAACCTCCTTATTCCCATATTTTAGCCACAAGCTTTCAGGTATCACATCAACAATTTCATCTCCTATATCCCACTTATTCCCATAAGTAGCCATAACATACTCAATCATATCATCAGATACGTTTAGTTTGCTATAATCCGTTTTTTTGGCAGATTTTGACATTGCTTAGATTTCTAGCAAATAAGATAGGGTTATTTAGGCTCATTCCTGACTTCTAACCTTAACGCCAATCACACAAATACAGAAAATTGAACTAACCTTTTATCACTTCAGCTTCTTTCGCAAATCTGCATAAATATTCAAACATCTTATCAGACATTTCATCTCCTTGTAACCAAGTATCCCCATATTTGGCCTTCACATACTTTACCATCTCATCAGTTACTGCTGTAAAACTAAGGTCCTTGTCTGCCATTGTTAAAGTGTCTGTGAGGGTTGTGTGACGAGGGAGGGAAACAATCAAGAGGGTATACGAATAGGTTTTCTCTGGTTGAGTTAGGTTTAAGTATAAATGTTTATTAACTATAATGCCCTCGACTAAATAACATATTACAAACGTTGACCTGAGCATTACGGGTCAAGGGACCAGTTTAGCCTCAAAAACCCATACTTTGTACTACTAACGACGAAAAATTCATGTTACGGTTACAGGCGATGTTTTTGGAAAAGTTTAGGGACCAACGGTGTATTTTAGTCTAAATGTTATAAAAAATATCACATGTAATTTTACCATTTAACATCTTTGGCCCCTCAAGCACTATTTCTTTATAATTATGACACATCTTATATTCTATAACCACATTACATATCTTTGACTATTAGATTGACTATCGGGTTTGACTATCCAACCATGTAACGCGTTCCAACTTATAAAAGTCGTAGTCAAACTATCTAATAGTGCATTCTCATAATTAAATACTTAAAACCCAATTTTGGGGTGTAACACCACAAACCCGAGGGGTTTGTGTTTCGGCGGCCGAACACTACCAAGGAAGGGAGGAGTTTGATTTTTAATAAAACTTGGTTACTTGGAGTGTAATCAAAGTTGTTCTAAAATCCTCCTTTGTTATCTATAAATAGAAAGGGGATTAAAGGCTTCCTCATAATTCATACACACAACTCTGAAACCCTCCCTTCTACCCCTTGTTGTTTGACGGTCGCCACCCTAAACTCAAAAGGGGTTTCGAACCCTTTGGTCGACCAGAGTGGATAAATCCAAGGATTTTCCAAACCCTTGGTTGATCGTGAGTGTTCCCGAAGAACAACGCATGTCAAACTTGAACTATCTAGCAAATCCAAACGTGATCAGTACCAGTGGATACCTGCAGCGTCCTTGTACGATTATTATGAAGATAGATCATGCTGAGCAAATCTAAGGTACGCACGTTCTAACTGTTATTGTAGTTATATTAATTTTTGATTGTAACACATGCATCGATCCGTGGCTAGGGTTTAGAGTTAATTTTATTCTGCATATTATTTATAATATTAATTAACTGCAATCAATAAACGTAACCCTACAAAAAATTGTGGCTATTTCATATCATGTCTCCACGAATAGCACCATATATAAATCGGGATTAAGAGTTGATTGGGATGGTTGTGTTGTTTGATTTTCCATGTTGAACGGTAAGGACCCGATGAGTTGATGAAGATCAATAAGCTCGGGTAACACTTAAAGAAACCATATGAAACTGCGTGTGATACAATATTTGCCCAAGTGGCTTGTGAAGTTTGTGTGAGACGCCTTTTATTTATAAAGAGTGCTAACGCTCAAATTGTGCATGTTTTTAGTAGTGTTACCCATGATTTTATGTATGTTATTTGGTTATAATCATATACTTTTGTTGCTTAATCATATAAAAGTGTGTATGCTAGTTCATTTGTAGCCAAGCACAGGAAATTGGAGAAAAAGACGGAAAAATAAGTAAAAAACGAAGATTTATCCATGTACGAAGAATTCCTGACAAAAGCAAGACTTGTCGAGCATATTAGAGATGATAAAGTCATCAAGATGGTGGTCTAAAGACTTAAGAATAAAGTAGAAGAAAGAAAACGAGAAAGAAATGAAGAAAAGAAGCTAAAACAAAGAAATATTGGAAGCCTCGTTGTTCCCGACACACCTTCACCATTTTGGCCATATCTTGAGCGTACGAACTCCGTTTGACCCTCATTCATCACCAAAAAAAGCTAAGAAAAAGATATATAACTTTCATGCTTGTCATTTTCTGTCAAAAATGCTCCAACCGATCGGTCAAGCCCATGAACCGATTCGGCCGGAGCAATTTCTGCAAAACCGATCGGTCAAGCCCCATAACCGATCGGTTGCTCCAATATGACCTTCCCAAGTAAAATTTAATGCAATATTAAGTGCCATGAAGCCCCATGTCCAATCATTTGTCTCTAATAACTCCTAAACCTACTACTTTATGACACTTAGTGCCCAAGTTTCATACTTGGAGGCTAAGGGTTGATTTCTACTATATATAGGAGTGCTTAGGCTTGGTTTTAAGTGTGAAATTCTACCCTCCATCCTCAAGGACGAATTTTCACCAACTTATCTTCCCCAAAAGACTACAAACCTCTGCCAAATTCTTGTAATGTGCTCAAGGGCTGATGAAGGTGCTTGGATATGATTTTCCGATTTGGTAGAACCATTGTAGTCAATTGGAGGCTTGAAGGTTGCTATAATCCTTCACCTTTGCCGATTGTAATCTTACTTTGGGTACATCTTTGTTATTCATGTTGAACTTTGGTTATTGATTAATCTTGACATGGAGCAGTTTTGTTTACTTGTTTAGTTCATATGATAACTTGTGATGAAGGGATGTTTGGATAGTTGTAGTTAGGGGTGTCATTCGGGCTGACCCGACCCGAACCCGACCCGAGTCAATTCGGGTCGGGTCAATCGGGTTCAAAAATATATTCGGGTCAACCCGAATTGACCCGAGTTCTAAACAAGGTCGGGTTCGAGTATATTTTTTTAGCCTTGACCCGACCCGAACCCGACTAACCCGGATCAACAACACTTTTACAATGTAAAATACTCGGATTGACCCCAAACCCGAATTGACCCGACCCGAGTTGACCCGAACCCGAATTGACCCCGACCCGAGTTGACCCGAGTTCTAAACAAGGTCGGGTTCGGGTATGTTTTTTTAATGCTTGACCCGAGTTGACCGACCCGAGTTGACCCGAACCCGACCGGGTCAACCCGAATAACACCCCTAGTTGTAGTGTTTGTTTGGATTATGTTGATAACATCATATTTGGTTTAATTGGAATTTGTTCTTGTTTATTGTTTTGGTTGATGTGGCCGAAAGGATTCTCAATAATGGTTAGTTCCAATTCATTAGTCGACGAATGATTTTGGTCTTGTACTTTGTGACGATTGTATGAGAAACTTAATAAACATAACAAATGAAAGGTTTAATTTAGATTATAGGTCGAAATACATTTTTTGAATATGTGTTCTCATTATATTTCAAGTAAATGGAACTTCACAAATTAATAACATCAAAGTATTAAGGCCGAAAGGATTATTTGTTGTTGTTGGTTTAGGCATAAGGCTCATGACATGACCATTTGATTGAGGCTTATGCATATTTGATTTATAAAATAGTAATCTATTATTATTGGTTCTATAGGTCGTAAGAATTACCTTTGATAATATGTTTTCCAAACTAAACATCCTAATATCCTTGTGATCATTTGTCTAAACATGTATGTTCTTTGTGTGCTTGTTCTTATATTGCTTTTCTTAATGGTTTGGTCCGTGGCAATCATAACCACGACCTTGTTACTTGCTTAAACAAACAAACGAAACTTGAAGTGCAACCAAGTCTCTTGGGACGACCTTGACTTACCAAACCCTATACTACAACTTGACTAGGGTATACTTGCCCGAATGTGTTCCTAGTTAACCGGTAATTCTTGTTTATAAATTTAAAGCTTGTTGGAGCGCATCAGAGAGGCATGTAGGGTTTAGATGTAAACTCTTTAGAGATGATCAACGACTGTGAAGAAGCCATGTGTTGATCATCTAAGGAGCAAACAAGGAGGATAGGTGGCCTCTCATCCTTGGATCGTATAGGAGAGTTCTTTGCTTCCTATAATGTTGGTCGCGCGTCTCCTACCGGACACTGCCTTATGTAAGATTGTACATCTTAACCGTTAGTGACAGTTGTATCATGCGCATATACTATGCGGCCTGAGAGATATTACCAGGTTCAACTTGACCTGGATTTGCATAGTTCTTGCCATGGGTTGACTCATAAACCTTGCGCAAATAGGCTTGATCCGAGTGTATATTTAGTGGGGTTGGGCCACCGATATTGACATACTATAAATTAGTGAATCTATATATGACATTACTTAACAAAATATGAATTACGGTGTTTAAAGCTACACATATTTTATACCTTATAAACCACCTGATATTTGTTTTTACTTTGACATGTACGATTATTTTCAATCGAATTTAAGTGCATGCGTTATAATGACCACATTAGTAGCTTGTTTGGTTTGTACCTTGTGGTATATTAATTGTATTTTTAAATGAGATGGTATTTTAAAGCTAACATTAATTATAGGTGTTGTATAGATGTATTAGTGCATTAAACACTTGTACATTTAGCTTTATTATTTGTATTTCTTAAATTGTTGTTTGTATTGCTTTAATTTAAGTTTAATGGTGTGTTTGGTAGCAAACATAAATGGAGCAATTAGCATTTAGCATTTAGCGTTTTTGAAAAAAATATTGTTTGGAATGATTAGTCGATGCGTACAAACAGTCAAGTTAAATCACTCAAGCCCGCCACTTGTGAATGGCGGACCGTAATCGACTTAAACCGCTCAAGCACGAATGCAATGAAGTCCCGGAGAATATAATGAATTCTGGTCGTTAAGTCCCACGGAGACTCAATGGTGTGCAAACACCGATTCAGACGATAGAATGATCACTAATGATAGCGATCGAAAAGGATTTGGATTGAATATTACACTCATGAAAAGTTATAAAATAAAGCGACTTAAATACAAATTAAGAAAATTAAAAAGATAAAATATATTAAATAAACGCTATTACTATATTTAAAGTGATGAACGTTTAAAACCTAAAACGTACGTTTAAATTAAAAACTACGTTAACGTACAAAATAAAAAGTGAAACTTACACAATATAAATCCTAAAAATATGAAAAATACATTTTTACAATCCTAATGATAAAAGAAAATATTTAGAAAAAGAAAATTATTTTTAAAACTATTTATCTAATTATTATTAATTAAAACTATTTTAACTATTTAATAATTACCTAAAATACAAGAAATTAGGAAACAAAGCTAGAAAAATAAAATTAAGACTTAGGAAAATCTAAAATATCAAAAGAGAATTTTCAAAACTATTTTGTATTTTTTCGATTATTTTCTATTTTTAGGAATTAAAACTATTAAAAACTAATTAAATTATTAAAATTACAAAATAAACTATGAAAAATCTGGAAAATTACTTTTTTTACTTTTTATAATTATCTAAACCTAAGAAAATTGAAAAATTATTTTTTTGAACCTTTTCTTAATTTTTTGTATTTAATGCTAATTAAAAATGCTTAAAAACTAATTTAAATTAAGAAAAATAGCAAACAAGCTTAGAAAAATCTGAAAATTTCAGGAAAAGTCTAAAATAATATGAGGAATCTATGAAAAATGGAAAAACATGGGATTATATGGAGGAATAAGGATCTGATGTGCAAAATGCTAGGAAATAAGCACTTGGAATAAGCTAGAAGGACACAACAAGCACCAAACTGATATGGAAGCTACAATAAGCTAAAATTGACCAAATGCAACTGAAATCAACAAGCTAATACCACAGAATCACAAGTTTGATCAGATTTGATGTTATGAACTAAAAACTAAAAACAGCTTCGAGTACTAACTTTAGACAAGCACAAGCTTAAAAATAAGCTCAAAATGAAAACTACAAATTGGAATCTAGACTAGACCTGGGTGAGACCAAGTGCACCAAAATCGACCATGAGAAGCTCTTATGAGCCACATGCACAAGCCGCAAGAATCGAGAAAATCTCAAGATCAACCGAGTTCGATGAGCGGGGCAACTAGGCCCAAGTTGATAAGCTTGTTTGGAGCTTTTAAATAAATTGCAAAATTATACTAAAATGCTAATAAGTAACAAGACCAGGTTAAGTTTCTAAAATGCCAAGATTCACGATATTGGCTCAAAGATGAGCTCATAAAAATCCTTGCATTTGGCTCTAAAATGATTTTAACAATTTTGACTTTTGATGATAATAATGAACTTTGACCAAAATGGATTTTGAATCCAATTTTAAGACCGATGTTGATGTTATTTGATGAAATGACACTGAAGCAACTTTTATCTATGTCTTTGAACACAAAACAAGTGGTTTGCCTTTCAAAATTCCAACAGTGGACAATCTTAAGACAAATTTGATGATTTTTGACTTTAGTGGTGTTGCAGACCCAAACTAAGACAGATATTAACTCAAATATGCTTAACAAACATAAACTAATAGAAATTAACCACTGATTAGATCTATAGGGCGCTTTAAGCTATAAACCAAACACCCCTTTATTACAATCGATATGAAGATTAAAAGAGATAAACACTTTTCAAACTTGTATCAATGATCAAGATACATCTATATAACCCAAATATAGCTTATGGAATGACTTAAACCGCTTATAGCTAAAATGAAGATTGTACAAGAAACCTTGAAATTACTTACAAATTGTCCAAAGCCACTATGGCTCGCCAACAGCTTAAACCAGGCCCCTAAACTATCAAATCCAACCCAACTAACTATTATTCAACCCAAATCCATGCCCGCACCACCCAATAACCAAATCTGCATCATTTTGCACTGTTTGACTTTTGTTGACCAAGGATCAAAATGAATGGAAACTTGAAGGTGAGCTTGTACAAAGCTATCATAAGCTCATTTAAGCTTATTGAAACTGAGAGATGAGCATTAAGAAGATTTTGAATGAGATTTTGAGAAGGAAAATTTTAATGATTATGCTAAAATGTGAAAATAGTTAGAAACTTGGAATGAATGATTAAAACCCGATTATATTGCAAATATAACTTGAGTTTACACTTGAAACAAAACTTACAGCTTTAAAATTAAACTAATACATTAATTATAAAACGACATAAGGAAAATTTTGAGCTAATAATCTACTACTTGTCTTGCTTTTCTTTCCTTCTCTTTATACCCAAACTCCTTGTCTCTCTCTTCTGAATAGTTCCCACCATTTTCTTGACCATTAGATTGATAAAACTGATCTTGGCCCTTGAATCTGTTTTGGCGCCAAAATTGGAGTACCAGCTGGAGAGGTTGAGTGAGGGGTGGAAAGATGCATTAGATGAAGTTTGGAGGTTAGTTGGAAGTGGGGGGACATAGAAAAGTGGAGGTGAGGAGGGGGGATGAATGGTGGCTTGAGTGAGCAGGGTAGCAGTTGGGATGAAGGAGGAAAAAAAGCGCCAAAGGGTGGTTTGGTTTGACTTATTGTGTTGACCAGGGTATTAGTAAGCAGGGGTCCAAAATAAGGGGTCCAAGGGTCAAGTGGAGGGTTCAAGGTCCAAGGGATTTGATAGGGTCCAAAGGTTTTAAGGGTTTAATATCCAAGGACTAGTTGTGTAATTTCAAAACTCAAGGACCTAGGTCGCCATTTCGAAAAGTTGCTCCAAGGACTAAACCGACAATCTCACAAAGTACAAGGACCAAACTTGCCATTTTCCAATTTCCAGGGGCCAATTTTGCCAATTTTCAAACTTGGAGGACCAAACTTGTAATTTTCTCAAACTTTTGACATTTTTCACCAAAGGACTAAATTTGACAACTTATGATTTTAAAAGGACCTTTGGTGATTTTTCTTTGAAATTATGTGCTCAGGACTGTTTTGACAACTTTTGAAACTTGGGGACTAAAGCGCAATTTTGCAAATTTGATATGTTTTTCATCCGATTTTGATATTTTGCATTTAAAACACATAAAACACCGATTTGTGATATTTTCATCATTTTGATGCATTTTGAGTGTTTTCGGATGATTTTGCGGTTTATATTGTACAAAATGATGAGTATTTAGACACTCATCAATCCCAAGACATCGAGATATTGCTAGTCCCTAGCAATGATTTGAGAAAACATAATGGATTTTAATCTCTTTACCAAAAGCCATTACTCGGAGTAGCCAAATGTTTCGGTTCAAGTAAGAACCATGGTACACCGATAACCATGTGATTTTGAGCAAACCACCGACTTTCAACGGATTTGATTTTGTCTTTACCAAGCCGCACTTTCATACGGACTAGCCAACTCTTAGATAAATTATCAATATTATCTTTGGTGAGCCGATTACCAATTATGGATTTTCCATCGCCTTTACCACAAGCCATAATCTTGCGGGCTAGCCAACTCTTCACTTTTTAGGATATGGTGAGTTGAGAACCATACAATTTTGGGCAAATTGCAAGCCATATAAACGGATTTGATATATCTTTACCAAGAGCCGTTTGCTCTGGATTAGCCAATCCTTTTGTTTATTAGACAAGGCGATCGATAACCAAATGAGAAAGTGTAGAACACTTACTCCAAAAAAAAAATTTGGCCAAAACGGGAATTGGGTAGATAATATATGAAATTCGTGAGAATTCCCCACACTTAGAAATGAATATTGCCCTCAATATTCAAAGTACCGCATGTTATGCCGAAACAAAGAACGTAAGAGGAAAATACTACGGCCATTATTTAGAAAGAAGATTTTTTTTTTTTTTTTTTTTTAATTAGAGATATATATATATATATATATATATATATACATGTGGGCATCACCCCACACTTAGGTGGTAGAAAGGGGTAAGAAGACGTAAATATGGGTGAAAACCCATATAGTGTGTGCTCTTGTTTTTGATTTCAGTCGCTAGCTTGACTCGACCCTAATTCATTGGTTCATGGGAAGCAAAGTGGAAGAAACAATCTCCATCTGACTTTCATTCAAGATATTTGTATAAACATTGAATGTGTTGAAAGTTCCACACCGATGAGATATAGATAGAACCTACTCAAAATGATAATTGAAAATGCCGGATCAAAAATAGTGTCCTCATTCCCAAGGAGAAAGGGAAAGAGCAACCACACCATTTGTAAAGAATGGAATAAATATGTGCATCACAATGCATGTCCATTCCTCATTAGAAAGAAGCAAATCACCATTTTGACATTTTAAGCTTAAATTTGAAGCTTGTATGGTGATTGGTAACAAAATTTCGGGAGGAGAGTCGAAACGGTTCTTCAATCAACGATTTCAAGAAAAGGATGTCTCCTCCGAATCAGTAAGTATTGTCAATTCTGTTGAATCGACTCATCACTAAGAAAATCATCGACCTCCTTCCAAAATTTGTCATCTTCTTCATCCGGAGAGAGAAGGAATGGAAGAGTCGGAAATGGGACAAGAAATGAGTGAATGATCATTGTATAGGAGATTTCTAGTTTCTCCAAGATCGGCTTGAAATCAAAGAGATCATCATCACTTCGATGAAAGTGGATTGATGTGAGTGAGTTCATCGGTGAACTCCTCAAGAGAGATCGATCATGGGAGTGATGCCTCAACATACTCGATGTCTCCATAAGATTTACAATCATCGCTAAAATCGGAGAAAGTCTCAAATTGATCATTTGAACACTCAAGAGGAAGAAGAATCACACATATGATCGAAATTCCGTGACTCTCTCGGGATTGGGACAAGGTCCTCAACACTAGACTTTATAAATTCGTCCGATTCCTTTTCGTGAACAAGTGTCAAGATGCTCATCCCCATGTTCGGAGAGTGAGTGGGAGCTTGGTGTGATAACGATAGACCGGGAGTTTAGAAGGACTAGCATACATATGTTTAATACTTAACATTTGTTCTTCCGCTAGTAATTCCATCATAGTCTTTTCTCCCGACTTCCCACGGAAGGAATTTCAATCGATGAACTTGATGAATCGTACATAATTCACTAATATCAAGGGTGACATCATCATCATCATCATCGGAATGAAACGGAATCGAGAGCTAGATTTGAATGCTTTTGTATTCTAATTGATTCCTAATAGTGTTTTCAATGGAAATCTGGGAATCTAATTTAGCACCGCTCTTGACTAACAAAACTTCCATGGATTTTTATTTGGATTATTTTGGGACGACATAGCCGATTCCTCCTTAAGTTCTTTTAATAACTCCGAGTCTTCGATGAAGGTCCGTCGTAGTTTCATGAGGAGTCGCTTGAATCATTTGGCACGCTGGAGGTTGGTCTCGATACGAAGAGTCGTAATTGTTACAAGGAAATGGGTTCCTGCTTGACAATCCGAGCTAGGGTGAGAACCTCCACAATACTACAACAAGAAACTGATGTGGTGTGAGTGGTATGTGTTGTAGTCATAATTGTTATCGTGAACCCGCTCATAGACAAGCGTGTTTCGATTGACAATCGAATCGGAATGTGAACCACCACAGACTTCACAACAAAGAAATCGCCGAGTCTCACGATGTGGTAGCCGATGGAATGAATCGGTTGTGTTATGGTAGGAATAGGGATCCCGGTTATAATGCACCCGCTTCCCGATTCCACCACGCTACAACCGGGCAATTGCCACCATTATAAGGACCACCACACCATTGACAACCAAGAGGGTGAGGATAAGACATAGAAAGAATCAAAGGTTAACAGAGGGTAAGAAATGAAGAATCAAAAAGGCAAGAGGGTAAAGAGGAATATTTTTGGTATTTTGAAAACATGACGATAAAAACAAAGAATGAAAATATTTTTATGCTTTTAACACTTTAGGAAAAGTGTTAATGAACTTTGAGATTTTCGATAACTTTACAAAAACTTTTACAAAAGATGGGGTATGTGCAAGAATGGATCCGAAAAGGCTAAACACACGCTAAAGCCTCCCGCAATGGGCGCCAAAATTTGATCTGTACAAACAATCAAGCTAAATCACTCAAGCCTCGCCACTTGTGAATGGCGGATCGTAATCGACTTAAACCGCTCAAGCACGAATGCAATGAAGTCCTGGAGAATATAATGAATTCCCGGGTCGTTAAGTCCCACGGAGACTCAATGGTGTGCAAACACTGATTCAGACGATAGAATGATCACTAATGATAGCGATCAGAAAGGATTTGGATTGAATATTACACTACTGAAAAAGTTATAAAATAAAGCGACTTAAATACAAATTAAGAAAATTAAAAAGATAAAATATATTAAATAAACGCTATTACTATATTTAAAGTGATGAACGTTTAAAACCTAAAACGTACGTTTAAATTAAAAACTACGTTAACGTACAAAATAAAAAGTGAAACTTACACAATATAAATCCTAAAAATATGAAAAATACATTTTTACAATCCTAATAATAAAAGAAAATATTTAGAAAAAGAAAATTATTTTTAAAACTATTTATCTAATTATTATTAATTAAAAACTATTTTTAATTATTTAATAATTACCTAAAATACAAGAAATTAGGAAACAAAGCTAGAAAAATAAAATTAAGACTTAGGAAAATCTAAAATATCAAAAGAGAATTTTCAAAACTATTTTTGTATTTTTCTGATTATTTTTCTATTTTTTAGGAATTAAAAACTATTAAAAACTAATTAAATTATTAAAAATTACAAAATAAACTATGAAAAATCTGGAAAATTACTTTTTTTACTTTTTATAATTATCTAAACCTAATAAAATTGAAAAATTATTTTTTTGAACCTTTTCTTAATTTTTTGTATTTAATGCTAATTAAAAATGCTTAAAAACTAATTTAAATTAAGAAAAATAGCAGACAAGCTTAGAAAAATCTGAAAATTTCAGGAAAAGTCTAAAATAATATGAGGAATCTATGAAAAATGGAAAAACATGGGATTATATGGAGGAATAAGGATCGATGTGCAAAATGCTAGGAAATAAGCACTTGGAATAAGCTAGAAGGACACAACAAGCACCAAACTGATATGGAAGCTACAATAAGCTAAAATTGACCAAATGCAACTGAAATCAACAAGCTAATACCACAGAATCACAAGTTTGATCAGATTTGATGTTATGAACTAAAACTAAAAACAGCTTCGAGTACTAACTTTAGACACAAGCACAAGCTTAAAAATAAGCTCAAAATGAAAACTACAAATTGGAATCTAGACTAGACCTGGGTGAGACCAAGTGCACCAAAAATCGACCATGAGAAGCTCTTATGAGCCCCTGCAAGCACAAGTCGCAAGAATCGAGAAAATCTCAAGATCAACCGAGTTCGATGAGCGTGGCAACTAGCCCAAGTTGATAAGCTTGTTTGAGCTTTTAAATAAATTGCAAAATTATACTAAAATGCTAATAAGTAACAAGACCAAGTTAAGTTTCTAAATGCCAAGATTCATCGATATTGGCTCAAAGATGAGCTCATAAAAATCCTTGCATTTGGCTCTAAAACAGATTTTAACAATTTTGACTTTTGATGATAATAATGAACTTTGACCAAAATGGATTTTGAATCCAATTTTAAGACCGATGTTGATGTTATTTGATGAAATGACATCAAGCAACTTTTATCTATGTCTTTTGAACACAAAACAAGTGGTTTGCCTTTCAAAATTCCAACAATGGACAATCTTAAGACAGATTTGATGATTTTGACTTTAGTGGTGTTGCAGACCCAAACTAAGACAGATATTAACTCAAATATGCTTAACAAACATAAACTAATAGAAATTAACCATCGATTAGATCTATAGGCGCTTTAAGCTATAAACCAAACACCCTTTATTACAATCGATATGAAGATTAAAGAGATAAACACTTTTCAAACTTGTATCAATGATCAAGATACATCTATATAACCCAAATATAGCTTATGGAATGACTTAAACCGCTTATAGCTAAAATGAAGATTGTACAAGAAACCTTGAAATTACTTACAAATTGTCCAAAGCCACTATGGCTCGCCAACAGCTTAAACCAGGGCCCCTAAACTATCAAATCCAACCCAACTAACTATTATTCAACCTAAATCCATGCCCGCACCACCCAATAACCAAATCGCATCATTTTGCACTGTTTGACTTTTGTTGACCAAGGATCAAAATGAATGGAAACTTGAAGGTGAGCTTGTACAAAGCTATCATAAGCTCATTTAAGCTTATTGAAACTGAGAGATGAGCATTAAGAAGATTTTGAATGAGATTTTGAGAAGGAAAATTTTAACAGTTATGCTAAAATGTGAAAATAGTTAGAAACTTGGAATGAATGATTAAAACCTGATTATATTGCAAATATAACTTGAGTTTACACTTGGAAACAAAAACTTACAGTTTTAAAATTAAACTAATACATTAATTATAAAAACGACATAAGGAAAATTTTGAGCTAATAATCTACTACTTGTCTTGCTTTTCTTTCCTTCTCTTTATACCCAAACTCCTTGTCTCTCTCTTCTGAATAGTTCCCACCATTTTCTTGACCATTAGATTGATAAAACTGATCTTGGCCCTTGAATCTGTTTTGGCGCCAAAATTGGAGTACCAGCTGGAGAGGTTGAGTGAGGGTGGAAAGATGCATTAGATGAAGTTTGGAGGTTAGTTGGAAGTGGGGACATAGAAAAGTGGAGGTGAGGAGGGGGGATGAATGGTGGCTTGAGTGAAGCGGGGTAGCATTGGGATGAAGGAGGAAAAAAAGCGCCAAAGGGTGGTTTGGTTTGACTTATTGTGTTGACCAGTGGTATTAGTGTGAGGGTCCAAAATAAGGGGTCCAAGGGTCAAGTGGAGGGTTCAAGGTCCAAGGGATTTGATAGGGTCCAAAGGTTTTAAGGGTTTAATATCCAAGGACTAGTTGTGTAATTTCTGAAAACTCAAGGACCTAGGCTGCCATTTCTGAAAAGTTGCTCCAAGGACTAAAACTGACAATCTCACAAAGTACAAGGACCAAACTTGCCATTTTCCAATTTCCAGGGGCCAATTTTGCCAATTTTCAAACTTGGAGGACCAAACTTGTAATTTTCTCAAACTTTTGACATTTTTCACCAAAGGACTAAATTTGACAACTTATGATTTTAAAAGGACCTTTGGTGATTTTTCTTTGAAATTATGTGCTCGGGGACCTGCTTTTGACAACTTTTGAAACTTGGGGACTAAAGCCGCAATTTTTGCAAATTTGATATGTTTTCATCCGATTTTGATATTTTGCATTTAAAACACATAAAACACCGATTTGTGATATTTTCATCATTTTGATGCATTTTGAGTGTTTTCGATGATTTTGCGCTTTATATTGTACAAAATGATGAGTATTTAGACACTCATCATTAGCAGTTAGCATTTATAAGCAAAAAAAGGCTAAACGCTAAATGCTCTTTGAATAAGCATTTAGCATTTAGCATTGAGCATTATGTCATTTTACACAATAAAATTACGACTACAACTATTCTACCAAACACTTTTATAAATTAAACTGCTACTGCTAACTGCTACTACTAAGATAACTGCTACTGCTAACTGCTACTACTAGTTTCACCAAACACACCCTAAGATGTCTTACTGACATTTAATGAAGGAAAATAGGTTCCTCCATTAGATGTAGTAAAGATTAACACAACATGAATACATGTAGGAATTTTTTTATATAATAAAACAAAACCCCAAGTGGAGACTTTTGCATTTAAAAAAAACTCGACCTTTTCTTATTAAGTAATATTTTATTTATTTATTATTATTTTTATTTTAAAATATTTACTAAAAAAACTCAAATATTATGGATTTGGCAATAGTAAAAAAAAATGTTCTTATATATAGTCAAGAAAAAGAAAAAAAATGTTTAATTGTCAAACGTATAAAGAAAAAAACTTAGTAAAAAGCGGGAGTGATTTTAAAAATATTTGTGTCTAATGTAAAGAAATAAAAAAATCACCCACACATACATACACCTTCTAACTTATGTGTAAATTTAAGATTAAAATGCTGCTTCCACCTATTGCCACATCGACATGTAGGGAAAAAAAACCCCACCCTTAATTAATATAGTTAAATTAATTATAATGTTTATATATCAACAATTTACAAATCTATATGAAATAAATAAATTAGTAATCGATTCTTAAAAAAATAAAATATATAAAAACCCGCGCGTGCACTTGTATTATAACTAGTTATTTAACTAACCTAACTTTAACGTGAACCCATGTATCACTAAATCCACTAAAGATGGTTTAGTGGTAAAAAGACTTGTGACAATATCACTAAGGCTTGTGGAAAACTAGAAGGGGGGGTTGAATAGTTTTACCAATTTGAAACTTCCTTTTAAATATTTAGATCTACTTATGTAAATCTATTTGGTTGTTTATGTTGGACGTTGATAGATAGATATATAAGCGTGTAATGAAAGATAAAGAGTAAGCACATCACCACGACACAAGTATTTATAGTGGTTCGGCTACAAGGACACCTTCCTTGCCTACTCCACTCCCGAGTCACCTACTCGAGAGTTCGTAAACACTACACCAACTCCTTATGGCGGAGAAGCCTTCACAACGTCGCTTAACCTTTTTCCGGTACAAAGCTAAATACCGAGTTCCTTCACACCAAGGCGAACCACACCTAACACAACGTCGCCTACCCTTTATACGGTGCTAGGCTAACCACCGAGTTCTTTCACACCAAGGAGAACTAATCCTATCACAACGTCGCCTACCCTTTATTAGGTACTAGGCTAAGCACCTAGTTCCATTACTATGGAGGAACTACTACCCTTCACAACACAACACCTAATATCAAGGAGATCCACTCCTTGTTACAACACCAACAAGGATATCACCATCCTTGGAAATAAACAAATACTTATATGTATAACGATGCACCTCATCGATTATATGACCTAGGCATTCTTCCCAAATGCTACTTGATTTGATTCTTCGGCATCCTTCACTAATGCCTTAGACACAACGCTTGGCACCCTTCACTAATGCCTTCGTCTTGACACCTTTAGCATTCTTCACTAATGCTTCGACACGGATGATCGGCATCTTTCACTAATGCTTTCATCTTGACACTTTCGGTATTCTTTACTAATGCCTTCAACCCAACATCTATGGAGAAAGTAAGAACTATCAACAAGAGAACCTTAGTTGTCTTGATTATGACGAAGCATGGCAACTCGTGGACTTGAGCTTGCTCGTCTTCAAGAAGTGGTGATCTTGCCTTTAAGAGGAACCTAGAAGATCACACAAAAACAAAAGACAAACTACATAGATCACTTAGATATGAAGTTAGAGGGTTAGAATACTTGGGTAAGTATGTGTGTGAAGTGATGAATAAAAAGGAAGAAATGGCTCTCATTTATAGAGAAAATTCTCATCGTTCCTCGGATCCCACGGATCCTTCCACTGGGATCCGCTAGCACAAAGCCGTGGATCCGTGGAACGCCTCCTCTTTGACCATGGGTATATTTGGTTATGGGTCATGGGTTGATCCATGGGTCTTTAGCTAGATACAATGTATCTCTTGAGTGCTCACCAAGGGTTCAATGTATCTAGACATTCTCTTGAGTGCTCACCAAGGGTTCAATGTATCTAGACATTGGGTATGGGTCAATACCATGGGTTATGGATATTATCCATATATGATATAAGCATGATGTCATGCAATGGGTTATGGGTCAAGCTCCATGGGTCATGGGCTTTGGGTTGTACCCAACTACATTCAATGTATTTGCCCAATGGGTTATGATACTTAAGTTTCTACCCATTTATATTACCCAATATACTACATACTAGTTATGTGTATATTTTACCCAAATATGTAAACACTAGTTGTACATATGTAATATTAAATCATAAAATCACTTATACTTGTTTTAGTGTTTTATGTGAAAATGTGAATATGTTAGAAACTATTAGTTCAAACCATTTACGTATTTTATTTGTTTCGTTAAAATGATTTTACGTTTGTAATCGACAAAACATTAGAAGATCATAAAATATAAATAAACGTTTTTACGGCTTATTTGTATTAACAATCTCCCTTTTGTTGATGACAAAACATAAAATTATTTTAAGGAAAAGCTAAAATTGTAAAAGTTTGAATTGTAGTTTTACTTTCTTCTCCCCTTTTGTCGAAACAAAAGAGCCTTGAAAGAAAGCAACACATTGTTTTTAAGAAAACATGTGAAAGAAATAAAAGAGGTAGAGAGCAAGTAACGGAAAGGATCTCGTCTTTACTCCCCTCGACGAGTTCATCCCTAGGTAAGGCGTCAAGAAAGTAATACTAATCTAGTTTGTTTGCAACTAAGTTTGCAAAGATTTCGCCTAAGTGACGAATGTGCTCCCTTGATGATTGCAATTTTGCAAAGGGATGTTGAGAATGTAATCCTAATATTGCAAGTAATTTGTAATGTATTGTTTTGACACAAAGCTCCCTAGCTTTAGGGTGTCAAAAGGCTTCAAGTGTAGATTGAATAACTACAAAACAAAGGTTAGAAAACAAGTATAATGCACAATTTCCTGCATATGTGATCCAAGTTAGTAGAAAATAGTTTTACGTCTCACGGATCCCACTTCCCTCCTAGTAGGGATCCGTCTAGGCAATTTTGAGGATCCGTATAGTGATGATTAAATTCAAGAATGGTGATGTAACAAGTAATGTTAACATCAAATGAGATATGTATTCAACCAACAAACATATACTCAATGCAATATGACAAGTAAACTATCATTCAATAAAACATAAGAGATGATCAACAAATCTCTAAAAACTAAGAGAATGATTTAGCCATATTCTACTAATACTAATAAGTGGCCAAAGCTTAAGAAGCAACAATGTGCTTGAGTCTAGGGATGAGTAGACTTGTTGATTTGGTCCAATCTTTCAAGAAGATAATTAAACATGAAATGCAACTCATTTCGTACTTCTTGAACAAGTCCTTGGGTGATTAGACAATTAGAGCAATTATTGTCTTGATTAGGAACAAGATGTTTTGAGGAGGTTCTACAAATGATGGTAGAGGTACATGGAGTAATTTAGGATGAGGTTCTACTAGGAATGAGAGTGGTGGTAATGGAAATTCCTCCATATGATCAAGTCCTTGGTGGTTCCTTGTTTCCAACGATGGACTAGTTGGTGATGTAAGTGGTTCCTATTTTAACGAGAAGGTTGGTGAATGGGAAGTTCTCGGTGGTGAATGCTCTAATGAATAGAGAGAGGCTCGGTAAAGGAGTGTAGTCCATGCTCTAGGAATGAAGGTTTAGACGGTTTGCTAGAACTAGGTACGTTTGGTTTAGAGCTCGATGATCCCTTTTCTAACCTAAGAGGTTTAATGCTAATTATTGCGGTTCTCTTGGCAATTGTTGATTGGGTTTGTTGAGGTGAGATTCTAGCACTATTATCTCTTACGGATGATGATTCGGTGGATGGGAAGTCCTACCATTTGTGGGTTTAACCGAGATGATTCATTGAGGAAATTTCGTGTACAACACGAGCAAGTTTCTTGGTGGTTCTTGGTTGGATGAGTTAGCACTAGGAGCTTTCCTCATGATGAAATGACTAAGGAAAAGGTTTCTAAATGCTGAGAATTATGTTGTGTTTGATGACTAAGGGATTCTAGCAAGATGACTTATAAAAGGAAGGATTTAGTAAGTGCATTCAAGACTTAAGTCTCTAATATCCTTTGGAATGTGATGATTAGCATGCACAAGAGTCAACTTCGAGATTTAATTAGGATGAGGTGGAGTGTTCAAGTTAGCAAGATGAGCTTGAAATGATTGTTCGAGCAAGAGTTGACATAAATCATCACCCGATCCTACGGTTCCCACCAATGGGGATCCTTCTAGGCTAATCCTAGGGATCCGGATCTCAGAGCTAGGAAAGGATAGAAGTGATGTGTGAAAGGTCTAAAGCCTATACCTTTTGAATGTTTCAGCCTCCTAAGTGTCTTTAAATGGAAGGGTACTTAAATGTTCAAGGCAATGAGTGATGTTGCTAATGATTGCCTTATATGAAAGAAATTGGAACTTTCGTGAGTACCAATGAATGAACAAAGATGACACTAAAATCTTGAGAGTGTCAAATGGAGCTAGATGATCCTAGTGATCGATAGTGACTTAGGATAATGTCTTGGAGAAGATCCTAAAGGTTTTAAGGTGGAAGAACTAGAATTTGATCCATTTCGACCAATTTTGAGGTAAGGATGATTATGATCAATTTTGCCATAATCGAAAGATTTCTAGGTCTAGATGTGAAGGATCATGTGAGAAATAATGAGTGATCTAGAGGCGGAAGAGTAATGAGTTTAGGTGAAACGATAGATCGAAAAGCACTTTGAGTGTGATCCTTAATGAGCTATGAGTGAGTGTGACGCTTACTAAGCTTGAGAAGGACTTAAGAGATCCTAAGGTATTAAGTTCACTAGTGTGAAGTAGTCTAGGAACATGGTTTGAGGTGTAAAGGATTGAAATTCCACTTATTCGTCCCGATCCCACGGATCCTTCACTGAGGATCCGGATAGTTACAAACTAGGGATCCGTATTTGGGACGCTTTACTTAACAATGAGCGTTTGTTCTAAGTATCGAACTTAGAAGCTAATGGTCTCTACAAGAAGTATACATGTATACAAGTAAAACATACTAAGAGCATGTAGAAATAGCACATAAGCAATTAAATGAGATCTAACTCACAAGTAACACATAGGTTTATCAAACTTAACAACCGTTATTCAAGAAGCTCAAAATAGATTTACGATCTAGATTAGTAAATCGTTTGTATTAACAATGGCGTGCGAGTAGATGATGGTGTTCAAGACAATAGGGTTGTTTTGGCTAACGAAGCAATGAACTATGTATAGTCATTACGGATGGTGATTAGCATACAATGAACTTCGTCCATGAAGTCATGTAGCTCTTCTCGATCAAAGCAAGATAATCGCTGATGAGGCAAGTGGTTGTGATTAACTAAAAGAAAATTTTATTTTACAACTTGTTTGATTAGTAATCCTAAGACAATGCAAAGTATTTCCATTGTAAACTTACTTTAGGAAAACATAGGAGTATAAATTTCCCAAGTGAGAGAATGAATATGAGATCATATTAGCGGTGCTCAATTACGGCTAAACACGACCATTTTACGGGTGATTCCACATACCCAACTTATCAAGGAAGCAATTCAACCGTTAGGTCAAATTGAGTTTCTAGTGCAATAAGTTCTCCAAGATTCATTCTCAAGTTAGGAAAATTTATATTCCTACAATGGCCTATCGAAGAGTAACAATGATGATACTTTGCTTCGCTTAATATTATACTTGAGACAACTAAGGTGACGAAGGTGTCATGTTAAAATAAGTTTAAAAGTTGTCCATATGGTAAACAACAAAAATGGTTGGATGAGCTAGTTCAACATATGTTGTTGGAAAGCTTTGAGTTTGGACTTTCGGATATGAACAATTATATTTATGCAAAATAATTTACTTGAGTATATCGGATGAAATAATCAAGTTGTCAATCCTACTATGAAGCTTGGAGAGCGATCATGAAAAGGAAAATCGGAGAGTACATCATCAACAGTGTAGGTTATGATCCGATGTACATTCTTGTTATTTTAGAAAATGATACAAGAACAAAGGAAATCATATAAGCACATATGACAAACTCAATCAAAAATCCATTTAGTGTGTTATATGTTTTAAACATTTTTCAACCTATATGACTTATCTAAATATCTAAACTAACTTTTTCGACACAACTAGATGTTATCCCAAACACTCCTTCAAATAGCACATTGATTAGTAGAATATTACCAAATCGACAAACAAGAGAATGAATAGCAAGGTAAGGAAACCACATATGCTATTCAATCAAACAAGCACAAAAGCTATTTGAGATAAGCAAATGATCAAGTAATGCAAATAAGACAATTTATTATTTAGCATAGCATACTAAAGTTCTTTTCATCGCTTTGTGTTAAATATAAACATGTATACCAAGCTTGATTAGTTTCTTTTATATTTATAAATATGATCAAAACCTTAATTTCAATAGAGGACACATTGTTATTCAAAAGCGAAAACATCCGTCTCCAATTAGATCAAAAGTTTGTGCAATAGTTATGACCAAAATGACTTTCTATTATAAATCAATGATTCTGTAAATTATTGTTTTGAATCAGTTTATGAAATCATTTTAAATGAAAGTAGACTCAAATACCTTTAAAACGATAGGTGGCACGACTTCTAACGACTTACGGTTAAAAGTTATGAATTTTTGAAATTCGAAAAAAAAGCATCTTCAGACCACGGATCCCATGGATCCCTTGCTCGAGGATCCGTCCGAGTGTAACTCCGAGGATCCGCGGATCGACATGTAATTACAAAATGTACGCTTTGACCCGATTTAAAAGGTTTAGTCTTTGTAGACTTTTAGTGAAGTTATATTACCCATTTTACCTTTATTCAAGCTTGATTAACAAGATATCTAACAACAAAACTTCAAAGAAAAAAATCACTAAAACACTTTTCATATTATGCTTATTATAAGATAGAAGCATATATCACCATTTTGTCCACAAGCAATTTAGCACGCTTTTGAAAACAAAATGTAACTAAGAAAACATACCTTTGCTATATCCCCTTTTATGGTTTTAGAAACCATAGACGCGAAATACTTCATGATCTTCTAAGATACCCCAATCCTTTGCTATATTCCCTTTTATGGTTTTAGAAACCATAGACGCCGAATACTTCATGATCTTCTAGGATACCCAAATCCTAGTATGAAGACTTCTCAAAGGAAAATGTTAGAATGATCTATCACTATCCAACATATGATGATTTCTAAAACATGACTTTTGTTTTAAGAAATTCCTCTTTGTAGTTTTCAAACATACACGGATCGTATCAAGTTTTCAAAGTACAATATACAAAAAAAACTTGGTAACGAAGCTCGATACCAATTGTGGAAAACTAGAAGGGGTTGAATAGTTTTACCAATTTAAAACTTCCTTTAAATATTTAGATCGACTTATGTCAATCTATTTGGTTGTTTATGTTGGACGTTGATAGATAAATATATAAACGTGTAATGAAAGATAAAGAGTAAGAAGCACATCACCACGACACAAGTATTTATAGTGGTTCGGCTACAAGGACACCTTCCTTGCCCTACTCCACTCCCCGAGTCACCTACTCGAGAGTTCGTAAACACTACACCAACTCCTTATGGCGGAGAAGCCTTCACAACGTTGATTGGATCCCAACCGTCAACCCAAATTAACCAGGTGAATGGTCAACAAGAGTCAATCACTTGAGAATGCAATGCAATTATCCTGGAGAAGTATAGTGTTTCCCAGTGTCGTTAAGTCCCAACGAGGTGTGAACACCGTAATAGAACGACCGTGATCGGATGAATATTGAACAGAAAAGGGTTTTTGAATGATTTATTCTAAGGAATAAAAGAAAATAGCTTAAACAAGCTATAAGAACAAGTACGTGAAAGCAAAATACTTAGAAACGTCAAAAATCTAAAACGCAGTATGTTTAATTAAAATTCTACGTAAACGCACGAAACAAAACGTGAAATTAAATAAATAAAACACCTACGGTATGAAAATGATATTTTACAATCCTAATAATAAAAGAAAATTATTGGAAAAATAAAATTATTTTATGACTATTTATTTAATTATTATTAATTAAAACTATTTTTAACTATTTAATAATACCCTAAAATATAAGAAAATATGAAATAAAGCTAGAAAATGAAATTATGACTTAGAAAATCTAAAATATTATAAAACTTATTTTAAAACTGAAAATATATTTTTTGACTTTTCTCAATTTATTATGAATTTAATACTATTTAAAACTAATTAAAATGCTAGAAAATCTATTTTAACTAAGATAATTCAGGAAAAATACTTTTATGACTTTTGAATATTATAAAACTAAGAAAATTGAAATTGTATTTTCTCGAGCTTTTTCTAATTTATTTGAATAAAATGCTATTTAAAAGGCTTAAAATGAGATTAAATGCGAAAAATAGAAGATGAACATGGAAAAATAAGAAAATTCCAGAATATTATAAAATAAAACTGAGAACAAGGGAAAATTAATGAAACAACTATGGAAGGTGAACTATGATTTGGGCACACAACTAATATGAATAAGACTAAATTAAACTAAAAGCCTCAATAAGCTACCACTCTCGAACCAAAGGTTGAATAAGCTATAAACAAGTTATGGGAACTTAGAATAAGCAACAACAACAAGAAAACACACTGAATAATCGAAATAAGGAATAAGCAAAACGGAGTTTTGTGAAAAAGTACTTAAAAAAGCTAGCAAATAAGCAGTTTACAACACTAACTAAAAATTATAAAAAATACTATGATGAAGATGAGCAGCTAAATATTATAAACCTAAAAGCATAAATCTTGAAAGCCAATATTAAGAGCACACTAAAATTCTCAAGTTTATTCAAAAACGGGTTTCTATGAAATTTTGACTTTTTGAAGTTTTTGAAAATTTGACTTATGTGAACTTTGATTGATCTAAATTGACTTAAACTGTTATTATAAGCTATTATAAGGCTATAATAATCTAGGTTATCTACTTATAAGCTAAGGAGCATGATCATGGGTTCTTAAATTCATGACAGTGCACTAAAATGAAGAATCAAAGAGATTTTGACTTTTGAAGCAACTGGTACAAAATTAAGACCTAAAATGACTGATATATGACTATATGAGACTATAGCAATAGATATCAACCACTATCAAGCACTAAATCACAGTTTATATCATAATCCAAACACTCCTTAAGATAACTTAAAATGAGGTTTTTAAAGTAAATCAACTGCTTTAAACCATAAACCGAATCATAAGGTCTTAATATGAGATAATAAGCTTAATGAAACACAGAAACACAACTTTAAACAACAAAGACTCATTGATCATGATTATGCTAAAATTGGCAGTGAAAACGAAAAACTGAACAAACAAGTATCCCAATGAACAAACATAAGATTTTAAGCTCTATGTTAATTCTAATACACTAATGAAACATAAAAATACTGATAAAAGCACATAATCAGCTAATCTACAGTTAATTGCTAAAAATGAGAAATTTGGCTTACAAATGAAACACGACTGAGAATAAGAAACCAAGGACCATAAGTAACCACCTACACTCCCCAAGGAGTTCTAATTCCCAATGCAATCCAAATTCCACCTTTCTCATCTTCATTCTTCATAATCACTGAACTTTTTATTTTATCTATTTTTTTTTAGCTATTTTTGTGATTTTTAAGTAAACTGGATTAAAAGGTCTCTAAATGATATCCAAGCTTTAAAAACTTATAAATGCACTGAATTAAGCTTAATGGAACAAGAAACAACAAGTTTCAACAATCTTAAGTGAAATTGTCAATTTCACCTAAAATTGCTAAATCTGAATTTAAAGAGCAAGATTGAAATTTAAGGTTTAAGAAAGGTTTAATTGCATTAAGTAAACTGATTACAACATGATTTAAATGAAAATTATAACTGAAACTTGAAATTACACTATTACGTTTGTCTAGTTTACACTACTCCTAATTCTAAAACTAATAATTCATCTCTGCCGCTTCTCTCTTCTTAAATAAAGGTCTTTGAGGTCCTTTCGGACTTTTGAGACTATCCCACCAATTCGAGCCTTTGATTTAGTCTAATTCATCCCGACCTTTGATTTCCACTTTTGGCGGAAAAGTCATATTGATAGTTGTAGATTGTTTAGGTTTGAAGAAGCAATAAATGCTTCTTGGTTATTAGTGGGGAAGGAGGGACATGAAAGGAGGTAGTGGAGAGTAGTAGAGCACCGGTGGTGAAACCATGGAGGTGGAATGGTGGTTTCGGTTTCACAGGGGTGTGAGGAAGGAGAATGAAGGGTGGGTTTGACTGGGGAGTTGACCCTGGTTTTATTAATAAGGGATTGGGCTGGTATAGGGTGCTGGGCTTGGATTTGGGCTATGGGTAAACACAAGGGTCCGGTTTGGTTTGTAATAGTGTTAATCACAAGGACTAATGTTGCAATTTCTAAATTCTTGAAGGACTAAACCTGTAATATTTCTAAAGTTAACACAAGGACCAATTATGCCATATATGAATAGTACAAGGGTTATATTTATTAATTTTCCATTTTAAATAACCCAGGGACCATTTTTGACACTTTTCAAAGTTGAGGGACCAAAGTTGTAAATATGCAATTTTAACTTCAAAGGACTATTTCTAACAACTTGTGAATCCCTAAGGACCTTTAATGATATTTTACAAGTTTTGAATTACCAGGGACTAGATTTGCCAATTTATGAAAGTTTAGGGATTGAAACTGTAAATTATGTAAACTTTGTTGTTTTTCATCAGTTTTCAATCCTTTTGCACTTGTAACACATAAAAACACATTTTCATGATATTTGTAACATTTTATGGTCATTTGTGTGTTTTTGGTCGTTTTTGTGGATTAAATAATATAAAATATATGTGATTTAGACACATATCAAATCCCCACACTAAACTATTGCTAGTCCCTAGCAATCTTTTATGAAAATTTAATGGATTTCATCTCTTTACCAAAAGCCATTACTCGAGTAGCCAATTGCTTGAGCTCAAGTAAGAACCTTGGTACAATGATAACCAAATGATTTTGAGCAAATCACCACCAGAAACGGTTTTGATTTGTCTTTACCGAAGCCGTTTGCTTCGGACTAGCCAACTCTTAGATAAATTATCAATATTATCTTTGGTGAGTTGATTACCAATTATGGTTTTCCAACTGCCTTTACCACAAGCCATAAACTTGCGGGCTAGCCAACTCTTCACTAATTAAAGATATGGTGAGTTGAACACCATACAATTTTGGGCAAATTGCAAGCCGTCAACGGATTTGAGATATCTTTACCAAGAGCCGTTTGCTCCTGGATTAGCCAATCCTTATGTGGGTTAGACATGGTGGACTGATTACCATTTGTTGTGTTTAGTACATAGTACTTCCACTAAAAAAAATTTTAATTTGGCCATTTTGGGGGAAAAAGGGACTAAAAGGGTACATTTATGATCAAATTCGCCAGAATTTCCACACTTAGAAATGAATATTGTCCTCAATATTCAAAGTCCCGCTATTATGCCGAATCCTTGAACGTAAAAGATAACATTACTAGCTAAGTGTAGAAACACAACAATTATTCTCTTTTAATATTTACAATTTTCATTATTTTTAGATCTATATAAACATGCGGGCATCTCCCCACACTAAGTGGTACACACGGTGAAAACCCATGTTGCACTAATTGTTTTTGATTACCGAGTCGCTAGCTTGACTCGACCCCAATTAATTTGTTCATGGGAAGTAAGTGGAAGAGACAATCTCCATCGGACTTTCATTCAAGATGTTTGTATAAACATTGAAGTACGTGAAAGTTCCACACCGATGAGGTATATATAGAACCGCTCACAAATGATAAATGAGAATGCCGGGGTCAAAATAATGTCTTCATTCCCAAGGAGTGAAGAACAGAGAAGTTACGGGATAGGTGAAGAAGAGAAAGAAAGTCATGATAAAAATCTTGACTAACTCATCATCACCCACAGGAGAATTCATAATAGCATGAATCTCATCATTTAAGCTCAATTGGTCTAGACATATCCCGGGTGTGTCTAGATCAAAGTAGAAGTTATCATACTCCGGTGGAGATATGATATGAGTGAGTTCACAGGAGAACTCCTCAAAGGCGAATGATTCATATTCGATTGATTTGAGTGAGTTCACTGGGAACTCCTCAAAAGTGAATGATTCATAATCGGGAGAGAATTATGAGAATGAGAAGTGGTAAAACCACTAATCTTCTCTCCCATATGATCAAAATTGAACGCTTGCAATTCGGAATAGAATCATCGAACAAAAGTTCACTATCCTCAAAGGGATAGGATATGAAGTAGGCTTTTCATGAAAAGCCTCGATTCTAGAAATGAGAAGATTAACATTCAATAATGTAAGACGAAGAGCTTGTCTTGGATTATTTCTTCATCATTCTCTTCTCCTGTCGACAAGCTCGAAGGTAATTCCCCATAACTTATGTCTCCACAAGATAAAGAATAGTCCTCATCGAATCGAGAGAACATCTCAATATGATCATTTTGGAAGACAAGAGGAGGAGGATATCACACACATGATCAAGAATTCCTGTGACTCTCTTGGAATTGGGACAAGGTTCTCAACACTAGACTTTATGAATTCGTCCGATTCCTTTTCAGGAACAGTGTCAAGATGCTCATCCCCCATGTTTGGACACAAGTCAACCACTTGTGAATGGTCAACCGTAATAAAAGTTCAAACAGTCTGAAACCAATGCAATTAAATCCAGAGGAGTATAGTGTATCCCCGGGTCGTTAAGTCCCAACGAGGTGTGATAACAACAGACTGAGGGAGTTGAGAAGGACTAGCATACATATGTTTTATACTTTCCATTTGTTCTTCTGCTAGTAATTCCATCATAGTCTTTTCTCCCTGATTTTTCATGGAAGGAATTTCAACCGATGAACTTGAAGAACCTCGCATAAAAGTGACGAATATCAAGGGTAACTTCATCATCATCGCCATCGTGAATGAAACGGAATCGAGAGCTAGATTTGGCTGCTTTTGTATTTCAATTAATTCCTTAATAGAGTTTTCACCGGCAACTGGGAATCTAATTTAGCGACCGCTCTTCACTAACAATTTTTCCATGGATTTTGATTTGGATTATCTTGGGAATGTTTACATTCCTTCAAATCTTCACTAAATCCAAAAGATCAAGGAGAAGATTTTGAGAAGTGGCTTAGGCCGAGGTGGTGCCCGATTCATTTGGTACCGTAGAGGTTGGTCATGATACTAAGAGTCGTAATTGTTACAAGGAAATGGATTCCTTGTTTGACAATCGAGCTAAAGTGTGGACCTCCACAATACTCACAACAAGAAACTGATGCGGCCGTGAGTTATATGTGTTGTAGTCATAATTGTTATCGTGAACCCGCTCATAGACAAGCGTGTTTCCGATTGACAATCGAATCGTAGTGTGAACCACCACAAGACTCACAACAAGAAACCGATGAGTCTCACAGGTGGTAGCCGATGGAATAAATCGGTTGTGTTATGGTAGGAATAGGGATCCCGGTTATGACACCCGCTTTCTGATTCCACCATGCTACAACCGGGCAATTGCCACCATTATAAGGACCACCACACCATTGACAACCAAGAGGGTGAGGATGAGACATAGAAAGAATCAAATGGTTTTAGAGGGTAAGAAATGTAGAATCAAAAGATGTGAAAGGGTAAAGATGGATATTTTGGTATTTTTGAAAACATTTTGTAAAAATAAGAAAGAAAATCTTTTGGGTTTTTGTGTTTGTTGAAAACCGATTTTAAAATGTTTTCGAACCGCTTTGTTTTATATAATAATAATAAGAAAATATTAACAAGGATGGTAAATGTACAATGGATGTATATTCAACAACACCGATGCTTCAAATTGTAGTCGCAAAGACACCTCCCGTGGCGGCGCCAAATTTTGATTGGATCCCAACCGTCAACCCAAATTAACCAGGTGAAAGGTCAACAAGATTCAATCACTTGAGAACGCAATGCAATTATCCTGGAGAAGTATAGTGTTTCCCCGGGTCGTTAAGTCCCAACGAGGTGTGAACACTGTAATAGAACGAATTCGTGATCGGATGAATATTGAACAGGAAAAGGGTTTTTGAATGATTTATTCTAAGGAATAAAAGAAAATAGCTTAAACAAGCTATAAGAACAAGTACGTGAAAGCAAAATACTTAGAAACGTCAAAAATCTAAAAACGCGTATGTTTAATTAAAATTCTACGTAAACGCATTTAAACAAAACGTGAAATTAAATAAATAAAACACCTACGGGTATGAAAATGAATTTTACAATCCTAATAATAAAAGAAAATTATTGGAAAAGAAAATTATTTTATGACTATTTATTTAATTATTATTAATTAAAAACTATTTTTAACCATTTAATAATACCCTAAAATATAAGAAAATATGAAATAAAGCTAGAAAAATGAAATTATGACTTAGAAAAATCCAAAAATATTATAAAACTTATTTTAAAACTGAAAATATATTTTTGACTTTTCTCAATTTATTATGAATTTAATACTATTTAAAACTAATTAAAATGCTAGAAAATCTATTTTAACTAAGATAATTCAGGAAAAATACTTTTTATGACTTTTTGAATATTATAAAACTAAGAAAATTGAAATTGTATTTTTCTGAGCTTTTTCTAATTTATTTGAATAAAATGCTATTTAAAAAGGCTTAAAAATGAGATTAAATGCAGAAAAATAGAAGATGAACATGGAAAAATAAGAAAACTTCCAGAATATTATAAAATAAAACTGAGAACAAGGGAAAATTAACATAAACAACTATGGAAGGCAGGAACTATGATTTGGGCACACAACTAATATGAATAAGCACTTGAAATTAAGCTAAAAGCCTCAATAAGCTACCACTACTGAACCAAAGGTTGAATAAGCTATAAACAAGTTATGGGAACTTAGAATAAGCAACAACAACAAGAAAAACACACTGAATAAGCGAAATAAGGAATAAGCAAAACGGAGTTTTGTGAAAAGAACTTAAAAAGCTAGCAAATAAGCGGTTTACAACACTAACTAAAAATTATAAAAATACTATGATGAAGATGAGCAGCTAAATATTATAAACCTAAAGCATAAATCTTGAAAGCCAATATTAAGAGCACACTAAAATTCTCAAGTTTATTCAAAACGGTTTCTATGAAATTTTGACTTTTGAAGTTTTGAAAATTTGACTTATGTGAACTTTGATTGATCTAAATTGACTTAAACTGTTATTATAAGCTATTATAAGGCTATAATAATCTAGGTTATCTACTTATAAGCTAAGGAGCATGATCATGGGTTCTTAAATTCATGACAGTGCACTAAAATGAAGAATCAAAGAGATTTTGACTTTTGAAGCAACTGGTACAAAATTAAGACCTAAAATGACTGATATATGACTATATGAGACTATAGCAATAGATATCAACCACTATCAAGCACTAAATCACAGTTTATATCATAATCCAAACACTCCTTAAGATAACTTAAAATGAGGTTTTTAAAGTAAATCACTGTTTTAAACCATAAAACTGAATCATAAGGTCTTAATATGAGATAATAAGCTTAATGAAACACAGAAACACAACTTTAAACAACAAAGACTCATTGATCATGATTATGCTAAAATTGGCAGTGAAAACGAAAAACTGAACAAACAAGTATCCCAATGAACAAACATAAGATTTTAAGCTTTATGTTAATTCTAATACACTAATGAAACATAAAAATACTGATAAAAGCACATAATCAGCTAATCTACAGTTAATTGCTAAAAATAAGAAATTTGGCTTACAAATGAAACACGATCGAGAATAAGGAACCAAGGACCATAAGTAACCACCTACACTCCCAAGGAGTTCTAATTCCCAATGCAATCCAAATTCCACCTTTCTCATCTTCATTCTTCATAATCACCGAACTTTTATTTTATCTATTTTTTAGCTATTTTGTGATTTTAAGTAAACCGGATTAAAAGGTCTCTAAATGATATCCAAGCTTTAAAAACTTATAAATGCACTGAATTAAGCTTAATGGAACAAGAAACAAGAAGTTTCAACAATCTTAAGTGAAATTGTCAATTTCACCTAAAATTGCTAAATCTGAATTTAAAGAGCAAGATTGAAATTTAAGGTTTAATTGCATTAAGTAAACTGATTACAACATGATTTAAATGAAAATTATAAGTGAAACTTGAAATTACACTATTACGTTTGTCTAGTTTACACTACTCCTAATTCTAAAACTAATAATTCATCTCTGCTGCTTCTCTCTTCTTAAATAAAGGTCTTTTGAGGTCCTTTCAGACTTTTGAGACTATCCCACCAATTCTGAGCCTTTGATTTAGTCTAATTCATCCTGACCTTTGATTTCCACTTTTGGCGGGAAAAGTCATATTGACAGTTGTAGATTGCTTGTAGGTTTGAAGAAGCAATAAATGCTTCTTGGTTATTAGTGGGGAAGGAGGGGACATGAAAGGAGGTAGTGGTGAGAGTAGGTAGACAGCTGGTGGTGAAACCATGGAGGTGGAATGGTGGTTTCTGGTTTTGGCGGGGTGTGAGGAAGGAGAATGAAGGGTGGGTTTGACTGGGGAGTTGACCCTGGTTTTATTAATAAGGGATTGGGCTGGTATAGGGTGCTGGGCTTGGATTTGGGCTATGGGTAAACACAAGGGTCCGGTTTGGTTTGTAGTAGTGTTAATCACAAGGACTAATGTTGCAATTTCTGAATTCTTGAAGGACTAAACCTGTAATATTTCCAAAGTTAACACAAGGACCGATTATGCCATATATGAATAGTACAAGGGTTATATTTATTAATTTTCCATTTTAAATAACCCGAGGACCATTTTGACACTTTTCAAAGTTGAGGGACCAAAGTTGTAAATATGCAATTTTAACTTCAAAGGACTATTTCTAACAACTTGAATCCCTAAGGACCTTTAATGATATTTTACAAGTTTTGAATTACAGGACTAGATTTGCCAATTTATGAAAGTTTAGGGATTGAAATCGTAAATTATGTAAACTTTGTTGTTTTTCATCGCCAATCCTTTTGCACTTGTAACACATAAAAACACATTTTCATGATATTTGTAACATTTATATGGTCATTTGTGTGTTTTTGGTCGCTTTTGTGGGATTAAACAAAAAAAAAACTTTCCTACCGTTGCAAATTAAAATTTTTGACCGTTTGTTGATTAAAAAAAAATACAACTAAACTACCCTGTAAATACACAACATATTTACACACTAAACTCACAAATCTCACAATCCTCTATATAAAAAATCTCATAATCATCTCTATCAAAATGTCTAAGAAAACACCACAACAAAAAGGTCGAAAATCCCGATTGGCACAACCCGCATATTTTAACACCGGATCCGAATTTCCGGTTAACCGGTGTCTCACCAACCATCAATTTCCGACCCGCTGCTTTCGATTATCAATCCCAACAAGCTCCACAACAACAAACTAACAATCCATTTTTTATAAACCATCCTATGAATCGTCCATTTGTTCCACCGTATCAAAACATCCAACAACAACAACAACAAAGCCACTCCCGTCGAAGCCAACAATCTATGTATGGCTCACCTGAATCTGTGTATCGTCCAACAATGGATTCATCAACGTCTTCATATTTAAATTATCAACAATATTCTCCGGTTAACCGTATCAATCTTGATGCTTTTGATTTCGAAGAACAATTATACAACAATCCTGATTTTTATGTTGGAACCGGTTCGGGTTATCCGGCTCAAGAGTATCACGGTTCGGGTCAAGGTTCGGCTCATGGATCGTATCACGATTCGGTTAACATTGATGACGAAGAAGAAGGTTGTCGAGAAGATACGTCACCGGTGAAAACGAAGAAACGAGCTACAAAGGCGAATAAGAAGGTTGTCGAGAAAGAAACCAAGAATGATTCATCGCTTTGGTCAAAAGAAGAAGAGATCGCCTTGTGCAATGCTTGGTGTGATGTATCCGAGAATAGTATAACGGGAAACAACCAAAATGCTAAGGATTTTGGCGAAAGTCATTGCTTACTTTGAGAAGGAGGTTGGTGCGGAAAGAACGCATAACTCTATCATTACCAAGTGGAAAAATAGGATTATTCCTAGAGTTGGTCAATTTTGTGCCATTTACAACAATGCTTACAAGAATTACGGAAGTGGTGAGAATGACCTCACTGTTTATAGACGAGCGTGTGATGAATACCAAGTAGTGTGTAATCATGCGTTTGTTTTAGGGCATTGTTGGGAAGTTTTGAGGGACCATTCGGTTTGGAAGGATAATGAGATGCCGGCTTTTTTAAGCCAAGATGAGAGTCGCAAAAAAGCAAGGACTTCAACCGACTCGGATGTGCCTGATCGACCAATTGGTCGTGATACCGCTAAGAAGAATAAAAAGAAATCTTCAGAGTGTTCCAAAGCTACCTACATGGAAGGTGTTGCCGAGAAATGGAAAATCATTAAGTCCAAGGCATTCGGACAGAAGAAGGAGCTGGCAGACGGATACTATGATTTAAAGAAGAAAGAGCTGGATCAAAGGCAAAAGGAGTTGGAGTCGAGCAAAAGAAATCGAAAGGAAGACAAAGATTGGCACTAGAACAAGAAAAATTTGAATTTGAGCGACAAAAAATATGATAAAGATATCATATTCTATTGCACGCCAATCGACTCATCTTTGCCGCACTACAACAACAAAAAGCGAAATCAAGACTCGATCAAGGCACGCCACAACCTAGATTTTTAATAAGTGTTGTAATGTTTTAATAAGTTTCGTAATGTTTTTATTTTATTAGAATTATTATGTAACATTTTAATTATTAATGAAATTTTATTTTGTGTTAAAAATGTTAAAAAATAATAATAATAATAATAATCATGGTCGCCTTACTGGGACACCTAATTGCCTGAAGGTCGCTAGAGAAAGAAAGCTAACGTGTCAATGAAAATGAAGGAGATTGAATCCCCTTACTGAACCAACCTAAAATGTAATACATCACGAGTTTAATTTATGTTTGGTGCAAATAACCCTCATACGCCCACACCAACCTTCCCGGTCCAAAAGGTCATAAACCATAATTGCCAAAAACATTATAACTAACCATATGACACATAAAGTCTAATGTTTCCATGCAAAATCAAACAATCACTTTTGGAACACAAAAGCCAATTGTAGATTGACAAGTGGTGTGTTAGTTACACGTAAAAACATTAACATGATAAACACATTTCAAATAAACCAAAATTCTTTTCATATCAATCATTTTTATAACATTCATTCATATTTTTGTTCATAAAAAAATACGATCTGCAAATTCATTTGATTGACAATGGGATATTTAAAGGCAATATTAGAACATCCAGATGATTTTTATCCATTATTAAAATTGAAAATAGCTTCGAAACATGCTGAGAATCAGATCCCAACAGAACCACATTGGGAATTCTGTTATACAATGCTTCATAAAGTTTCTAGGAGTTTTGCTCTTGTTATTCAGCAGCTTCATACCGATCTTCGTCACGCTGTATGTTTTTTCTTTTCTTTTTCGGTGGTTTCCAGCGTGGCCGTCCATGGTTGTGTAATCATAAGGGTTGGGGGTGATATGTCACATTTTTTTTTGGGGGAGGGAAATACATGGTTAGGCGTGGTAGGTTTTGGAGCGAGGTTTGATTGATTTTATGATTGAAGTTGGGTTGGTGATATAAATGTTTTAGCTTATTATTTCAGCTTTTTGGTTAAATGTTGTTTAAATTTGTCGAATTGAAATACAGTTGTATTGTTTGTTGCATTTATTCACCAAACGTACATTATATTTCAATTCTATTGAATATTGGTTAAACTACTCGTGTTTTGGATTGTTGAGCTGTGTGTGTTGACGATTACACGATGTGGATTTGTTATGAATTTTTGTTGCAATTTTGGTTAATATTGTCAATTTTTTGACTGCCAATGTATGAGTATGAATCAGATATGTTCCTGTAATATTTTGGTTGATAATAAATATTAGCATTTACAGAATCCTAATGCGCGAGCGTATGTATGTATAAGAAAACTAGCATCTCCATTTTTTGGAATTTGAATGCATGAATTCAATACATGTCTGCGATGTTTCAATATTTGTACGGCCTTTTATAACATTAACACATGGGTATAAGTTCAAAAAATGCATCTTGATCATGGACCAGTGATTCTCATCTTTCCGCTTTATATACTATATCAGTAGAAGCAAAAATACTTCAACGTTTGTTGCTCTGATCATAAGACTAGAAATATATGTATGGTAGTTTTCAGAATCACATGTTGTTACTATTATATGTTTTTGCACCTCTGTGCATCAGATCGATTAATGCTTTTCAATTTAACACTCGCTCATTGTGCTTTCATTTACTACTACATTGCTGGAAATCACTCCTCGTTCTCTTTTTAACAAGCTCCTGATGCAGGTTTGCGTTTTCTATTTGGTTCTTCGAGCCCTTGACACAATCGGTATGTTCCATTTTTCTATTGCAGGGTCTTTTGTAGTTAACTGTCTTTTACATAAAAAGTCAAAAAGGATACTTGAGCCTTTAATGTAAAGGTCTTTATGACCCACAGCCTATTTTGGTTTTTCTTATGTTACTGATAAACATGTAGCAAAACTTGTTATTAGCCCTCATGGCATATTGCGGTTAATTGTTTTTGTGATATATATTAATTTACTATATATGAAACAACAGTGCTTACTACTCCGTATCTGATTTAAACAAGTTTATCCTCTTACCTTTTGTTCAGAGGATGATACAAGTATAGATACTATGGTTAAGATACCTATTCTGATGGAATTCCATGATCATATATATGATCCTGATTGGCACTTTGAATGTGAGTACCGGATATATCGCCTAACTCTAATCTTGTGTCATTCAATATATATGATTTACTTGCTGAACATAGTCGTTTCTTTTATTAAAAGGTGGTACAAAGGAATACAAGATTCTCATGGACCAGTTCCATCATGTTTCTACTGCTTTTTTAGAGCTTAATGGAAGGTCGCATTTACATATATATAACTATTGTTTGTAGTTAGGTATCTTGCATTTTCATCCTGAGCCAAAAGTCTTCAACTATTCTGCAGTTATCAGGAGGCAATCGAGGATATTACCATGAAAATGGGTGCAGGAATGGCAAAATTTATATGCAAAGAGGTACATATTGTAAGTACTTCAAGTATCCGTGAAGTATAGAAGTAAGATACTTCCAATCACTAAATCAAAAAATTTCCTATTTAACACGAGGCTCCGAATGTGATTTTTTCTTTAATTGACTTGTCTGTATCGTCTAAAAGATTAGAAAAATGATTGAGCTTCTTGCCCTCTGTGAGTGCATCCGCATGCATTTGGAGGGGCCATGGCCCTCCCTAGCCTTCAAGAAGGTCTGTCTATGTGCATGTAGTTTTCCTCCGATAAAGAAGTGTGTTTATCTGGGGTTTGCAGGTTGACACAGTTAAAGACTATGATGAGTATTGCCATTATGTTGCGGGACTTGTTGGAATAGGCTTGTCAAAACTCTTTCATGCCTCAGGCAAAGAAGATATGTTTCCTGATCCCATCTCAAATTCGATGGGGCTATTTCTCCAGGTAACGTTTTGGTCACTTGATTACCAAATTGTGAGTGTATATTTATAACAGTTGGAAGTCTGATTATCTTGCAGAAAACAAATATCATTAGAGATTATCTTGAGGATATAGATGAAATGCCAAGGTCACGTATGTTTTGGCCTCGTCAGATTTGGAGTAAATATGTTACTAAACTAGAGGTATAGTCTCTTTTATCATTTGCTTTTCCTGAAACTGAATGTTACCGAATTCAAAGTTTTGACCCATTTACTTATCAGTGGGCTGATTCCGGTATAAATTAGATTAGCATAAGGAAACTGGTCAAATGGGTAGAAAGTAAGAAAGAAAGCGTTTGTTTTTTTATGCATAAAACCTCATAAATCATTCTATTCACAATTTATAGATTGTAACTGAAATATGAGCATATTTGACACCCTAATTATTGTACGGTTCCAAAATCCAAATTATAATTTTTTACATAAAACCAAAAAAAATATATATATATCCATTTTGAAAGTTACCGGACCCACCCAATTAGCCACGTCAAGTGAAAGTCATACAAAAGTCAGAAGACAAAATTCCCTTATAAATGATTTTGGACTTGGAACTTCTGTATAGTGAAAAGAAAATTCACGAAAGGCTGTTCAGTGCCTGAATGAGATGGTGACAGACGCTTTAGTACATACTGAAGATTGTTTAAAGTATATGTCTGACTTACGTGATCCAGAAATCTTCAAGTTTTGTGCTATACCACAGGTACGCCTTTGGCACCTCTCACGAAAGTAATTTGATATTTGTCAAATGAATAAATACGTACTTTACTTTGAAATTTATTCAAAAAATTAGACCTTTTGAATTCTTATGGGACGGTATGCATATGTGATGTCATTTTGGCAATAAATATCTTTGATCAATAGAGCATCGACATGCTATATAGAAATAAGCTGATGCAGAGTTGCAGACCATGTATTCTAAGTGCACCTTTTTATTGAATTCAAGTGATATTTCATCAGATTATGGCAATTGGAACACTAACGTTATGCTACAACAACATTGAAGTTTTCACAGGAGTAGTTAAGCTGAGACGTGGTAAGGTTACTTTTTAGTCCTGCACTTTTCCGAGTGTTAGCATCTTTATCAAGTCATTTAAGATTGTTTGTTACTATTCCAAAATATGCTATGTTGTATATTATATCTTCTTGCTATTATTTTTTCATCAGATGTGTGATTTTGTTGCTGACTTGTGGTCTCTTTTTAAAGGTCTTACAGCAAAAATAATTGATCGGACTAATACCATGGCAGATGTGTACGGTGCATTTTATGATTTTTCTTTGTGGCTTAGGTCCAAGGTATAGAATTATTCACATTGTAATCATCGATTTCCTAAAATGTCTCATTGTGTCAAGAAATTTTGTATGTTGTATTTGTATTTACCAGGTTAACTTGAAGGATCCAAATGCCCATACAACAATTACCAGGCTAGAAGCTACCCAAAAAATTTGCAGGGCCTCGGGCACCCTTAACAAAAGGTACGTCAAACAATAATACTACTAACTTTTCTTAATAATTTTGGAATGTAGGGATTTTGAGATGTGAAGTTAAACATTTCCTGTTCCGTATTTCCCAGGAATTCATACATAACTTCTGACGAGCCAAGCTATGGTCCACTTTTGGTGAGAAGTGAACTTTCTATATTTTCAATGTTGCTCAACCAAACACCTGTCCGTAATTTTTACACCATGATATGATTTTTATGCAGATTGCTGCTCTTGTCGTTATATTGGCTATTCTTTATGCATATCTATCCTCCAACAAGCCCAGTAAGCAGCTTTATTAAAATACTAACGCTATCAAGCATTGATTTCCTCCCAAATATAACTCCCTTCCATTTTACTCTTGCAGAACTTCCATTATCAGAAACCAGTGATACCATTTGATGGACATCCCGTGCCATGCTAGCTAACATTTTACGGTAGTACCAATGTCAAAAAAGTCGAAGTTTTCATTGTTGTGTAGGGTGTAGGAGCATTATTGGTAGACGATGCAATAAATTGAGGTTCGGGAACTTTGTAAAGTTTTTGTTGCAGGGGATATGTAGTAATAACGAACACTGTGGATATGCTTAATTCTCTGAAAGGCGTGTGAACACTTTCAGATCGAATCAATTCGGCGGTTCTACCAAATTATTCAATCGGATACAATCCAGAGAATGAGAATTTTCTGTATGTGTGTGTCTGAGATATAATGAACCGTTTTTTGATAATGACCAAACAAACCGTATATAACATGTTACGGGATAACTGCCAATGGCGCTTTAGGGTTCAAGTTGTCAAGTTTTGTCCTCAATTTCAAAATTAATCTGGCGAGGAACATAACTTCAGAAATAAAGCTTCAGAGAATCGATAATTCACCGAAACAAAACTTGACATAATCCTTCAGTAGAATTTCATGAAGGTTTTACATAACAACTTGGAAATAAAAATTTCAAGACCCAGCCAGGGCTCTGCCCCTGGACCTGCAGGGCTGCCGCCCCTGACCTCGCTACTGGGCGCGCCTCGGACCCGTCCTTGGGGCTTCGCCCTAAGATCATAATAAATTCAAGTAGGTGTCACTCAGCCTCCAAACCTAAATGATGTATTATTATGATGAAATTGGTCAAAACAAGTTAATCCAATTACACTAAAATATCCAACATTTGTTATGGATGTTACAGACTGATTTGATACGTAAGTTGGATTCATTAGCTCCTTGTTTAGTACAACTCAGTGAAATGGCATGATTTGTGGTAGTTCTCTACATTCAAAATTGTTATAAAGTTTTTAATAGGATGTAAGAATGATGACAAAAGTTGGAAGTTGGCCTTTGATACATTGTTTTCTTGTTCGGGACTAATGAATTCATGTCAAACTATTTACAAATGAATTTAACTTTGCTATGCAGATCTTAAACTATAAACAAAAAATGTGAATGAATGTTTTAAGAATGACAGAATAGGTTTTTTTTTTTTTTTTCCTGCTTCTGCTTAAAAAATAAGTGCTTATATGCTGAATATATAAAATAGGGCTTCTAAAAAGAGTGTTTGAATTTGCTTCTGATGAAAAATAAGCAAGTTAATAAGCAGTTTTTTTAGTGTTTGACAAGTTCTGCTTACTTGATTAAATGATATAAGCAAAATAACAAACTTTCCCCATTTGTTACAACCATATAGTACTTAGTTAATCACAGGAATGCTATATACACATCTAGCAAAACTTACAGCATATTATACAAAACAATCATCAAGAATTTATGGTAACAACTTGTTAAACAATTATTAAACGTCCTTCAAGCGAGAATGTACTTTAACTTTTATATTTTAGGTTAAATTTTAAAGGTAAAATATTAAATATAATTTCATAAATAAAATGTTTTAAAAGGAGTGACAACCTGCTTATAAAAACTAACTTTCTGTTTTTTTCAAGTACAAAAATAAGAAGTATTTGGATGAAAAAAATAGTCAAAAGTGTAAAAAAAATGCAATACCAAACACCCTCTTGATAAGCTATAAGCCACACAAGATATCCTATTAAATTTGAGAAATCTTGAACCAATTCACAAATCCACATTAAAATTTCACCACGACGTGTCGTGGTGATCAGTTTAATAAGATAGAGGAGAGAGAAACCGTCAGAAAATGCACAAACCACCCAATGACACGTCAGCAAGTGAAATTTTTATGTAAATTTTATGAGTGGGTATAGCATTGCTCGAATTCACACATTCGGCCCAAAAAGTGTAACAAGAAAAGCCCATATTGTTAAATTGTGTAAATTTGATCTATAAATATCCCTATCTCAGCTTTCATCTTCATCACAACCAAATACACTTTCACTTTTGGATTTGAAACTTCTTCTATTCAGTTTCCATCTTTGTTGTACTTTAATTACGTTTGAGCTTGTTCTCACATTTTAGGTTTACCGTTGTTACTGAACATTGTAACGAGTATCATTTCGATAAAAACCGCATCTAAACCTACAAAACCGACTACATGCGCCTGTCACCTCCTCGAAACCTTGTCAACATATGTCTGCGGGTTACTCACCTCACGAGAAGATGTAGAAACCACCAATCTCCTCGGATGAAAAGTTCACAGTTTTCCTAGAAAATGGATAGAACCCTAATCCATTGCATACTTTCTTACTTATCAAACCCGCCATCCAAAAAGTATAATTTCATAGTTAAGTATTCAGAAAGTATTGGATATGTTACCAAACGTCCATATGTTGATGAGTTTCTTGAATATTTAAAAGGGAACAATTTCGAGATTGTGATTTTTACTGCTGGACATGAATCATACGCTTCACCGCTGTTGGATATATTAGATCCCAAGGGTTTGATTTCCCATTGATTGTATCAAGATTCTTGTAAATCGTTTCAAGGGTATTTGGTTTAAGGATTTAACCGTCTTAGGCCTGGATTTGAATAATGTGGTAATTGTTGATGATAATCCTCATTATACGATATTGCAACGTAAAAATGCTATTCGGATTAGACCGTTTAATGATGATCTACAAGATCATGAGCTGAAAATTGATGAATGATCTTTTCAAGGAATGCAATCGATATAATAATTTGCAGGATGCTGTGAAGCATTACTGCCGTGCTGTTCGAGTTCAACACAAGAGAGAAAGATTAACGAGGAGTTCAAAACAGGTGAGAAAGATTATCGCCGTGCTCCTCGAGTTCATTTACTTAGATGACCAATAGATACTAGATATACTAGCTTACTTGAGCATATTGTTCACTTGTAAATTTAAATGTGAAAGTAAATTGCCGTTCAAAAAAAAATGTGAAAGTAAACTAATGAATATCTCTTCATTTCATTTCATGTACAAAAACTAAGAAAGTGTTGCAACGCTATTTACAGAAAATAGTAACCTTGTAAATCACAAATATTGGTCTACAACACAACCCGAATATCACAAACTACCTCTCAACTTTCTCCAAAGAGCCAAAGAAAATCACACAAGTCTTGCAAAACACGACAAAATCTAGAATGCTGAAACTGATTATGGGGCATCAGTTGAAAACAAATCACAATTTAAACTATAATCAAAAGGCCACAAAACCCGACAAAGGATTGATTGCAACATTTAAAGAAGAATAACTGACAGGATGTGCAACACAGGAAAACAAAATGTGTATAAAAATGGAGGCTTGACCACCAAACCGAGAGCATTTGTATGTAATTTGTGTTGTAAGAACAATTAGATAATGCTCTATGTTTAATGTCTCGGGACCAAAAAGGTATACAAATTATATTTCGATTGAAGAATCAATGTGCAAAGGACACGTACACTAAAAGATGTCTGTTACCTTGCTGGCAAGAACCCGCTCCCTTCTTTCAATGTACCCCAGCGGAAACCAACCTGCTCTCCCTTTGCATTCACCTTCAGCCCAACCATTATTAGAAACCTGCAAAATTGTACAGATTTTGCATTATTGGATTATGTATTCCATCTGAAGAGTTAGTCGGTTACTCTGTAGTATTAACTCCGTTCCTGAAACACCCCTGGTTGATCTTTTTGTGTAAAGGTCTAAAGGAAGTCATATTACAAAGCTAAAATGAATCATTTGTCAGGGTAACAGTGCAGATAGCAATTTAAACCCATTTACTTTTGTATAAAGCGATTTTGGCAGTGCTTGACTGCTTTCTCTTAAATGGTTCAAATCAAAATATTTAGCCAAAACAGCAAAGGGTGAAACGGGTCCGAAGTTTATTAATGAAACATACAACCTCCTAAATTGGTTTTATTCAAAGTGTTTTGACTTGTTATTGTAATAGACTAATAGTATTTGTTTGTGTAACAATTATGTAAAATCATTTATACAAATATTAAAAAAATGAAGAAAATGTGCTTGACCTGTTATACAACCCCCCAATCTTGCCACCCCAACTTCCTGATGAACCATAACACACCAAAGTTCTAGCAAACCACATACCTTTCTAATAACAACATAATCTCCAATCGATAAATTGAGCTCCACATCTGACTCGGCTGGATATGAGTACATCGCCTGAAGAAAACAGATGAGATGGAAGCAGAGCATTTAAAAACCATTTAAGCATGTTATCAGTAAAACTAAAGATTATGTTAGCTTACCTCTCCTAAAAAGTAGTCAACTTCATCATTTGAACCATTTTGTGTTGGAGATGTAAACACATCATTTACGTCTTCGTATGATGGAGGTGGAGGCATCTCTACAGATGGCGTAGGAGCTGCTTCAATTCGCTGTCTCTCCGATACCATCTACATGTTGCCCAACAAGCAAACATACCGTCAAAACAAAATTAAAGAAATTCAAGAGAAAAATCTTGTATCAAGAGGAAATATATTTTGATCTAAATTCGAGCCACCAGCATGCAGAAGGCACATAATTTCTGTTAAAAAATGTTAATGGGCCTTAAGAGGCTTGGTTTTAAATGCCTCAAGGAATATCACCTCCAGCATGACTTCATAAATACAGTTATTAGCAGATCATTGTCACTGTTGTTTCTGATTTCCGCAGAGTATGGTTTCCGTTTTAGAGTTAATAATTTGCCTAAATATTGGGTTGGATCAAGTTATATTTCATCTCCAACAAGCCAAATGGGTAGATTTAGTAGAGTTAAAAATGTAGCATGTCAAACGGGTTAAAAAGGGTCAAACGGGAGTAAAAGTTGCACAAAGTGTATTCGAATGCTTGCCTCCTAATCACATTCTTATACATAATTACGTAATGATAATAGTTGTATAGTTTTTGTAATCATATTAACACGAGTTAAGATGGGCGCTATAGGTGTCGACAGGTCAACCCAAATCGACCCTTTTGGACCCGTAATGAAAATTATTCATTGGACCCGACCTGTTTTAACATGTTACTGAACCTGCCCATCCAGCCCATTTTTCTTACTTCTAATTTATTAAGTTTTCCATGTTCCAATTCATTTTTATTAAATGCCAATGTGTCGATTCATAACTCATTATCTCATGCACAAACATGCCTATTTTGGTCCAAAACAGTCATTTTGTCAGAAATTTCTCTACTGGCATCAGCTAGATCAGTGGCGGTTATTGCATAGTTTGGTATTTTATCCTGTTGGGAATGGGATGCTAATATTACCAGGTTCATCCATAGACAGTTGCCCATGTTATATACCAAAAGGAGTACAAAATGCTTGGTACCACCCACATTGATTTACCCATCGAATACACTGTTAATCTTGGAAAATTTGTCTGTTCATCATACTAAATGGGCCCAAGACAATTCATCCACTTACATGACCATAATGGTTTAATCAACAAGGAACTCGGGATTACATGGTTTTGTTACTTGCTCAGCTCCTTATTCTATATATTCAAGTTTTGTTTATCAGTTAAAGAGAAATTGTCTAAAGTTGTCTAACTTTATTATTTAAGTCGCCACAAAAACAGATGTGATTTGTTCGATTATATGTACTTTCAAGGGTGGGATGAGACCATGGATAACATATTAATAAGATTTTAACAATAATAGAACTAATTATACCAGTATCTATTTCCATCCCACCACCACAATCTCATCAAATATCGACATTGTAAGAATAAAAAGCAGTAGATACCAAAGGTGAGGACAAAATATTGCATACCTCGCCTTCAAGCTGATCCAGAATCTGAAGAACCTTTTGGTGGTAGCGTTCTGATTCAATCTAATGAAAAGCGAATTTTAGATAACACATCATAAGATTTTTATATTATATTAGCTCATTAAGGGAAGAGGTTCTACCATGGAAATTAACCTCTGTAGGGTCATTTTTTGCTGTTGAGCTTCCACAGCAGCCATTGCTGATGCAGCTTCTCTTCCCAATATAGTCATGTTGGATTTCAGATCTTGTAGTTTAGATTCTGCTGCTTCAAGTTTAACAAGCATGTCTGGATTTCCACCCCCTTCTCTAACTCTTGCTTGTCTTTTAGAGACTTCAACAGCCTGCAAAATTCGGAGGGTAAGATGATGTGACCCTAGTGTCAGAAGATCATAGATGCTAAGTTTCAGCATTAAACAATCAACACAAAATGAACCCTATATGTGCATGAGAAAGAAAGGTAAAAACTAAACAATGAAATTAACAGGATTTAAGAAAAATATGATAAAAAAAACTCAGCAATATGATATATTCAACAGTATAACAGACAACAGTACAATGAAAGACCTGTGCTTCAGCCTCTTGTCGCATTCTGTCATAGCGTTGAGCAAGATGCCGGGCGTCTTCAAGTGGAGCTCCCATAACCATCGCTCTTAATGGTTCTGCGACCTGTGTAACATTTAGCAGTATTTCATAAGTAATAATGGTTTCAGATGGCAAAAGCCATCAAGCAATGACGTATTCTACAAAGGTCTCTCTTTATTAATCTTCTTTTTTTCTGAACGGCAAACTCACAAACTATCACACACACCTTGTCCTACTTGTAACTTGAACCCACAACCACTTGGTTGATGGCGCACCTAAGGTACTGCTCGGCCAAAGGCATGTTGGTTAAGTTTTACCTTTTATCGGGTAGGCCCACTATATTATAGGGATTCTTCTAAATGTACAGATTGAACTGCCCCATAGTTTGTTTGCATGAAAATATATTTGTAAGTAATGTATTTACCATGGTAGACTGGCAAGGATGATACGAACCTGTGTTCCAAATGACTTAAGTAGGTTTCCTCGTTCCTTCTCCATTTGGGCACGAGCTCGTGAGAAGTTCTGGGCAGCTCTAGATAGCGTACTACCACTAGTGCATGTATTCTCGGCACCATATTTCCTACTATCTTCAGACAATTTAGTTCCTGTTCAAGAAAATTATTCATGTGAATTTACAACATTATATCCATCTGATGGACTCAAACTAACATTGGAAAAAAGGCACCACAGACTTAATAACTTACCGATTTCAACTTGTTTGGAACCAGTAACTATATAACCTTCAACACCACGAACAATGTCCCTTTGGAAATGCTGACAAAGAAAGAAGAGAGGATTATAATGACGAGAAGGAACGAAATTTATGTACAATTTTGAGAGTATTTACAGTTTTTGAGAGGCAATGCAAGCCACGGCCATGGATGGTAAAAAGACAAAATTACAACATCATTTATGACCAGTAATCCAAGCAAGGAAAGAATTAACTTTATAATCAGAAATGTTAACAAATATTGTTCCTTTTGAGCTTCTAGAAATTTCTGACATTTAATCCTACAAAAGAGCATTTATTGGTTGATGTCGTAGTAGTTTTCAGCCATGACAGAAGATATATAATTGCCAAGCCTGCATGATGTTCTCATCCCTATCCCACATTTAATCAAAAAGCTGGTTTAAAGCATGTAACTTCATTTCAACATTGTTTCTCTTGACTCAAGGACTTGGTTGTTCGTTCTTTAGTACATACAAAAAAAACACCTCTAAAAGGAAGGTAAAAAGCAACCTTGGCAGCACGTGTAGATATATATAACTTCTCAAGTTTCTGATGAAGCTTGAATTCTGCCTCGTCTGTGACAACATTATCCGATCCTCCATAACCCCCACCACCAAACTGCTTGAAAACCGCCTGAAAGTAGATTATAGTTTATCATTCTAATACGGAGGGATATAAGACTCAAATTTTCAAAAACAACAGGCTTCACATGTCGCTCGCATATACATGAAATCTAGTAACAAAGATAACCAAGCAATGTTGTGTGTGCCACATAAAAGTTGATAGTATAAGAATTCAAAAATGTAACTGAAAACTTCTATAGGACTAGTGGCAACAACCCCAGCAGTAAAAAGCCATGAATGTACACCATTGGAAACTTTAACAAGTCGCTGTGGTACGTGTGCATAGGTTCTACAATTTTTCATAGGAATCATGTTGTTGGGATTTATCTATATGTAGCCAACAGATAGCAACATAAAAGTAGTGCAGATGATGCATTAAAATACCTAAATCAACTATTTTGTGGTAAGACCTAAGAGTATTGTCCTCTAGTATGGAAGTGCAAGACATGTATATGCCAGACATTTCATTAATATTCTTAAAGTCACCAACAGCTCTGCACACCATATTAAAGTACCAGTAATAATTTTAAGAACTAATGCAAGAAAAATTCCTACAAAAATTTAGTCTGCTAAAATAATTCCTTACTCCATTGATATATAATATACTGGAGTCCTAACAAGGTTGTCAAGATCGGGATCCTACCCAGGATCGTTTTTGTCTTTACAAGATCGTGATCGTAAGATCGGATCGGGATCTTAAGATCCTACTCTAATGTTATTTCTTAATAGTTTATGTAATTTTATACAAATCTACAAATTCTAATACATTATAACCACAAAATACTATGAATGTTTCATATAAATGTTGTCCTAAATTATGATTATAAAATGTTTAAAAAGATTAACATGTTGTTTTTTGAATTCTACAAACAAACAACCCATAAATTAGTAGTTTTTTAGTTTGTAATCCGAGAAGAGTAAGATCGGATCGGATTAGATCGTAAGATCGTATGGTCAAGATCGGGATCCTATAAGATCTTAAGCTTGCAAAGATCCTATGTAGGATCCGGATCGTTTTTGCTTTACAGTATCGTAAAATCGTAAGATCGCTTTACAGTATCGTAAAATCGTAAGATCCTAAGATCAGGATCGGGATCCTGACAACCATGCCTAATACTACTAGCAAACATATTACAATATTTCCATGACCATGAGTCATTCAAATGCAGATATCGAGAAAGATTTAAGATCAATTTCAGGGTATTAAATTACACTATAAATCTGCATGAGAAGTGTTTCAAAGGACCTCAAGGAAACCACAATCGTTTTAGAAACTCCATTTCTCCTAAAACTATGTTTCTAGTTGCTATCATGCTACCATCCATTTAGTAAAAAGAGGCTAGGGATGCACATGAACTTGCTTGTACATTATATTGCTAACTGGACTGTGTTTTATCGGGACACATGAATCAATTGGGAGTAAGGAACTAGATAGGCCCCACAAGCCATCAATCTAGCATTTCCCAAAAATACCCTAAGGGCACATTTGGTAGAGAGATATTTTGAGAAATGAAATAAGGTAGAGAATAGAAATGTAAGGAAATTAATTGTGTTAGAGAATTTTGTGAATTACCTTGTTTGGTATCAAGAGAATTGACCGAGAATTATTTATAAACTAATATTTTATTTATTGAAAAATAAATAAAATAACAAATCAAACAATCAATGATCTGCGTATTTGTATGTTGAGTAAATGTTCAAATTCCAAAATGAAAAATTAATATGTCGAGGGCAACATCGAGAAAAAGAAAGTGATAAATTTCAGTTCTAATACTTAATCACTGAAAAAGGATTAAACAAATAAGAAAACTTTGAGCTTGAAACAATAATAAATCAAACAATCAATGATCTGCGTTTCGTGAACATAAGTTTACCATCGTGTCAATTATTGAAACAATAACAATCACAAACAATTTTGATAGCTAGATATGGCAAATAGAGCGGGAATGGAGGACCACCACCATGGATTTTCAGATCCCTAAATGGAGAAGGGATAAGGGCTTGAAGTGTTTTAACTTTTTGCTTTTATGTACAAGTCACGTGACATCTTTGTTTTATACTCATGCAGTTATGCTCCAAATTTAAATTATCGTGTTCTATTTGATTCCATCCCAAAAGTAGATGCATTGGCCCAAGTGTAATTTAAATTCTCGAGAAATAGAGTTTCTATTTCTCAACTCTACCAAACATTGAAAATTCATCTAATTCCATCTCTTTTACCCTATTTCTCCTTACCAAGCATCCCCTTAACATTATAAACAGGATCCATTTCTTATATCACATAAAAAATTACTTAGAAGTTAATATGATCTAAGGAATACTAAAAGCTTTGTATGAGATACTTTACAAGATTTGAAATCTGTTTCCCTATCTCTCCCATCTATATGCAGTCGAATCAGATCCTACTTGCATCTACATCTCTCTTAAGGACAATTTACTATGACTAATAGTATGACCAACAAACTTTCTATATTCAGATTTACTTTGATAGCTACCTAATGCCCGATCAATACATTAATATTTGATCTTATATCAGGTAATATAAGAATATAAGATCCTCCCAAACTGAACAAAACCTTACAATCAACAATTACCAAGACTGTGAATACTTAACTTCTAAGTTCACCCAAAACATATCTAAACACTTCCATACAACACAAGTGACAAGTATCCAACCGGACCTACATATCAACCTACTAATTACTTGAAGTTTAAACTCACCATTTCCTCACTGGATCAACAATTAATACAACATATTCAACTCTGTAAGGAATCATCGACACTTAAATTTCACACAATATTTGCTATTTGTGGACTGCAAATCTCATACCAATTACAAATTAGGAAGACAACAGTTTATCCATAAAACTCAATCACAAATTATGCGGTATATCACACTATCGCAGTCACCTACAACTTACTAGAATCCAACCACTTAAAAACAAATAAACCTAATCATAACCTAAATCAAGAACTACTACATCAATACTAAGTTTCCTTAAACAACAATAGCTACAGAACAAATATAACACTTTATACAAATTTATTACAGTAACAGATTTAACTAAACTATAATATCCGAAACTAACAAGTAACATCGATCTAAAAGTCTTCCGAAATGCTATGGTTTCAAAATGACAGCAATAAACTGTGGGTGTGTGTGTGTGTTTTAAGCGTAACTCATAATCTCGAACAAAAAAGCTAATTATACAAACTCATGGTCAGTTCGTTAGGTTATGTACCCGTGAACACAATTAACTAGGCTATGAACATGTTACGATAAGCTAGGATTTCAAAATGAGAGCAACAAAATGTGAGCTCGTGTGTTTTAAGTGTAACTCATAGTCTCTAACAAATATAAAAAAATTCCCAAAATCAACAATAAGGCGTGTGCGCGTGTGTTTTAGGTGTAACTCATAGTCTCGATCGAATACAACTATAACAAATTCATTCAAAGATCGTTAACATCTGTTCTATTGCATACAAAATTAACAACGATATCAAAGTGTTACGATTTACGAACATTGTAAACATCAACTACTATAACAACATCAAATCTGCTTAAACATCGGTAACTACAAATCTTAAAATGTAACTCCTAAAGTCCTAATCTATACTACTTTATAATGCATTTAGGCCTTCTAAAATTAGAAGGCTTAAAAGTCAGAACTTTTTTACTTGCTTATTATGGAAAAATATATTATAATGCATGTAAAATTAAGATAAGGAGCTCCAATCATGAGATGACATGTGTCACTTCTTAACAAACTCCAAGCCTAACTTCTAACAAACTCCAAGCCTAACTTCTAACAAACTCCAAGCCTAACTCCTAACCACCAAAAATTAAGATAAGGAGCTCCAATTATAAAATGACATGTGTCACTTCTCAACTAAAAATTCATCTTTATTTTCAAATTAAAATATCTTTTTATCTACTTATTTATATTATAATCTAATTTCACCATATTTTCTAAAATTTTATGCTCTTTAATTCAACATCCATTTTAATATATTTTATGAGTTTTTAGTTTTATATTTTTAGTGGGTTTATTTTATTTTAATTCAAATTTTACAACTTTAACCTTTATTTCATTTATTCCAATCAATATAATCTTGATTCGTCAAAATCATATACTTTTGGGGAGTGTTTGACGAGTAAGAGATTCGAGGGTATTTTATATGCGGGAATAATGATGTCGCGTGAAAGTTACGGGTAACGAACAAACACTTACAACTAACACATATACATTCGAAGTGTTGTGAAACGAATTCACTAAACGGGTAAGCAAACACATATAACTATACTTATCGCCGCCGCTGTCACCACCTCAAAACATTTACAAAATAGTCATCGGGTATCCGCCGCCGCATTGCGCGGGTACCCTTCTAGTCTCAGATAAATAGTTTGTGTTTTTTCAAAATAAGAGCAATAAAGTGTGCATGTGTGTGTTTCTAGGTGTAATTCATACTATCGAACGAATACCAATAATTATATAACGGCTTTACAAATACATCAACATATCGCCAAAAGTTACAAACTTATCATCAGACTACATCAGCATGAAATTTACCTAAACATCAATGACTACAATTTTTTTTAAGTGTAACTCATAATCTGGAACGAATATAACAGATCGTTCTCAACTAAGCTATCATAAACATAACTACCAATGATCTAACATTCTTACGAAAAGCAACGTTTTACAAAACGAGAGCAACAAAAATGTGTCTGTTCTAAGTATAACTAATAACCTCTAACGAATACAACAAAATTTACAAATTCATCAACAGGTCGTTAACATCTAAACTATCAAAAACTACAACTTACTTTTAAACTATAACTCACAATCTCGAACAAAAATAACTTGTGTGTTTGTATGTGCGTGCGCGCGTGTGCTTTAAGTCCAGCTTATAGTCTCGAATGAATATAACAAATTTAACAAACTTATCACCAGTCATTAATTAACAGCTAATAAAGCTATCATAAACAGAATTTTAGAAGAGATAATCATCAATCAATAACTATAGTCTATAGATATCTAAAATGTAACTTGTAATCTCGAACGTATACAGCAACTTCATTAACATATCGTTAACAACTAAGCTAGAAATATAACAAAATTAACGACTATACGAAATTGTCACGTTAAGCTAGGGATTCAAATATAACAAACTAATCATCATATCGTTATCAACTAATCTATCATAAACAAAACTAATAACAATAAAATGTGTGTGTGTTTTAGGTGTAATTGATACAGTAGTCTCTAACGAACTATCAACAGATGATTATAAGCTAAGTTAATTTATACAAATTAGAAATAATACATACTTAATCGTAAATCCAGGGTTTCGAAATGAGAGGAATTAGTGTGTGTGTGTGTGTTTATATACCTGTCTGGCAACTTGTTCGCGAAGCTTCGTTGCTTGTTTTCTGATCGCTTCCATTTTATGGATTGTTAGTTTTAAGGGAGATTCGTTTCCGTTGGACGGAAGTTAGTTAACGGATCGGAATGTTGAAATGTCTTTTTTTCTTTTCAAAATGGGGAAGGTGAGTTGTAAATCTAGTCCCTGCAAAGGAAAAGTAGAGATAAAGGAAAGAAAATTAAAATTAATCATAAATAATGTTTTAAAGTTGAAGTAAAAGAATAATAATAATTTTTGTACAAATAAAAATACAATTAATCATAAATCATTTTTTAAGTTGAAATAAAGAAAAATAATTTGTACAAATTACATGTATGCCTTTCATTAGTTACAGACAAATCTTTTACAAAATGCATATTAGTATTTACACATAATATATTAGAGTTGATCGGATTGTTTGTCTGTTACTTTGAACGGAGATTCGTTTCCGTTGGTGTTGAGGTAAAAATCTGTGATTACCCGAACAATCTAATCCTTGGTTAATCCTTGACTAAGCTCTCCGGATTAGTTCCTTTCGGATCAGTAATACAAAGACAACAGCGTTAGTCTCGCCTGGGTTTTATCCCGGACCAAACTCCGTGAGAATGAGTATATTGATATGTCGGAGTAAAGTATAATGAAAATGAGTTTAGAATTAGTTGACCTTGAGTCTTGTAGCTTGGATCCTTTTATAGGAGAGGAGTTTTGTCTCACCAGAAGTCGCGTGGGCGATAGTGACTCTTTCGGGGGAGTTGACTTTACTCTTTTGGGATCCATCTGGAGAGCCAAGATTCCTTTCTTCTTATACATGGTGATGTCGGGGCCCGTTATGCCGGGGTTATGTCTAACCTCGGCATATGCTTGTCTATGTGTGTGGTCTAAATTGGCTAGTGTGCTTTATCAGGAAGGTTATGTATAGTCTTAGGGCAATTTTGGTTAAAGACAGGAGAGTTAGGTTCTTGACAATTTACTAATATGCTTGGGGTTGTATGTTGGGACATCGCCAACATATCCCCAGTATCATGTTAATGAATGCATTAGTTATATGATATTGGGAGTATGTAGTGAACCTCGTGAGTGTTTCCCGGCTAGTTCCTCTTTCCTTCTTAATAACCTTCTCTTTTTTTTTTTTTTTTTTTTTTTTCTTATGCGGTGTGACACGTCGGTGGACACGTGGCAATGTGATGCAGCGATGTTGGGACACGTGGCCTGGGCGCGTCTTTGTGCGGTGAGGATGGTGCCACGTCGTCGTGCGACACGACGGGACGCCCGACTACTTCCTTATTTCGCCTATAAATACGGTTGTGATCCTTCTTTTTACCACAGTAAAATTTTTGCATTCGCACTCTTTCTCTGCGTTATTTGGTAGGACGATTTTGTTTGCTCTCGTCTTCTATTCGGTATTCTTAGTTTTCCTCTCTAGATTTTAAGGTGTGATTATTCCCTTGGCTAAAATGTCGAGCCGTCAGGCTCATCGTGCGCTCGGGGATCCGGGCGGTTCCAGGGTCCGCCGCACCCAAACCTAAATTTGACTTGAAAATATACTTCCATTATGACCGACAAATCATTACAATGGGCCGTGAAGGAATTTGGGATACCTCAGGCCTTCATCCGAGGCTCATGGGATGGTTTTACCATGGGACGACTAGGAGATGATGCCATAGGATTGTACTTAGAATATTTTATTGAAGGTGGAATTTCCGTCCGTTTTCTAGTTTTCTTTTGGACGTTCTTCATTACTATAAAGTTCATATATCCCGATTAGTGCCGATAGGTTTACATGGGTTACACTTTTTGAGGTATATAGTAGTAGCCTTATATTACTCCACGACTTCGTTGTTTGAGCTTTCTATAAGTTACATAAACAAGGTCATTGGTTCACTTTTGCTAAGCGGGATGATGGCAGCGTAAGGTCTGTTTTCAAGAGATCTTGTCGGGTTGAAGGGTTGGAAAAGGCAATTCTTTTAATTGACCGCGGGCGATACCTTTTCCATGCAGTGGGGCACCACGATTCGAATATCTCGATCCTTTTCCAACAGAATTTTCCATGCCTCAGCGGATCTCATGTCAGCTAATGTTATAGATTTGATAAAAATTCATGGGTTTTTGTATGTCGTGGGTTTGTCATCAAATGGAAATATCCAGACTCTGGGGCTCACGAAGGATCTTAGGGAATGGTACTTGGCACCGCATTTTGTCTTTATTAGTTTAAGATTTTATGTTTTCTTGTGACTAACATTTTCGTATGTTTTGCGGTTTAACTATGTCCGACTATCTCATCAAGCCAAACTTCCGTGAGGGGCATCTATGACCCGAGGGATAAGTATCGGGAGGACAGGCTCACTGATGCATGTTACCATTCCTAGTCCGGCCGATGCTGCGGTTCATGAAGGCGGAGAGCAATGAAAAGGGTCGGTGGCCGACCCAAAGGTTTTGAAGCCAAGGACAAGAAGAAAAAGGCTGCGGAGGCGGCTCGGGGTTATAAGCGCAAACGTCAAGTTGGGAAGGAGGCTCAGGCGACCGGCGTGGGAAGAAAAGCCCCACCCAGTGGTTAACACGGATTCCTCGCGAATCTACGGCCGGTGAATACCATTCTGCAGGAGGTCAGCAAGTGAGCGATCCACCTCGGTTGATAAAGAGAATTTGGAGGTCACTCCGACCAGAGTTAGAGAATGCGGATGTTGGGGTTGATTTAACGGCGGGCGGATCCCAAGATCGAATCCGGATCAGAAGGATCATAATCTTGAGCTTCTCAATTTGTTGAGCGGCTGCTCCAAACGAGGATGGTGAGTTGGTTTCCTTCTTTCGAATCGCTTTTCTTGTTGCTATTTATTCATGTGTGCTTATCATTCATTTTGTAATATTTGTAGCGAACCTCCTCGCTGCGTCGCGAAGGTAAGGTGCTTGACGAAGAGGAAGGCGCGTCGTCCGGTACTACCTACGTCTTGGGGTGGTCGATAAAAAGGATAAGCGGGTTAAGGGTGCGAAATGCAGAGATCGATGGTTCATTTGCCTCCCCTAGCGAAGAGGAGTATATGCAAACCTTATCGGACAAGGCGGCCCGAGGTCATGGGCTATTCGGCGGGGTTCTCTCGCTTTTGTGGATTTACTTGTCCGTTTTGAGAGCCTCGATCTGGACCATAGGGAGTTGGCCGAGGAGCATAGTGGTTGTGAGAAGGCGGCTAAGGATAACTTCGCCTTTTTGGATAAGACTTTGGGGAATTGAAGGCGGCGGATGAGCTCGGAGAGGTTTGCCGGGAAGAGGCTTTGAAAAAAGCAGTGCGTACTCGGAGGCCAAGAAAGTCGAATGGTCTAAGTTATCCCAAGCTCGGGGCGAAAAGATATCCGGTTTAGAAGGAGTTGATGGAGACAAAGGGCTCAAAGAATGAAGAAGAAGAAATCTTTGCTCTGTTGAAGCAACGTCAAGAGTCGGTAGTGGCGGCGAGAATCTGGAGATCGAAAAGTCGCATCTTGTTAGGGATTTCATCCCACTTTTGTTGCTCGTCTTCATGGGAGTCATGAGTATAAGGCTTCATTGGCGCTCCTTTAGTCCGAGTGGGATGGGTGGGTGGTTGGACGGGGTGTCGATTGGTCGTTCGGAGGAGGAGGTGAAGAAGATATTGGCCGACACAGAGGATTTGGACGTGGATGCTCCTAACAAGTATTTGGCTATGTACGATGAACTTTTTGTCAAGGAGTATCCCTATGTCGCCAAGGTTCGAAATGCCTGCCACCGTCCGTTTGCTTTTATCTCGGCCTTGATGCCTGATCCTGCTCCGGAGCGTGCCTTTGTGGAAGAATTAGATGATGAGGGTAAGGACGGGGAGACCAGTGTTCCTCCTAAGTGAAGCTTAGTTACTTTTATTTTGGATGACTCCTTTGTAATGGATATGTTCTTAGAACAATGTTATTTGTTGAAGCTTGTAATGTTTAAGGAAATTTGTTTTGGGAATCTTTATTTGTTTAATGAAATCGTTAGTCGTTCTTCTTCGTGTATCTCTCGGTGTGTATATTCATCATTTTTTTTTGTCTTTGGATATGAACCATTTCGTTTACTTGACCACCTCATTAAGGTATAAATCGTTCGGTGTACCCATTCGGTATATGGCAATCTCCTTTTGGATATGAACCACTTGATATGGCACTTGGGCAACCCTTTTTGGGTATAAACCGTTCGGCGTTTGGCAATCCTTTTTGGATATGAACCATTTAATATGTCACCTGGGCAACCCTTTTTGGGTATAAACCGTTCGGCGTTTGGCAATCCTTTTTGGATATGAACCATTTAATATGTCACCTGGGCAACCCTTTTTGGGTATAAACCGTTCGGTGTTTGGCAATCCTTTTTGGATATGAACCATTTAATATGTCGCCTAGGCAACCCTTTTTGGGTATGAACCGTTCGGCATTTTATGGCAATCCTTTTTGGATATAAACCATCTTTGAACATCGATCATTTTTCCGGAGGTCGCGAGCCTATCGGGAGATCATTTACTAATTATGTTCAGAAGACAAAATGTGCGGAAAATTGCCCCTCCGACATCCGGGGGGCTAATCTTTTCATTAATAACATGTGTCAACAAACGCCTCGTGGGCTTTACGGTTACAACGTTTTTCCTATAAGAAACATTTCCTTAGGTTCACCGCGTTCCAGGTGCGGGGGACTTCTTTTCCTTCGGCAGTTTGCAACTTGTATGAACTGTTATCGTATGCCTCTATCACTTGGTATGGGCCTTCCCGTTGGGTCCCAACTTTCCTAGGTCTTCTTGCCTGGGCTTCATTTTTCCTATAGGCGAAGTCTCCTACTGAGTTTTCACCTCTAACTCTTGGTTTGTATCTTGCTCCATCTTCTTTTTGTATCGGCTTCTTCAACACCGAGTCCTTCTTTCTTCCAATAAATCTAGGTTTAAACGCCTTTCCTCTTCGCTTCCTTCTTGGTCATCATCATAGTTCGGAAGGTGGGCATGCCAATTTCATGAGGATCACGGCTTAGCTTCCGTATGTCAAACTGAACGGTGTTTCGCCGTTGCTTGTCTTCAAGGACGTCCGGTGAGCCCACAAAACGTTTGGTAGCTCATCAACCCATCCGGATCTACTTCTGCCTAGTCTTGTTTTGAAACCGTGCATCAAGCTTTTGTTGGCCCGCTCTACCAGACCGTTGGCTTGAGGGTGTGCCACAGCAGTATTTATCTGTTTGATATTGAGCTTTTCGCACCACCGCTTGAAGGGATCATGGATGAAGTTGCTGCCGTTGTCAGTTACAATTATGTGCGGCAAGCCGAAGCGACACACGATGTTATCCCATACAAATTTTATGACTTCTTTTCACGTGGTCTTTGCGGGGCTTGGCCTCCATCCATTTTGTAAAGTAGTCGATGGCCACGATGACATATTTTACTTTCCGGGCGCTTCACGGAGGGGACCCAGCACATCCATTCCCTATTGGAAAAACGGCTAGGGAGACATGATAGAAGTCATAAGAGTCTTTGGTAACTTGGGAACCGGGGAGTGTATTTGGCAGGACTCGCATTTCTGAATGACCTCTCTGGTGTCCCTGTGCATGGTTGGCCAGTAGTATCCCTGCCTGATTAGTTTAGCCACCACAGATCTTGGGCCGGAGTGCATGCCACATGCCCGCCGATGCACTTCCCTTATTACGTAATTGGCACATAATGGACCCACGCACCTCAACATTGGACCTAAATATGACTTCTTGAATAGCACCCGTCCTCCATTGTATAATGGGGTATCTTCATCCATGAGGTTCTTGCTTCGTTTTCATCATTCGGCCATTTTCCTTGATGTGCACGGATGATCGGGGACATCGATTTTCCTCCTCTTCTTCCACTATTGCTCGATAACTTTCTCTTCCGTCGATGGTGTCTCAATACTTCTAAAGTATTTCCTTGGTCAAATGGTCAAATCGACGGATGCCAACTTGCTTAACACATCGGCCTTCTGGTTCTGTGCCCTGGGGATATTTTGTATTCTGAACCGTTTGAAACAACCAATGTATTCTTTTGCCTTAGCTAAATATCTCGCCATGCTTTCCTTGTAAGTGGTGAACTCTCCATTGATTTGGCTTGACACGAGGTTGGAGTCTACCTTAGCACTTAGCACTTGGATCTTCATGTCCTTTGCTATCCTTAGTCCGGCCGAGAATGCCTCGTATTACGCCTCGTTATTTGTGTTGGGAAATTAAGTCGAAGGCGTAAGTGTACTCTGTTTGGTCGGGACTTATCGGCACCAACCACTCAGAGCCTTTCTTGTTAGACGCTCCATCCGTGAGCAGTGCCCATTCCTCCTCCTCATTGTAGAGATGTTGCATATTTCTTTGCTTTTCCTTCTCCCTACTTTGCCGACCGGTATCTCATTTATGAAATCTGCCGGGACACGCCCTCGACGGCGTTTACGGGGATGTAAGTAATCTTGTATGCTCCCAACTCTACCGCATATTTCATCGACTTCCAGAAGATTCGGGCTTGCTCAACACGTCACGGATGGGTTGGTCCGTGATCACCTTGATGTGATGTGCTTCGAAATACCTCCGGAGTCTTCTAGAAGCGGTCTTAGTAGGGCCAAAGCCAATTTCTCTAGAGGAGCATAGTTTCGTTCGGCATCGTGGAGTGTTCTCTGACATAGTGCACGGCATTTGTTTACCTTCCTTTTACCATCGACCGGTAACTTATGGCTTCTTGGTGCCGCTAGATACAAAAAGATCCTCCCCGCTCAAGGGCATTAGATTGGGTAGCTCTAAGATCACACTCTTCATCTTACGAAATGCCTCTTGACCTCCTCGCTCCACGGTTATCCTTTTGGTTGTCTTTCGTGACACTTTTTAAAGTGTTGAAGAAGGGCAAAGCTTTTCGACCGATCGAGATAGGAATCATTCATAGTCACGACTTCCGTGAGGCTCTGCATTTCCTTAAGTGTTGGGCGATTGCATGTTGGCTATCGCCTTCGTTTTCTTCGGGTTGGCTCTTATTCCTTCGGATGTTACTACATAACAGAGAATTTTCCTTCTTCCACTCAAAAGAGCACTTTTTAGGGTTGAGCTTCATGTTGATCCTTGAGGTTGTCGAACGTTTACGCCATGTCCGCCAACAATTCTACTTCACTTCTGCTTTTGATCACCATATCGTCGACGTACACTTCCAAATTCCTGCCAATTTGCTCCTTAAAACTTGAATCCACCAGTCTTTGGTACGTCGCCCCGGCATTCCTTAAACCGAAAGGCATTTTGGTGTAGCAAAAGGTTCCATGTTATGTGTAGAAGGCTGTTTTCTCTTCGTCCTCTTTGGCCATCTGGACTTGGTGGTACCCCTTGTATGCATCAAGAAAACACTTGTACTTGTAACCCATTACAGACTCTATTTTCCAGTCGATTTCTGGGAGTGGGTAGTAGTCCTTCTAATCCTTCGGGCACGAATCATTGATGCTTTTGAAAGCCATGCACATTCTCCATGATCCGTCCGGTTTCTTTACCAACACTGGATTGGAAATCCATGTAGGATATTTCACTGCCCGGACTATTCCTGCTTTCAGCCATTCTTCTACTTCGGTGTTGATTGCCTGATTCTTTTCAGCCGAGAAGGTTCTCTTTTTCTGAGCTATTGGTATGTCATTCACGTTGACATTCAGTTTGTGCTCTATGACTCGACGGGGACTCTGTCATGTCGGCGGTTGCCACGAATACATCCTTGTTGTTTTCGATGGTTCTACCAACCTCTTGCATTCTTTGGAAAAATTGCCCCGATGGTAATCATTTGCTCGGGGGTGGGGTTTATCATTACTTCTTGTTTTGTTACCATACCCTTCTTCTTGAAGGGCATTCTCTACCCTTGCTTTCCGGCCCCTTTGTCATGAAGTGTTTTCTAACCTCCTACATTCGAGATGATTATTGATCGGTAACCAAGGTTGCCACTCCCTTGGCGTTGGGAATTTTATCATGGAGTGGATGGTTGAGGATCGCCTTAATTCCTAATACCGATCGTCCAGGATAATGTTATATGGGAGGGATCTTATCACTAAAACGTCATTATGGTTCGTGATATATACCATCGTTTAAAACAAGCGTTTAGGTCTATTTTCGAGGGCTTTATTGCCGCTGAGAATCCTACTAGAGGTGTGTTCGTTTCTCTTAGCTTTCCTTTGATTTCTGGGCATAGGTTTTGAAAACAGTGTTCGTATATGACTTCCACGGCTGCCCCTGGGTCAACATAAACCCTCCTCATAGTGTAACCTTCCACCTTTGCTTCGATTATCAGCGGCTCCTCGGAAACATCTCCGGGCAGAATGGAAGGGAATGCTATAGGGACATTCATCCAATCCTCCTCTCGGCTGCTTGTCTTCCTTTTTCTATCGTCTCTTCCGCGGGATACCATGTTTATTATCCTTCCTCTGCCGGCCGATTATCTCCGGGGTTTCTTCCCTTTGCTTCACTTCCTTTAATAAATGATCCAACTTGCCCGTCTCCAGGCTACCACTTATTTGTTCTTTGAGTTGGTAGCAATCATTGGTGAGGTGACCTTTCTCACCATGATAATCACGAACTTATCTAAATTTTCTCTCTTGGTGCTCCTCTCAGCGGTGCGGGTGGTGGTAGCTTTAGTTGGAGTTCCGTTGCAAATTTCTTTAGGTGCTTTTGAGAAAGCTCAAATCAATGGGCGATATCATTCTGTAATGGTTCCTCCGTAATCGCCTCGGTGGTCGCTTACATAGTTATCGATCCTTGTCGGGTAGTAGGGATTATCTTGGCCGGATTTTTGTTCCGTTCTTCGGTCTCCTCTTCGTTTGTCGGGGAGGTTCGCCATTCGGAGGGTTCGATATGGCTGACTTCCTGTGTATAACTTGCGGTTCCATTCCCCTTTAGGGAGTTCCGTGGTGTTGTAGGCTTCCGAACGTACAAAATCGTCTACCCTCTTCATCATTTCCGTGACTGTTTTGGGAATTATGTCTGAGAATCGTTTTACCAATTTCGGGCATTTGCTTCCGTTGGTGAATGAGGATATCTGCATTATTTACGGCACCCTGGGATGTAGCTAGCTTAAATCGGCCCATCTTTCCTTGAACTCTAGCGGGGTTTCATGAGCCTTCCATACGATATTTGTGAGTTCCATCGGTCTTTTAGACATTTCCTCTGACGCGAACCTCTCTAGAAGCTCTCTGAGCTCCTCCCGGTATCAATCTTGCTGGTTGGTGTCGCTCGAACCACCCGCTTCTTGGACCGTCAAAGTTCTTTGGAACATCCAGCACCATACCGGCATTAGCCGGCCGCCATGGTTTCTTTGCCGGAGAAAGCGAGTAACGTGGTCATCCGGGTGCGAAGATCCGTTGTAGAGTTTTATGTTCTTAGGCGACTCGTGTCTTGGTCGTGAACTCTACTATCCGTCGCGTGAGCGGGATGCAGGGGCATCTTTGTATGGTTTGTGCGGGTCTTCCGACACCGCTTCCTTTGGGTCTTTTCCTTTTCTACTCGGGTGGGTCCTTGACTTCATCTCCAAAATCTATCCGTATGGGTTGCAACGGGCTTTTTCCTTGGGTGTTATCTTTGTTGTATCAAGGCCTTTAGCGATGATATGTGGTTTAGTATTTGTTCCTCTAAGTTAGGCGGGTTGCCTCGTGCGTGTTCCGTGGAGGGACACGAGGTGTTCGGTGGTAGGACCTGCCATTTTCTAGTGTTGGTAGTTAGAATAGCGGTCCCACGGATGGCGCCAATTTGTTGAGGTAAAAATCTGTGATTACCCGAACAATCTAATCCTTCGGCTAAGCTCTCCGGATTAGTTCCTTTCGGATATGTAAATACAAAGACAACACGCGTTAGTCTCGCCCAGGGTTTTATCCCCAGACCAAACTCCGGCGTGAGAATGAGTATATTGATATGTCAGAGTAAAGTATAATGAAAATGAGTTTAGAATTAGTTGACCTTGAGTGCTGTAGCTTGGATCCTTTTATAGGAGAGGAGTTTTTGTCCTCACCCGAAGGTCACGTGGGCGATAGTGACTCTTTCGGGCGGGAGTTGACTTTACTCTGTTTGGGATCTGTCTGGAGAGGGTCAGTGGTTCTGACCAAGATTTATTTCTTCTTATACATGGTGATGTCAAGAGCCCGTTATGCGAGGTTATGTCTAACCCTCGGCGTATCTTAATCTATGTGTGTGTCTAAATTGGCTAGTGTGCTTTATCAGGAAGGTTACGTATAGTCTTAGGGCAATTTTGGTTAAAGACCAGGAGAGTTAGGTTCTTGACAATTTACTAATATGCGGGGGTTGTATGTTGGGACATCGCCAACATTAGACGGAAGTTAACGGATCGGAACGTTGAAACAAATTGTTTCTTGTCCTTTTTGTTTTCAAAATGGGGAATTGAATTAAAATGTGAGTTGTAATATAGTCCTTTGACTATATTACAAGTTTGAGACCTCATGTAACCCTTAAACATGGGTTTCATAAATCCTCTAAAGTTTAATTTCAATATAATAAGATATGCTAGTATTATTTTAGTGGAATTTCGAATTTTAGTATAAATAAAGATGATAAATTAAAGGGCTTGATTTGTTTCCTCCTTACAAAAACTTCATCTAATCATTTCGCAATTTCGTGGCTAACATGTAGGTTTTTGAAATAAAACTTGGTTTTAGTGAACCACTTATCAAATTTTGAAAAGCTTTTTTTTTTTACTCACAAAAAGTGAACATATCATATTTACTTTCATTTTAATAGTATTATTATAGTAATATTTTTAATTCTAATTATATTTTATAAAGCAAACAATATTTTTGACTTTAACATATTTCTTCTTCTCACTTTTCTTTCGACATAATCCTAACTCCCCAATCTTATTCAAAACTCATAACAAACCAAACGCACACTCACTACCATCCCCTAACAATTAATATTTTTTAATTAAAATCCACTTCTACCATTCTTTTTCTAAAAATAATATATTTCAAATTCATTAATTGTTAGGCGAAACAATTTACACGATTACGCCAATCATTTAATTATTTTTAGATAGATGGGCACTTTCATATAATTTTGACAAACTTGTTTTATTTTGATTTTTTTAGGGTTTTTTTGTTACAATAGTATGCATGATATATCATACTGATATAATACTAATATGTAAATTTGAACACTAGTCATTCTGTTGTAAATTGGGCATAAGTATTTGTGTAGAACTCCAAATGATTCACCGTTTTTTACACTTAAAGATATCAATATAGTTTATTAATAGAAGTTGGAGACAATATATGAATTTTTTTGGATATTCAAACTCGCTTGACATATCACATTTGATATAACACTGATTTGTAGATTCGAAAACTGAACATGTTGCCGTAAAATAGACATAAGTACTATTTTTCAATACACAAAATGATGAATCTTTTGGAATTGTATACAAATACTTGTGCTCATTTTACGACAATATGTTGATTGTTCGTACTTATATATTCGTGTTATATCACATATGATATATCTAACGAGTTTGAATATCAATTTTTTTTTCCTTCTTATGTTTCTCAAACTTTTATAAATAAATTGTATTGATTTAGAGGTTCAAATATTATGCGTGATATATGGTTAGAAAGCTACGTATGTACATTTTTCAATGCAAAAATAGTGAATATTTTGGAGTTCTGAACAAATACTTATACTAATTTACGACATCATGTTGAGTGTTCGAACTTACAAAGTAGTGTTATTACATCAAATAAAAATATGTAAAAAAAAGATAAAAGAAAACAAGATTTGTCAAAACTTAAAAGTATATTAAGTGACAATTTATTAAAAGATAATTAAATGTTTGTTGCAATGATGTAATTTATGTAACTTAGTGAGATATGTAATTATTTTTTTAGGGATTAGGTCCTAGAATAATAGTGTACTTTTCAAATGTACTTTTTTAAAGTTGTAGAAATGTAACAAACTATTATAAGTGTTTCAATTTGGTACAAGATAACGAAGTGTCACATTATAAACAGTGTCACGTGTTAGACTTTGATGTATGATATGTTATCATCACGTACCAAATTGAAATACCAATGAAAGTTTGTTTACATTTTTACAACTTTTAAAAAAATTCACGTACCAAATCGGTACATTAAAAAAAATACATTTCTATTTTTTGACCTGATTATTTTTTAAAGATTATTTTGTAAAGAGATAGGAAGTGGTTTTTATTTAAAAATATAACAGTTAATCGGTACCAAATCGGTACATTTACAAAATAAGTGCCTGAAATTTGTCAATCGCTATGAAAAAAATAATAGTCATAGTTGATTTGATATTGTAAATTAGTTTTAAAAAACAAAACTAAATCATCAAAATATATTTGTGATAAAAAAAGATTTGGCGAGATGCCAAAATGAAAACTTGTTCCTCAAACAAAATTAAAAAAACCCTTTCTCTGAAATTCTTTACCCCCAAAACAACTTCTCAGATTGAATTAACCACCCTCACACACAGACACACACACACACACACACGTGATTGGATACAATTTTGGTCATCTGAAAACGGCTCAAAAACAGGTATTTTGATTCTATTACTTTTATTTATTAAGAAGTTGGTTTAACCTTATCAATCATTGTACCCTTTTACAAAATTGCAGTGTTTGTAAAATTTTAAATGGTATGCACTATTCCTTTGCTTCCAAGGTAATCATCCTTGTTTATGCTTATGCATCTCTTTAATTGAAGTCTACGTATATATATGTGTATAGTTTTCTATGTGTTTGTGATATTGCGAATATAACTGCACATAACATAAGTCCACAAGACTGTACAAATCAGTGTCTCAGATGGTTTCTAATGTGACTCGAATGGTTTCTACATGTCTCGGATGGTTTTCATAATTACGTTGTTGCAGGGATTTAAGTTTAACAAGGTTAAATTGTTATTGAATTTACATGCAGTAAGGGACTATAAGTTTGGCCATTTGGAGGAACTCAAGTTAGTAAACCATAGAGAAAAAGGAGCACTTTTAATGTAAATTAAGTATTTTTTTTTTTTTTTTTTTTTTTTTTTGGAGTAAATGTACATTACCATTTTAGTTAAGTGTGGAATTGGTGGAACTTTGTTTGTATCTTTTGTATTTCTTACTCTTGCTTAGTTAAATTACTAAACCATCTTGTAAGATTGAACGATGACATGGCTCATTGATTATGGTTTCCTACTAAACGCATTGTGATAATTTGTTTTGTGCATATATTATGGTTTCCAATTTGAAAATCATATAACTTAATACATGTTTTGTATTTGATTCCTCCCGAACTACCTTCTTTTATTTCTCCGTCACACTTATCAACCGCTTGTGAACGGTCAACCGTAACAGATGATAAAAGGGCTTACAAGTGAATCTGCTTGGCCGAGAACCATGGCCACGAACACATCCTAAGGCTTTCCACAAGCTTCTAAACCAAAGGCAATCCACAATTAACCTTGCTCCATGCAGTTTCACCAAGATCACTTTATGATTTTGGATTTTCATTGTTTTTCTTGATTTTTAGTGTTTTTCGAATTTTAAAGACTACACTTGTTTTAAGGTTTCTAAAAGCTTTAAAACTTTTGTCAGGAGCTTATGTGAGCTTAAAGAGTCCATTAAACAACTTCATAACATGAAATTGAAATGACATGAAAATTAAAGGTAATTAAGCAAAAACTTGAAACTGAAATGATACTTGAAATTGAACTGAAAATAAAGTTTCATTACACTAATTTGATGAAAATACAACATTGAAAGCAATAAAATGACTTGAAATTAAAGAAAGCATTGATTCAACAGAATCACAATAAACTTCAATGAAAACCATCATTATCAATGAGAATCAAACTGTTTCAACTCTTTTGTACACGATTCACATAAAACACATTTTCATGATATTTGTAACATTTATAAAGTCATTTGTGTGTTTTGGTGTTTTTGTGGTTTAAACAATATAAAATATATGTGTATTTAGACACATATCAAATCCCCACTAAACTATTGCTAGTCCCTAGCAATATTTATGAAGTTTTAATGGATTTTAAAGAACTCTTTACCAAAAGCCATCACTTGGAGTAGCCAATTGTTTGAGTTCAAGTAAGAACCTTGGTACAACGATAACCAAATGATTTTGAGCAAATCATAAGTCAGAACGGTTTTGATTTGTCTTTACCAAAACCGTTTATTCGGACTAGCCAACTCTTAGATAAATTATCAATATTATCTTTGGTGAGTCGATTACCAATTATGGTTTTCAATCGCCTTTACCACAAGCCATAAACTTGCGGGCTAGCCAACTCTTCACTAATTAAAGATATGGTGAAATGAACACCATACAATTTTGGGCAAATTGCAAGCCATAAGCGGATTTGAGATATCTTTACCAAGAGCCGTTTGCTCATGGATTAGCCAATCCTTATGTGGGTTAGACATGGTGGATGATTATCATTTGTTGTGTTTAGTACATAGTACTTCCACTAAATTTTTTTTTAAATTTGGCCATTTTGGGGAAAAAGGGACTAAAAGGTACATTTATGATCAAATTCGCTGAATTTCCCCACACTTAGAAATGAATATTGTCCTCAATATTCAAAGTTCGATTATTATGCCGAATCCTTGAGCGTAAAAGATAACATTTCTAGCCAAGTGTAGAAACACAACAATTATTCTTTTTTTTTTATTTTTTTTTTTTTTTTTTATAATTTTCATTCATTTTTAGATCTATATACAACATGTGGGCATCTCCCACACTTGAGTGGTACACACGGGTGAAAACCCATGTTTAACTCTGTTTTTGATTCTGAGTCGCTAGCTTGACTCGACCCAATTAAATGGTTCATGGAAATGGTGGATGAGAAATTGGAGTGGGTCACCACTCATGAATTATGAATAGGAAGGTAAGGAGAATATTTTGGTTTTGATTTTATAATATAAGCAGAAAAGTGAAAATGTTTTGTAAAATCTTTATATATATAGAAACAAAAGAAAAAATATTTTTGTGTTTTATATTGTTTTGGAAATGAAATATGATATTATGTATAATATAAATACAAGGGATACATATTTCAACAAAACACAAATAATGTTCTGACACACCTCCGGCAATGCGCCAAAATTTGATTCCTCCCGAACTACCTTCTTTTATTTCTCCGTCACACTTATCAACCGCTTGAAGCGGTCAACCGTAACAGATGATAAAGGCGACGACCGGGAGAGAATGCAAGTTTACCAAGTTTGAATATCCTTGGATCGTTTATGTCCCGGTGAGGCGTGATATCACGAATACAATGACTTGTGATTTGCTAAAATGATATAGAATATACAAAAACAAGAATCGATTGACTAACACCGAATGTGAATAGTAATAGCTACACACACTAGTTCAATTAAGAAACGTCAATCGAAACCTAAAACGTAAAAGATAAACAAGCGTCGTTTAACTTTAAATTAAGCGTAAACGTATAAAAACAAAACGATTATAACTATAGTAAGGATTTGCATGTCTTAGCAACTTAAATGCAAATTAAATATAATTTAAATATTTAACTATAATTTACAAATTATATAAAAGTTAAGAAAATCTAAAGAAAACTAAAATATATACATGTATGTAATAATTACACAAATGAAACAAAATAAAACAGGAAAGGGAAAATAAATGATTATACTAAGGAAATTAAAACCTATAAAAATTTTGAAGTCATTTTAATTCTATTTTTACAATTGTTTAACGATTAAAATCTAAAAATTTACGTTTACTGAATTTTATGTAAGCGTACAAAATAAAAGCGTGAATTCAGGTCAATACAACTCTCACAAATGTAAAATTATATTTTAGAATCCTAAAAGATAAGAAAATTATTAGAAAATTAAAATAAATTTTACACTATTAAATTAATTAATATGAATTAAAATGAATTAAATGTATTTAATAATGAATTAAATAACAAGAAAATCTAAAAGTAATTTAAATAAATAAAATAAAGAATCTAAAAATCTAAAATATCATAAAATGAATTATGAAACTGAAAATGTATTTTATACATAATTATTCTATTTATTATTAATTATTTACTATTATTAATTACTAAAACTATTATAGATTTATTAAAAATATTAAATGAGTAAAGAAAAATCGAAACTAAAAATGTTACTACTATAAGAAATAAAATGTGCAAAACATAACGAGAAATGAGCTAGCCTAGGTGGGTTATGCGGTGAACTTGTCACCGAGGAACTGGGTTCGAATCTAACACACAACCTTTTGCACTTTATTTTATTTTGGATTTTTCTTTTGCAAAGCTGCACATTAAGCTAAAATATGGAACTTTAACAAAAACAATTTTTCAAAACTTGGAAATAAGCTCATGGGAGCTTATTTCCTCCACGATGAAACATTAAGCCAAAAGCTTAAATAGAAGCTATCACTAGGTGTTAAAGCTTGGCTTTTGGGCTTTCGTTTAAAGGACTAGTATATATCGATATTATACAAGTTAACGAAAACAAAACTTATAAAACCTAGAAATAAGCAAATTATGAGCTTATGAGTCCAACAGTTAAGCTTTTGGCTTGATTGTTGGAACTCAACAAAATAAGCTTGAAATAAGCTATCAAAGGAAACAAAAGGTAAAAGTATATATGTACAAGTATAATAGGTGTATATGAACAAAAATAAGCGAGAAGTGCTTATAAGCATGAGCTTATGGTTTAGTCAATTTAGCTTTTGAAATAAACTTGGATGGAATGGAGCTTCAAAGAACTTGTAATAAGCTCCATACTAAAAAGTAAAGTATAAAATATATTTGTACAAGTATAATGGACTAGAATATATAAGCTTGTGCACTTGGAATTGGAAAATAAGCTTGAAATAAGCAAATAAGCACTTCCAATTACTTCGTAGATCAAACAGTCCCAACCATGGCTCGCAACTTTTTGAATGGCCATTTAAGGCGACGGGTTAAGCTCAAAATGGCAAAATGAAAGTTGGAGTTGCAAGATGACCCGGTGAGCTTTCCAAAAGCCTAAGTTCACTCTGTGAGGTTCACGAGATGAGCTTGTGAAGCTTATGAAAATCCTTCCATTTGGTGAGTAAGATGGCTACCAGGACACTTAGAAAATGGGACAAACAAAAAGCTCATTGCGACCCTAGATAACAAGCTATAAAATTGAAAAGTAAACTTGGAACCTCAAGATGGCTAGGTTGGCTATCCAAAGAACCAAGATTTACAAGCTATGGTACACTGGAAAGCTTTTTGTGAGCTTATGAAGAAGCTATGAGTTCACTGATTTCTTAGTGTACTCAGTGAATTAGTAATAAGTTAAAGCTACTTGCTACCCTATTTAATAGGCTGCAAGGTGAAAATTAAGCACAGGATCATCAAGTTGGGTGGATGAGCTTCTCAAAAAGCTAAACCACACATGCTTATGACCATAATTGAGCTTATTAGAGCTGAAGGTAATGGTGCAAGTTCAAAGATTGAACTGTTGTGAGTGGGCAAACAACAAGCTCTAAGACTTATCAAATAAGCTCATGAGAGCTCAACCAACACTGAGACATTGAGTATGAATGGATGGCCTCACAAGAAGCCAAAATTCACAAGCTCAAGCTTAGTGGGGAACTTTCATAGGCACAGGAAAACAACTCCACTTCCACTGCTTGCTTGATGGAAGGAGTAAGATGGGACAAAAGGATTTGGCTATTAAGCTATCTAGATAAGTGAAAATGGACAAATAAGTATAAACATTACAACTAGACCATAAAGGCTACACAAATAAGCCAAATTCACAAGCTAAGGTCAACTTCACAAGCTTTTGCAAGCTTGAACTTGACACCTAAACACAATGCATGTGGCATGTTTGCAGAGACAAGGTATCAACATAAAGCTAATAAATAAGTACTTTAAAAGCTGATTAAAAGTAAGCTATTATTTTTATATTTTTGTTTAGCAACTAGACTTTAATACCCTAAGAGCTTTTAAGCTAAAACTTATTATTAAGCACACAGTAAAAAGATCTTTTTTAATCAAAAACGACCTAATGAAAATTTGACTTTTAACAAGAACACTAAAGTTTGACTAATATGAAATTATAACTAATCCTACTGACTAAATATGGAATATTAAACATAAATGACATGAAATTATGAAAGATTAACAACTTGTAGACAAGTATGCAAGGTTATTAGACATGACAGGTCTCACAATACTCATAATAGAGGATCAAAGTGTCAATTTTGACCTTTATCATGATATACCACTAACCGAAACTATCAATGAGTTACTAAGACCATGTTGAGTCTACATAAAACAAGAACAACACCCTTCATAGCCTATAACTCGGATCGGTCATCACATACAAACAACCCTTAAATGATCATGAAGTGAACTTTTCAAAGCAAATCAACATGTAAACCCAATCTTTACAATCCAGAGAATCCAAAGTGTCAAAATGGATCTTTTTTAGCATAAACAAATAGTCACAAAAGTCTATACCTAGGATTATCAAAAATGGACATATTGACAGTGAAAACGCAATATCAAACCACAAAGCAATCCAAAACATACCAACCTATTATCAAGCTATAATATCATTAACTAATAACATATAAACACAGAAACATTATAATTAAAACAGATAGATAACTTAAGCATAAAAAGCAAAAATTGTAAAAGTGGACTTACAAAGTGAATCAAGCGAGACTTTGGAAACCAAGGGCCAAACCATAACCTATAAACTCCCATGAGGCACTACTACCATGGTCATCCATAATTTGCCATGCTCAGCGAGAATCACCCAAGAACTCATGATTTTTGATTTTCATTGTATTTTCTCTATTTTTATGATTTTTTGGTTTTAAAGACTACAACCGATTAAAGGTTTCTAAAAGCTTAAACAAGCTTTGTCGGGAGCTTATATGATCTAATAGAGTCCAATAACAACCATAATCCAACAAAAGAAAGTAAATGACATGAAAATTAAAGGTAACTTGAAAACTTGAAATGTAAAAGATAACTTGCATTAAAGCGTAAATGATGTTTCATTACACTAATTTAAGATAAAATACAACATTTGAAAGATTAAAAGACATTTTAACTAAGAAAAGCGGTAAAAATTACATCTACGTGACTATGGCTTAAGGCCAAAGTGACATCTCCTCTCTTTCTTCTTCCTTTTATACTCCAAGCATCTTCTCTCACTTCTCTGATTGTTTCCCACCATATTCCAGCCATTGGATCACTCTAACTCATCAAAACCGTCCACTTGTGATTTTGGCGCCAATTTTCTTGAGCAGGTTTTTGGCTTTAAATGGAGTTGGTTTGAGATAATTAAAGGTTTTGGAGTTTAGAGGAGGAGGAGGGGACAAAGTATGGAGAGGGGGGTGAAAAAGGTGGAAAACCATGCCTGGTTTTGGTGTTACAGGGGTGGTGTGGGAGATCTGCGGTGTTTGGGCGGTTTTCTTTGTTTGACTTTCGTTGACCAGCGGGTGATATCAAAGGGGTCGGGTTTGGGCCGTATTGGGTTTGGGCCTTGGATTTGGTTTGGACTTGGTATAATATAAGGGTCCGTTTGTTGTTTAGTTAAGCAAGGACCAAACATGTAAATTATCCAAACCTCAAGGATTGAAAATGCCACTATTCCAAACTTCATATGAGGACCAAACTTGCCATAACACAATTACACAAGGACCAAAGTTGTATTTTATTTATATTTAAAACTTTAAAGGACCTAAATGTAAATTTGGATTTTGAGGACTTGTTTTGTAATTTCCCAAAAGTTATCAATAGAGTTCCAAATTGTAATTTATGCATAGTACAAGGGTATATTTTGTAAAATTTCCAAGTTTGAATACCAGGGACCATTTTGCCAATTTTGTAACTCGAGGGTAAAATTGCCATTTGTGTAAACTTTTATCCGAGGATGTTTTGTGAACATTTTTGATTTCCCAAGGACTTAAGTTGACTTTTCATTCATTTAAAACATTTAGGGACTAGTTTTGCCAATTTGTGTAACTCGTGGATGAAAACGACAATTGTTTGAACTTGCATGCTTTTTCACTTGTTTTCAATCTTTTGTACACGAATCACATAAAACACATTTTAATGAATTTATAACATTTTGTGAGTTATTTGTGTGTTTTGGTTGTTTTGTGGGTTTATATAATACAAATATATGTGTAATTAGACACATATCAAATCCCACACACTAAACTATTGCTAGTCCCTAGCAATCTTTTATTTAAAACTTAATGGATTTGAAAACTCTTTACCAAAAGCCATTACTTACGGAGTAGCCAAATGTTTCGGTTCAAGTAAGAACTATGGTACATCGATAACCATCGATTTATTGGCAAATCATAAACCATAAGCGGTTTGATTAGTCTTTACCGAGCCGTTTGCTCGGACTAGCCAACTCTTAGATAAATTATCGAATTATCTTTGGTGGTGAATACCAATTATGGATTTTCCAATCGCCTTTACCACAACCATAAACTTGCGGGCTAGCCAACTCTTCACTTTTTAGGATATGGTGAGTTGAGAACCATACAATTTTGGGCAAATTGCAAGCCATATAAACGGTTTGATATATCTTTACCAAGAGCCGTTTGCTCTGGATTAGCCAATCCTTATGTGGGTTAGACATGGTGGATGATTACCATTTGTTGTGTTTAGTACATAGTACTTTCACTAAAAAAATTTAAAATTTGGCCATTTTGGGAAAAAGGGACTAAAAGTACATTTATGATCAAAATTAGCGAATTTCCCCACATAGAAATGAATATTGTCCTCAATATTCAAAATCTACATTTGTTATGCCGAAACTTAAACGTAAAAGATAACATTACTAGCTAAGTGTAGAAACACAACAATTATTCTCTTTTTAATATTTATAATTTTCAAAGTTTTTTTTTTTTTTTTTTTTTTTATATATATATGTACAACAGGTGGAGTATTACCCCACACTTAGGTGGTAGAAAGGGAAAAAATGAAATATGGGTGAAAACCCATATTGTATAACTTGTTTTGATAACCAGTCACTAGCTTGACTTGACCCCAATTAAATTGTTCATGGGGAGGGAGGGGATTGCCACTCAAAGATTGGGTGAGAAATTGGAGTGGGATTGCCACTCACTGCATTATGAATATTCATCACTTAAGATGAGTCTAAGAATCTTAGAAAGAAACTTAGAAAAGCGAGAAGAATCTTTTTGATTTTTATGATTTTATAATGTTTTGTATTTTTAATTTATATATATATGTACAAAGAAAGAAAATTCCTTACAACCGCCTCGAAGGGAATCTGGTCCGACGAGCTCGATGGCGTAAGCGACCAACAACCAAATGTTGTGGCGGGGACTCATCAAACTGGGCAAGTTGTGTGCAAAGGAAAAATGTTTTGTATTTTATATTGTTTTAGGATGAAAATATGATATTATATATATATATAATACAAGGGATAGATATAAAACACAAGTCGTTATCTGTGACACCTCCCGCGTGACGCCAAAATTTTATTCCTCCGAACTACCTTCTTTTATTTCTCCGTCACACTTATCAACCGCTGTGAGCGGTCGGTAGTAACAGATGATAAAAGGGCTTACAAGTGAATCCTGCTGGCCGAGAACCATGGCCACGAACACATCCTAAGGCTTTCCACAAAGCTTCTAAACCAAAGGCAATCCACAATTAACCTTGCTCCATGCGGTTTCACCAAGATCACTTTATGATTTTTGGATTTTCATTGTTTTTCTTGATTTTTTAGTGTTTTTCTGAATTTTAAAGACTAAACTTGTTTTAAGGTTTCTAAAAGCTTTAAAACTTTTGTCAGGAGCTTATGTGAGCTTAAAGAGTCCATTAAACAACTTCATAACATAAAATTGAAATGACATGAAAATTAAAGGTAATTAAGCAAAACTTGAAACCGAAATGATACTTGAAATTGAGCCCGAAAATAAAGTTTCATTACACTAATTTGATGAAAATACAACATTGAAAGCAATAAAATGACTTGAAATTAAAGAAAGCGATAAACTAAATTAACTACGTGACCTAGGCTAATCCAAAGGTATTTAATCTAAAGAAAGCATTTAAATTTTATACTACACGACCAATGGCTAGCCAGTAACTTCTTCTCTTGCCTCTCCTCCGGTATTTATAGTCATTTGAGTTCCCACCATCTTCCTCGTAAAATCCCACTTTAATTTTTGACCATTGATTGAAAGCGAGATGATCCTAGCCTTTGAATTCACTTTTGGCGCCAAAAGTAATACTAGTAGATTGAGCGATTCTGCAACAATTAATGCTTCTTGTTCACTTGTAGAGGTGGAGGGACATGTTTGGTGGGTGTAGAGGTCAGTGGTAGAGTTGATAGCAAAAAGCAGGTATGTGAGTGAGGTGAAGTGTTTGTGGTGAGAATGCATTTATTGATTGTGGGTGGTATAGGTGAAAGGATGGTGGAGAAAAAGGTGGTAGCGGTGGCAAAAACCGAGCAAGGTGGAGGAGTGGTTTTGACGGATATTATTTAGGGACCGATATTTTAGTGGAAGTATCTGTGAAACGTATGCCTTCAGCAGAAACCATCGTGCATTATATCTTGGCGAAACCATTGATTCAAAGAATCACAATAGGCTTCAATGAAACCATCATTATCGGTGAGAATCAAACTGTTTCAACTCTTTTGTACTGATTCACATAAAACACATTTTCATGATATTTGTAACATTTATAAAGTCATTTGTGTGTTTTTGGTTTTTTTGGGGTTTAAACAATATAAAATATATGTGTATTTAGACACATATCAGTATTTCTTAAAATACTCTACTTTTATTAGGGGTTATGTAATCGATCGCACGATACATAGTTTAAAATCTTGAAAATGCTTAAAGAAAAAAAAAAAAAAAAATCTTAAAAACCCGTGTATTACACGAGTCCTTAGCTAGTAACACTAATATGTAAATTCAAACACTCATCATTATGTCGTAAAATGGTCATAAGCTTTTATCTTGATTCACTTTTTTTGCATTTAAAGATAGGAATCATTAGCTTTCCAACAACATATCACACATAATTTTTTAATTTCCAAATCAATATAGTTTATTCGTCGATGTTGGAGAAAATATATGATTTTTTTCAATATTCAAACTCGTTAGATATATCACATGTGATATGACACTAATTTATAGATTGAAGACTGAACATATTGTCGTAAAATGGACATAAGTATTATTTTTCAGTACAAAAAATGATGAATCTTTTAGAGTTGTATACAAATACTCATGCTTATTTTGCGAAAATATGTTGACTGTTCGAACTTACATACTACCTCCATCCCATATTAATTGTCCTGTTTTGACTTTTTAAGTCTTTTTTTCTTAACTTTTACCTTAAATATTTTTATTCGTGTTATATAATATTTAATAAAAATTATACCAATAAAAAAATACATTTAAAACTCAATCTATTAATATATTTTGCATCAACTATTATATAACACAATTAAAAATATTTAAGGTCAAAGTTAGAAATGAAAGACCAAAAAAATTCAAAGTGGACAGTCAATATGGGACGGAGGGAGTATTATTTTTCTATCACATGTGATATATCAAGAGAAGTTGGAATATCAATTCTTTTTTTCCCTTCTTATGTTTTCTCATACTCTATGAATAAAACGTATTAATTTAGAAGTTCAAATATTATGTGTGATGTATGGTTAGAAAGCTAAATATGTATATTTTTCAATGCAAAAATAGTGAATCTTTTGGAGTTCAGTACAAATACTTATGCTCATTTTACGACATCATGTTAAGTATTCAAACTTACAGACTAGTGTTATATCACATGTGATATATCGAACAAAATTCTTTACCCAAAAACCAAACGATACAAAAAAAATAATAAATAAATAAAATTTATCAAAAGTATATGAAAATGTCACTTTATTAAAAGATAACTAAATGCCACGAATGTGTAATTTATGTAATGTGTGAAATACGTAATTTTTAAAAAATAGATAGAAAGTAAGTTTTATTTAAAAATAATAGCTAATCCCTTTTCTTTTATTTTGTTTTTCTTTTACAAAATCAGTGCTTGTAATTTGTCAATCGTTAAGAAAAAATTAATAGTCATAGTTGATTTGATATTGTAAATTAAGGTGTAGTTTGGATGGGGGTTTTATGAGGAATTGAATGATCGAAGTTAAAAATTGTGTGTTTGTTTGTAAAATGGACTCGCAGATTGGAAATCAAATAATAAAATATTGACAGCTCTCATTGATACGCAAATAGGTTGGTATCCAAAAAAAAGCACTGAATGTCAAATTTATTTTTTGTCCTTTTTCATACAAGTAAACCCCACTTTTCCTATTAGGCTGGACGCATTCGACACCTTTTTATCGGTTGGGCGTCGAGAAAAACAAGGGTCGACCGATGTTGAGATCGGTTGGCTCGGATGTGGTGCTCGGTTGCCACTTCGGTCGACGAGACAAAATTCCAAACATCGGGCTAAAATATGACCGATGTAAACGTCCACCTTTTCTCACAATTTGCAACTTTAATTCCCCATCAATTCAAAATATGACCGTTTGGTCATTTAAACAAAAAAAAAACTTTTTTTAAAACCAAATCTACCACTCTATAAATACCAACTTCTCCTCAAACACAATTCACCACTCACCATTTCTCATCTATATTAAATCAACCATTCTAACGAAATACCCACGAAACACAATTTTTAATATGTCGTCATTCGAGCATTTATTCGGTTCTTCTTCGTCTTCCGACGATGAAGAAGTTTTTAGTGAGTTTGTGGAGTTTGCGGATTTTGCTTGGAAGGTTTACAAAGCATCACAGCCAAAAACCCGACGAAGGTACTAACGTAAGGATCATGAGGGTGTTCATAATCGTTTAGTGGCGACATACTTCTCCGAAAACCCGTAGTTCGACGCAAGAACATTCTCTCGACGGTTCCGTATGAGCCGAGAGCTATTCACATAAATTGTTCGAGAGATAACCGATCACTCTACTTATTTTCGACAAACTCTTGATGCTGGGGCGTACCTAGTATTAACCCATCGGTCAAGTGTCTGCGGCCATTCGTCAATTGGGATCGCGGCGTTCCTCGATTCTCTTGACGAGTCCGGCACTTGGTGCATCCACACCCGTGAATGTCTTCGTAAGTTTTGCGAGGTTATCATGGAGTTATATGGTCGTGAGTATTTGCGAAGGCCCGATTCGACCTTGAAAGAATATATGCTCATCGCGAGCATAAGCATGACTTTCCGGGATGATGGAAAGCATTGATTGTACAAGTTGGGAGTGGGAGAATTGCCGGAATAGTGAGAGAGCTCAACATTGTAGGGGTGATCACGGGCCACATCCATTCATTTTGTTGGGCGCGGTCGCTTCCCAAGATTTATGGATTTGGCATGCGTTCTTTGGTGTCTCCGGAATGAATAACGACGTAAGCGTTTCGTCGTTCACACATTTCAATGATATCAAATGCGGGAGAGCACGGACCTTGAATTTGAGGCTAACGATGTGGCTTATAAAAGGGATATTATCTTCGATGGGATATATCCACAATGGTCCGTTCTTATGAAGTCTATTTCAAATCCTCCCACGGGTGATCGTAAAAGAATATTGTACAAGAGAGGCACGAAGCAACAAGGAAAGATGTGGAGCAGGCTTTTGGTGTGTTGAAGAAAAAGTGGAAAATGCTTAAAGTTCCTGCTCGAGGGTTTTTTAGAAATGATATCCAAGATATTATGTATACATGTATCATATTACATAATATGATCATCCGACACAAGCAGCGGGCAATATGTCCTACATGGTTTGAAGGTGAGGGACACCAAGATCATGATCCCTTAAGAACGCATGAAGAATCGTTGGTGGTTACTCAGGAGCTAATGGACTCATCAACTCATCAAAATGTAAAATCTGATTTGGTCGAACACATTTGGAGAAATCGTCGACATCATCTCGAAGCAATGAATCAAGTCGATAGTGACGAAGACGATGAAGAGTTTTTGTAATGTTTTTAACGTTATTTGAATAAGTTACGTAATGTTTTTAATGTTTATTTGAATTTCGTAATGTAATGTTTTTTTTAAATTTGAATGAATTTTAAATTTGTTGTTTAAAATGTTTGAATTAAAAAAAAAAAAAAAAAAAAAAAAATCCTTGGGTCATCGATTGGGGCATCCGGGTCATGTCGGTCATTTGGAGAGAAAGTTGACGCCACGGATTGGATGGCCAGTCGTCTGAGTCACGACCAGGACTAGCCTTATTTCACAACCTTTTGAGATATTATAATTAAATTTATATATATATATATATATATATATATATTTCAAATAATAAATTATTTATTTTATAATATATTTTCTTTTCTAAATCCAAATCTTAGGGCCCGTTTGGTTTGTAGTTGGGTTTAGGATTAAGATTTAGATTTTGATTAAAATTTGGATTTGGATTGAATTTGATGTAAGAGAGAGAAAATATAAAGTTGTTTGTTTTATGTATTGAGATATAAATTAATATTTAAAAAATAATAAATATATATAACAAAGTTGATAGACGCACAAGTTTGTTAAAAAGAAAACTAAAAGACAAAAAGAACGAATAAAAAAAATAAAAGAAACAAGGAAAAAGACAAAAAGAAAAATAAAATAAAATAAAGAGTTTTTGGCCAACTAATGGTTCTTACAAAACATATTTCCCACTCTATTTTATTTCTAGAAATAATGACAATTGTATAGTGCTCTTTTATATCTTTCTTTTCATTTATAAATTTAGTTTTTTCTTAACCCAAAATCGTACTCTTATATAGCTGACAATTACTTTATTTCAACATAATACATTACTTTATTATATAGGAATATTGAACAAACTATAAAGATGTTAACCAACAACCTATTAAGGCATATTTGTAAATATAGCAAAGCATAGGACCATTTAAACAAAACAATAGGTTCATCCACATACGTACCAAAAAACATATGCATATTACAAAAAGTGAAATATGGACACTATTATTCATCTGCGCAATCAAGATTTTATGAGTTCAGCTAGAACTCAACCACAAATTATACATATCTTAAAGTAGCAAAAACAATACACAAAATATGAAATTAAACTTTTACTGGAAACTTTTTTTTATAGATAAATGATTAAATTCACAAAAGAGTGAGTGTGGCAAAGATCAACCAAATTGCCAAGGCCATTTTCATCTCTTTTTCCTGTTTTTGTTCTTTGCTATAGTAAAGATTGAGTAAAAAATCTCATATGTCAAAAAAGAAAAGAAATACTATGGATTAGCTAATATTTTTAAACACACAATATAATGGTAAATAATTTTTTCAAACACAACTAGTTGGTCAAAAACTCTAAAATAAAAGAAACATAGTGGAGAGAGAAAAGTAGCCTACTTGAGGGGGAATTGTATACACCGGAATTTTGGTAACCATTCTCACAAGTGGGACCAAAAAAATAAACAAAACAACAAACTTTTGTATTATTCCCAAATCCTAATCCTGCCACCTCAAACCAAACGGGCCCTTGATCCAAATCCGAATCCGAATCCTAAACCCCTCCACAAACCAAACACACCCTAACTTTTAAAAACCAAAACTAAATAAAAATATTTGGTGTGATAAAAAAGATTTGGCGAGATGCCAAAATGAAAACTTGTTGTGCAAACAAAATCAAAAACCTTTTCTCTGAAATTCTTTACCCCCAAAACAACTTATCAGATTGAAAAACCACCCTCTCTCTCTCACACACACACAAAAGAAAAAACAACCAAAACAATGAATGCAACAACAATGGTTATGAAGCGAGTGGTACAATTAAGGTTAGGTTCACAATTAAAATCAATGAATATGAAGAACACAACAGTGTCTTAGATGGTTTCTACATGTGACTCAGATGGTTTCTACATGTCTCGGATGGTTTTCATAATTACGTTGTTGTAGGGATTTAAGTTTAACAAGGTTAACATTGTTATTGAATTTACATGCAGTAAGGGACTATGAGTTTGCCCATTTGGAGGAACTCAAATTGGTACAGTACCATAGAGAAAAATGAGCACTTTTAATGTAAATTAAGTAATTTTTTTTGTTGGAGTAAATGTAATTACCATTTTAGTTAAGTGTGGAATTGGTGGAACTTTGTTTGTATCTTTTGTATTTCTTACTCTTGCTTAGTTAAATTACTAAGGCTATGTTTGGTATGAACTTTTGAAGCTTTTGGGCGATGGCGGTGAAGCAATGAGCTTTTGATTTTTATTGTTCGTTTGGCAAAAGAGCGGTGAGCTTTACTATTTTTAGGAAAGCTCATTTTTCCAATCTTCTTTAAGAAATGTGATGTTGTGACTATAGCTATAAACACTTCACTCTCATAACTTCATCTTCATTACTTTTACCAAACACACCCTAAACCATCTCGTAAGATTGAATGATGACATGGCTCATTGATTATGGTTTCAAATTACTAAACGCATTGTGATAATCTGTTTTGTGCATATATTATGGTTTCCAATTTGAAAATCATATATATTAATACATGTTTTGTATTTCGTAAAATACTCTACTTTTATTAGGGGTTATGTAATCAGTCGCACGATACATAGTTTAAAGTATTGGAAATGCTTAAAGAGAAAAAAAAAATCTTTAAAACCCTGTGTATTACACGGGTCCTTAGCTAGTAACACTAATATGTAAATTCAAACACTCATCATTTTATCGTAAAATGGCCATAAGTTTTTGTGTTGATTCACTTTTTTTGCATTTAAAGATAGGAATCATTAGCTTTCCAACAACATATCGCACATAATTTTTTAATTTCCAACTCAATATAGTTTATTCCGTTAGATATATCATATGTGATATGACAATAATCTGTAGATCCGAAGACTGAACATTCTGTTGTAAAATGAACATAAGTATTATTTTTCAGTACAAAAAAGGATGAATCTTTTGGAGTTGTATACAAATATTTATGCTTTTTTACGACAATATGTCGACTGTTTGAACTTACATATTATTCTTATATCACATGTGATATATCAAGCGAAATTTGAATATCAATTAGTTTTTTTCCTTCTTATGGTTTTCATACTTTTATGAATAAACCGTATTAATTTAGAGGTTCAAATATTATGTGTGATATATGGTTAGAAAGCTAAATATGTATATTTTTCAATGCAAAAATTGAGGGCATGCTTGGTTGGAGGCAGTGACGGAACCAGAAAAATAGAATGTGGAGGGCAAATTTTTTTCGTTTGACAATAGCAACATAATGCGGAAGAAAAAACTAAGATCGTAATGATAAATCGAGTATTTTACTTAGAGATGAAGGATTTATAATCTTTAGAGTGTTGAATGTTGTGTTTTAATAAGTGAGTGGGGCATTTGAGTTTTGGGAGGGGACTTTCGAAAAAGGTCAAAATTTTAAAAATTACACTAAAATTCAACTTTTTGCTATTTGTAGTAGCCCTACCCATAGGTACTACATAAGTCCGTCCACGGTTGGAGGTATTAGAGGGTGGGGAATGGGAAATATAATCATTACTTATGCTTGGTATACTATTATGCAATGGACCATTACCGAAACAAGGTAATGGAGCATTACTCTACAAATTGAGGGTTATGAAAATTGGGGGTAATGCAATACTCAATACATTCCTTAGCATTCACTTTACCTTTCCTATTTCTATCCCTCTATTTGAACCAAGCGCCCCCTGAATCTTTTGGAGTTCTCTACAAATACTTATGCTCATTTTTCGACATCATGTTGATTATTCAAACTTAAAGACTAGTGTTATATATCACATATGATATATCAAACAAAATTCTGTACCTGAAAAAACCAAACGATACAAAAAATAAAAAATAAAAATATTTGTCGAAAGTATATGAAAATGTCACTTTATTAAAAGATAACTAAATCTTTACTACGGATGTCTAATTTATGTAAGTTTATAAAATATGTATTTTTTAAAAATAAATGAAAGTGAATTTTCTTTAAAAATGATAGTTTATCTCTTTTCTTTTTCTTTTTTTTTTTTTTTTTTTTTTTTACAAAATTAGTGCCTGGAATTTGTCAATCGCTAACGAAAAATAATACTAGTTGATTTGATATTGTAAATTGACTTTTAAAAAACAAAACTAAATCATCAATAAATTTGTGATAAAAAAGAATTGGCAGAGATGCCAAAATGAAAACTTGTTGTGCAAACATAATCAAATACCCCTTCTCTCAAATTCTTTACTCCCAAAACAACTTCTCAGATTGAATAACCACCCTCTCACACACACACACACACAAAAAGAAAAAAAACAACCAAAACAATGAGTGCAGCAGCAATAGTTATGAAGCGAGTGGTACAATTAGGGTTAAAAAACTCACAATTAAAATCAATGAATAAGAAGAATAGTGTTGCTACCATAACTTCATTGGTATCTTCTTCTTCTTCTTCTTCAAGTGGTGCTGCTGCTGCATATGATAATGTTTATAATAAAAGGAGTATTTCTCAACATGTTAATGCTAACGGGATGCGTGTTTGTCTTGTTGATACTTTGGCTTTGGTATGTTTTTTTTACTTTTATTTTTTAATTTATGTTTGTTTATTTATTAAATTAAATGAACCAATATGATCTACAGTTTATTTACTACAGTAAATTTCTTTGTTTATGGAAAAAAAGATATGCGCTAAGTGTTAAGTATGAAATTAGTGAATAATGATTTTAAAATGTCATTTCTAATAAGTTTAGTCAGTGATACTGAACAAGAACGGAAAGTTTAGTTACCTCGTGTATATTAACAAAAGGAGAAATGGTTGAGATGTGTGACTATTTTTGTGCCTAAATCGACTTGGCAATGATTTATTGGTTTGTGAAGAAGTAGGACCCTCTACTGTTGGTAATACAATTAGGCTTGCCAATTAGAGAGGAGGGAGTGGAGTCGGGTAAGGGCTCGGTGCCGATCGGTAACACCGTCCCTTCCCCTTCGGTTAGGCCAAATCGGGTATGGGATTGGGTTGGGAACCCGATTTCTTGTGCATGGTCCAAGCATCTCAACGGCTAGAAAGTGGGTATCCAACGGCTATATTTGTAGTTGTAGATTTATGTATTAAAAATATATGGAAAAAAAACAAATTGGGTAGTTTGGGTACCACTCCCTCCAATTTGGGTAGTTTTTGCGTAGAATTGGGTAGTTTTGAGTTGGAGGGTTTTTATTGGATAGAGGTGATGTGGCAATTTGGGTAGTGTTGGGTATTTGGGTTCCACTCCCTCCCCCCTTAGTGCTCCAAACAAAGTAACAAAACAGATTGAAAATTGTGCCATGAAAATGATTTGTAGGCCTGAATGATAGGCCTAAGGCTGGGTGTAATAGGGAAAGACGACGCTTTGCCCCTCCCCCTCTTCTCTTACCATGCGTCTTGGTTAAAAACCCACCACCACATCATGCGTGTTCCATTGTTTTTGTGGAGATGCTAGCAAGACAGACTTGTGATGTTGGTTGTGTGTGTGTGTGAGTCTTTTGTGGGGTATATTTGTGTTTAAGTGGGGTATTTTTGGGTAGTGAAGTTGGTGGTTTTATTACACATGTTTCATGGCGGTGGCGGTGAAGTGAAAAGTGTGTTGGTCATTCTTACACTTAGCCTAAAGATATAGACCTAAAAATGTGATTAGAACATGTCACATTGATCGGTTAATATTAAGAAAGAGAAAGAGTTCATAACACATTTCAAAAAGTGTATGGAGTGGGTATATTTATAGGTCCATATATTAGGCCTTTTTATCTGTGCTCATTTTCTGTTTACTATGTTCGAATATTTACCTGTTCGTTCGTTGTGTCTGTTTAGAGCCCTAGTTTAATTGTTTGTCGTAACACGAAGATTGAAGTTAAATGCACTAGAATGGGATATATTTTTTTTGCTCGTTTGTGTTAAGATAGAAGCATGTTACATATAGTAGAAAAAAGATGATAGTATGTTACATGTTGGGTGCGATTAACGGACACTAATCTTTGGGATTTCTTTCTGAAAGTTTTAGTTGTGGTCCAGTTGGGTATATAATGATTTTTGTGGTTACTATCGGAATGTGATTTATCATGGTTTTAGTTCAGAAGATTAGAAAGGCTGTTACTGATTATACTATGTGCTCCTCTCTCAGTATCACTCGTAGCATTTTGGGTATGCACAAATCATTACAACAAACATTGTTGAGCCAGTACTGTGAGAACAACGCTATTTGCATATTTGGAACAGAATAGAAACACTATTCCCAAATTTTTAAACACATTCCAGAGAGGAAAATGTATCTAATCTACTAACAGCGAGGAGAGAAATGATGGAACAGTTTTAGTAATCAGTGAGGAGAAGTTTGTTAAAGGAATAATAATAAATAGGTTTGAGTCAGTAATGAACTCATATTAATAGAATATCTGAGCTTAGCGATATGTGAAAATGTGGTGCAAGTGTTAAGGGCTTGTCCTTTTTATATGGCGTTCCTGATGTGGGACTACTCTCTAGATTTGAATTATTTTAAAGCGAGGCCAATGACTATTTTGAAGTTATTAACCTACGCTGTCTGCTTTCTTTTTTGTGTTTCCATTTACATGCAAACAATGTGCCTAGATCATGTCGTAAGGCCAATCCTTAGTTGCGGTGCAAGTACTAAGCTGTATGTGGAAAATGGGTCAAATTGGTAAAAGTACAATGAACTTAGCCAAACTGAAAATGGGTTAAAATTTGCCCAGATTCATTATATTATAGTAGTTAGAGTATTGTTTTTGCAATCAAATGTAATATACTAGTTACTGATAAAATAGCCCGGTTAGAGATCTCTTGAGGTGGACAGAGGGATTTTTGCCGCTCAAGTCGGTATATGATTCATGCCATTGCTAAAAGGTAGAATGGTTTGGGTAACTAAGAGATGTATGAGTGTGCATGTGATTGTTTGGCCGTGTGCTCTTTTCTACATAATTCTAGTGTGTTTGTTTGTACGTACTTTAAAATCTCTGTCATCTTTTTATACTTCTGATTAGGAATGATTGATCAAATAGAGTTTTTATTTGTCCAGTAAAGTTTAGAGTTGTTTAGGATCAGTTATTTTGTTGGGCATATTGCAACCTAACTTTGAACTGGCTTGTTTGATCTTTGTTAGATGACTTGATTGGGGCTTGTTTTGTAGGTAAGGAGTTTAGAAGCACAGGGCGTCCCTTCAAAGCAGGCTGAAGCAATAACATCTGCCATCACTGAGGTTCTGAATGATAGTTTGGAAAATGTGGCCAATTCGTTTGTCTCTAAAGCTGATATGGAAAAAGTAAGATATGTCCTCTTTTTGTTCTGGCTGTTCATTTTGGATTAGAAAATCCATTAAAGAGAAACATATGTATATTTTTGAGATGTATAAGTTAATCTTATTCAAAGTATATAACTTGGATTTCCTGTATGTGCAGACAGTGATGCTCCAAGAAGCAAATCTCTCCAAGTTTAAATCTGAAGTACAAAGTTCTCAGGTATTTTCTTAAACATCACCAAGCTCTCAGCTACTATTTGCCTTTTTGTAGTGCCCTATATTTTCCGGAATTGTAAGTCTTGATTCGGATCAAATAAAGATCACCCTTTTTGTAGTGCCCTATAACCATCTCAGATAGGAAGGGGTGGAGGGATAGAATTAGGATTTGCGGGTAGTGGTGCTAGGTTGGCTTTTAGGTGTCCCCTTTTGCCTCCTTGCGTGTTTTGTTTTGTGGCCTCTTTTTTGCTTTGCCGTAGTCTTAGGCCCCGTGCGTGGTTTGCGTTGCTCTGTTGTTGCTCCCTTAGGTTTGCCTGCTTTTGGTCTTTTGGTGCTACGTGTTTTTTGCCTTAGCTTTATGCCTCGTGTGCTACTTTGCTTTGCTCTGTGTTGCCCCCTTTTGTTGGTCTGCTTTTGGTGTGCCAGGGCTTTTGGTTTTATGTCTGTTGCGCTTTGCTATTGGCTTTACGGCGTGCTTGTGCGTGTTTCTTTTCGTGTATGCCCTGTTTGCTTGTTGCTTGCTTTCTTTTTACTACGCTTTTGCCTATTATTTTTGTCGTATGCTTTCTCTATCCTTTCGCACTAGCACACATGCACTTGCCGGAGGTCTCGTTGGAAGCAGTCTCTCTACCCACGGGTTTACCCTGGCGTAGGGGTAGGATCTGTCTACATTTTACCTCCCCCATACCCTGCCCTGGCGGGATTGGGTTTGTTGTTGTTGTTGTTGTTGTTGCACCATCAAATGGCCTAGTGGTGAAGCACCTAACCTTATTACAAGAGGTCTACGGTTCAAACCTCACTAGGTACACATTTGGGGCTGCCAGGGAAAGGGCCGGAAATGGTCACTGGGATACCTCGGTTAGGCCGCGTACATTTACGTCCAATACTTGTACCATATTTCTAGTGTTTCTTTATTGGCTTACAACATTCTATATAAATGAAATGATTGTGATTATAGTTCGACTTGTTATATGTCTTGAGCTTCTTATATGTATTCAAACTCCGTAAAGTTCAACTCAAATGAGATGAGTCAAGTTTAAGCTCAAATAGATAATATACTTGTTTGCAGCCCTAAATGATCATCTTTAACTAATCTTCTGACTTCTGCTATTCTTTTATCATTAAACATTTACGGACGATGATGCTAAAACTACCATTGACTCTCTAATATCTTGATTGAGCAAAGATTGCAGTCCTACGGTCCTACCTTCATCTTCCTGTTGATGAGTCATTGCATTTCGGTCCTACCTTGTTCTGAAAATCACCTCCTTGCTCCTTCCTTGACCTCTTTACTCTCTAATTTTTTGAATGAGCAAAGATTACAAGCTTCCTAGAAAGTTCATGTTCCTGAGGCTAAATGTTTCTGTCAGTGCCAAAATATATTTCATGCATCTTGCTTTTCCATCTCTTTTTATTCCAATTTAAATAAGTTATGGGCATGATGTAATTTTAATCTTCGTTGCTATACCATCAAGGCAGCTTTTTAACATATATACATTTATTACCAATTTACCATAGTAAAGATTATAAATGTGGAGCTCAACAATATTTTCATGTTATTTTCAGTTCTGCCTAACGTAGAAAATATAAATATTTTTTGGATGTTATGACATTAATGTTATTTCAAGTTATCTACTAGACTTCTGATTCAGTGGCGTCTATGCGATTCATGTAAAGTGAATTCAGAAGTTTTTAATCTAAAAAATTGAGCAATCTGATAATACTGTGTAGTTGACTATAGCCAAGGATGTGAAACATTAGTATAATAGATGCTACATTCCATGATGTTCTGTACCAAATTGTGGGGTTAATGTTTTGTGCTAGTGAGAATTCATCAATTAGAATTGTTAACAACGTTCGGATTTGTGGGACAAGATACGATATTCAATAGGGGGTGGTCTCCCAATGCAAAGTATTTAAGTAGGTCAGAAAATTTGCAAATCCTATTGCAGGAACTGAGTTAAAAATCTCTTTTTGAGTCAGAATATGCTTGTGTCCTGTACTAAGACTACTTATGGGGACGTCTAGACCTCTTGTTACCGTTTATATGCTGAGCTGGATTTTTATAACAATGTTGTTGGGTCCCAGCTAATGTGCTACGTAGTATTAGAGATAGAAGGTTTGCCCCCATTTACCTATAAATGAGTTGATTAGATTTTGGTTTATTATCAACTGAGTTAACTAAGGGGGGATAAGTCAAATCAAAGGTATTAAAACCTCTGCAGTCGTTTATTTAAAGTGGTTAAATTTGGTAATAACGTATTTTTTGTAATAAGATTAGGCGCATTAATTATATAGAAAGTAAAAATGGGTAAAAAAGTGTTTGTGGGTAGGACTCAACCCGACCCGTTTTGACCTGCATTAAATGATCACCCCTTTGGACTTGTTAACCAATCCGCTCTACCCAACTATTTTGCCTCAATGGGCTATGGTATTCCAAAAAGAATATTTTATGCAGTCATTAGATCAGATATTATCAAAGATTAGTTTTACATCAGACCCAAAAGTTCTTGTAACATTTGAGCTTAGTATTATGTGTGTGCAACTGACTGTTTGAGGTAATGAATGATGCATGTTCTTATTTGTATTTCTTAATTGTTCTAATGGCTTACAATTTGAGATGTCTGCATGTTCTTATTTGTATTTCTTAATTGTTCTAATGGCTTACAATTTGAGATGTCTGCATGTTCTTATTTGTATTTCTTAATTGTTCTAATGGCTTACAATTTGAGATGTCTGTAGTGGCACAATGATCTATTCTAGAACATGACTTTTTGTTCGTTCAGTTATATAAATACACCAACTTTATATTAACATTATTTCATACGAATGCTGCAGGAGCACCATTTCTCAATGCTACAACGTGAGACTGAAAAACTACGAACTGATATAGACAAAATGCGAAGTGAACTAAGGTTTGTCTTTTCAATATTCATATTCATCAGATGTAGCGATTTCAAACCCTTTACTTATGAATGAGTCAACTTGGGTTGTGTTTTAAATCAAACGGGTTGAAAGTCTTCCAAGTCTAACTACAGTACAGGCTTCTTAATAGTTTATTGAGAGAGTTAGATAATTTTTATCTTTTTATATTTTCAGAATGGCAATTTTTATCTCACAAATGTTTCCAACGAGGCTTGAACCCACAACCTATTGGTTGGTGAGGATACTTGCATACCACTAGGCCAAAGACCTTGGGTGCTTAGATGATTTTTTTATTAATATTGATTTCATTATCATGGCTAATGAGTTAGTCAATTGTATGTTTATTCTTTCAAATCTACAAAACTTGTTTGTGGGTCAACACGTTGCACAGCCCATTGTGAAATATACTAAAAAGCAAGTAGTTTCAACTAAATTTGTTTTGACCCCTTACCCAATCTGCCCAACCCACCCATCTTGCTACCTCTACTTGTTGCCCTTTAAATATCTAATACCATCTATCTTAATCTTATAGATATGAGATCGACAAGGTCACTGCAGGTCAGCGCTTGGATTTAAATCTTGAAAGAGGGTAAGGATCTTCTATAACTTGTTAAAGTTCATATCAATTATTTTAAGGTGCATGTACGTCATGTTAGCATTTATGGACATCATCTGTCTATTAAGTGTTTAACTTCTTTTTCATTACTAAAATTGACAAATCCAGAAAATACTTAACTTTCACTTCTTGATGACTGTATTGCCCTGTGGATTTCGAGAATTTTTAGACATTTTATTGGATCTGATTTTATGCGCCTGCTTCTTTATGTTATAATCGGCTCTTTTTTTTTTTTTTTTTTCATTTGTGTTGGGAAAAAACTACTTCACTACGCCGTAATATATGTCTATTAAGTGTTCTAATAAATATAACATAATTGTACCCAAGATTTTAAGGTATCCGTTGGAAAGTATTATAAAAAATTATCAGTTTAATAAAAAAAAGTTAATAATGCTTTGAACTGGTGACACTTGCCGATTGTTTAATAAAATGTACGATTCAGTTCCAAATGAATAAAATGTTTGAATGATGAAGGCATCTGTACTTGGATTGAATGAACAATGACTCATTTAGAAGTCATTATGAATGGTAGAAGATTGATAGTTTTAACTTACGTGCAGGCGTATCCGCGACGAGCTTGCCAATCAGAATGCAGAAACTACCAACCTCACTAACAAGCTTGACCGAGTAAGTTGATATCGGATATTTTGTTTATTTACAAAGATAGGAAATCTTGGTTAGCAGTCTCATTTACATTTGAATTTGTGTGTTATTTGCAAACATAGGAAATTCACGGATTAAGAGCCCAACTGGAAGCAGCCAAGTACGATGTTATCAAGTATTGCATAGGAACCCTTATCTCCATATCAGCTGTTGGTCTTGCTACCATTCGTATACTCATGTAGCGAGATTGCATGCATCAACATACACAACTCCATAAATTCATTGGCATTTTCGGTACTCTTTGGTGTACATTAATACCGTCTGAAGGCAACTTTATTCTTTAAATGCATGAAGCATTTAGGCACGTTTTTGGGATAGAGCTTTCTAAACTCTCGGCTTAGTTGATAGATAAGATTACCCGATTCCAGAAGCATATGGCATATGGAACTAATAATTCTTTTAATATATCATCAGTGTATTGACATCTTTTGTACATATATAATGTCGAATTCCGAGCAGTAGTACTACAGTTAATATGTACTTGTGAAGTCGTGATCAGTGGGCCTTTTACCTAGCGGTATTTGCGTGTGATTAAAGTATTTCCCAATCTCGTGGTTGTGGGTGCAAGTCCCCTTAAGAGTGTTGTTTACCTCATGCATTTAAAAGTGTAGTTGCTCAAGAAAATAAGGAAAAAGAACTGCCATATTTTTATCTTGAAAACTCTGTATTTTGTTGGCCTAAAGAATTATTATTCTTTTATCTTCCAAGTAATTGCTTCTTTTGTCTCATAACAATATGCAACGCTGACTTATGTAATATAAGAAAGCACTTCTGAACGACGACCGGATATCTGACATATGAACAAGCAGTGAAGAAGTAAACTAAGATATCTGAAGAAATATATATGTATACTTGGCAGAATTGGTTATTGGTCGACCTGTGAATTAGAGTTTTTACACGGCAATAGCAGGAACCGTGTAAAAGTGCATAAAAGAACAGACACAAGAGTATTCATGAAGGAAACATAATTACTTATAGGGTATCTAAGCAAATTTCATCATCAAAAGCTTAAAACTCTCTAAAATCCACATCAAATAGCTAGTTGGGAGCTTAACTTTTATACTAAAGGGGATAACATCCTTGCTGCAAACAGCAGGGAGTTATCTAGTGCTGCAATGCAAAAATGGTCCCCCATTGTACACAATAGTCCCTGATAACATCTCTGATGTACAGAGAAGGATCCCTGCTATTTGCAGCAAGGATTATTTTCCCTATACTAAAAGCTTAAGCTAGCTTATCTGAACGCAGTTTCAGTATAGCGACAATTCAACACCTCCGGTTCATGTTGTAAACAGTTGACATATGTCACAGAATGCTTATTATACTTGTATATTGATGTGTGCAATCACTTCCCATTTTGTAAACATATAAGAACTTCATTTAAGCAATCTCAACAGTGTCAAAACTCACCAAACCTTTACAAGATTATTACTCCCACTTAGAGAATCCATTCACTTATTCAAGTAATTTATACTAGTACATATAAAAAGAATGCACATTTGTTTAAAAACACTCTAAATGATAGCTGTAAAATTATTACTGCCCCCTACTCTCTATTCGTTACATATGCGCCGGTAATCGTCTAATTATATCTAAAATGCTAAAGTGACCCATTTGCATTCAACTTATTTTTGGGCAAAAAAGGACGGTGCTTCCGGCAAAATTTGTTAATGAATCAACGAATAAGAGTTCACCAGAGACATTTTGTGGGACTCTTACAAAGACAAAACAACTAAACTCCGAGACATGCAGCACGGACACGCTTCAAAGTAAGGAGTGGCAGTGTCGGACACGAACACGCCTCAAAGTAAGGAGTGGCAGTGTCGGACACGGACACGCCTCGGACACGTGTCCGACACGCACGTGCCGTGTCCCACATGATGTTTGGGCCGGACACGGATTTGGAAACGGCTTGGACACGGACGGACACGGATTTGGACACGGATTTGAATTTTTTTTTTGAAAAAAAATGAAAAAAGAAGGTTTTCAAAATTTATAAAGAAGTAGAAGAAATTTTTTTAAAAATAAATTAAAAAAGAGGAGAAACAAAGTGTTTACCTGGTGGTGCAGTAGATGGCGGAAGCACGGAGATGTTGAGAGAGAGCGAGAACAGAAAAAGATTAGTTGTGTTTCTTTATTATTATGATATTCATTTGATTTTAAGGCTTTGTACATGTTTTTATACATATATATATATATTTGTATATATATATAAAAAATTCCCGTGTCCACGTCGTGTCCATATCCTATATTTTTAGATTTTGCCGTAACGCCATGTCCGTGTCCGTGTCGGACACCGTGGCTGTGTCCGTGCAACCTAGCTCAAGAATGTTGTCTAAACCAAGACACAATCTTATACCAAGAGATAACTTAGCACTTTAGGATAAACTCTAAACACAATACGACAATAAGACTCAAATAAAACATGTTATCACCATGATAAAATCAGCTCCAAATAAGCACAAATGCACAATAAAACTTGTTTGAAAATTCAATATAACCAAACAGCCCTTCTCAACTATGCCAATCAAGGGCAGCCGGTTAGTCACTTGTATCTCACATATTTTTTATCACATGAAAATAGCAATGTGAGTAAATACGCCGCATACACTCCACAAGTCCTATGTCACTTTCAACAGTCCCAAAAGAAGTCTAATAAGTAATAACCCCAAAATTTGCTGAACAGAATTATAAATCTGCTGTGAACTGCTCTAAGCAAAACTCAGGTAGCATCTGATCCTTGACGCAGAACTTTCTGGTCAGAAAAACCCACCCTCTTTATAGTAGCTATGTAGGCCGGCTACCACACTTTGTGTATACACTCGTGGACAGTGTCAAGAAGATTAAGTTTTACTTGTATTATATGGGACGATGACAACTAACAAAATGAGCATCTCCCCTAAAGTTATGTAATGATAACTCTAACCAAGAAAAAATAACACAAGTGCTACTTCGAAAAAGTGAATCACATGTAGCTCACTACTCAGTAATATTGGAGCTTACATTTGCTTATGGTATGATGCCTACCGAAACTAGTCGCAGGTCCATCCTCAGGGAGAAGGAGATGTTCCTCATTATACTTGACCTGGGCTAGACAAAGACCATGAGGTGGAGCTACAAGAGCTACCTTTGCAAGTTCCTTGCGATCTCGTGTTGCCAATATTTTTGGAACAATGTCTGGTGGGATTGCCTCCCTCCCAATTTGTAGCAATAACGCAACCTGCAATAGTAGTCGAATCTACTGTTAGTAAAATGTCTAATGCTCGAACCAAAGAGTTTTGAGTAGTACTAGACTACTAGTAGTAATATAACATACCATGTTTCGGATTTGCCTATAGAGAAAGCCGGAGCCTTCAACCTCAATCCGCAAAATGGGTCCCTGAGAAGAAAACCTATCAAGTTTACCAGTGCAAAAGAAACAATCAACCAATGCATGCTTGAGCAAGAAAAACTTAATTACCTTTTCAATTATATCGAGTCGAAATATGTTCTTGACAGGGTTGACTACACGGTCATTGCGTTGTTTATTGGCAAAAGCAGAAAAATCATGTTTCCCAAGAAAATAATTTGCAGCTTCCTTCATGACACAAACATTGAGCCTTGAAAGATTATGATAAGCATATAAACGATGAAACGGGTCCATGACTGTGTCATTATAGATGTTGTAATGATAAATCTTTCCTGTGACTGAAAAACGAGCATGGAATTCGGGCAATGCAGGGCTAACTTCTTTAACACGAATGTCAGGAGGAAGAAGACCATTTAGTGCCGCATGCATATCTTCCAATCTGTTGTAGTCATAATTGAAAGGTGTAAGAAAGTGTGCCACCTGACCTAAGGCGTGAACTCCTGTATCGGTCCTACTCGCTCCAACTAAACACAGATCGTTACGTTCTAGTTTTGTAGCTCGAGTTAAGGCTTGTTCCAAGCTCGACTGTAAAGTTGGCGTTATGGGCTGATACTGCCAACCTATTATATATAAAAAAGAAAAAAAAGAAAAAAATCCTTAGAACCATGACATGATAATGAACAAACAAAATGAAAATAAAAAAAATTCAACACTCTGAATGAAGTTATAATATAATAAATGCATGCCTAGACCAGGCCAGCAGGGCATAAAGTATTTGTCAAATAAAATGAAGTTATAACAACAAAGAGTATAGTGAAACCTTGAAATCGAGTGCCATCATAAGATAAAAGCAAACGCCATTTGTAAGCAGTTTGTTTTTGTTGATGATGAAAGTTATTGTTCGGGTGGTCATCTACATGAGCAGCAGCCAAGGGAAGTCCAAGTGTCGCGTAGTCAGCCATTCATTCATTCATTCATTTCACAGCCTTTGCTTACCTGATAGTTCAATTTAAAATTAACAGATGAACAACTATTCTGGTTTTGACAAAACAAGAATGTTACTTTTCTTCTTTCACTCTTTAGGTTGCTGCTATTTATGGGCTACATTTTGTTGTTCGGCTAGTAGCAGCTGTCTGGCCTAATGTTGTTGGGACACTATAAATGAACTTGTCCTAAAGTCCTAATATAAATATTACTAACCAACAATAAGATATCATAGATGGTAATATTAACCAACAGATAATCAAAGCAGTTTATTACTATTTCGATTCTACTAATGGTGATTGACATATAAAAAGGTGTAAGGACGTGTGCCATCTAACTTGAGGCATGAATTCATGTGCCGTTCCTTGTCGCTCCAACTAGTCACAGATCGTTACGTTCTAGTTTTGTAGTTTGAGTTAAGGTTTGTTCCAAACTCGAATGTAAGGTTGGCGCTGAGGGCTCATACAGTGATACAGCCAACCTAATACTTACTTCCTCTATCCCGAAGTAAGTGTCCCCTAGAGAAAAAGCACATAATTTTAGAAATGTATGATTATTACGGAGTAGTTTATTACATTGTTTTTATTAGACAGTGGTGGGGTCGTGACACGTGTCTACATGAAAGTCGTATCAGCATCGACTTCATTACCACTTACCTATACCCCACTTAAACACAAACATACAGCACAATACACTCACACACACAAAAAATCCTTTTTTTCGTTCAGTGAAACCGATCACCAAACCACCCATTTTCTTGGCTCTTTACGCGTGAACAATGTGGTGTGTAGCAAGGTTAACACGTCGTTGGACATACTTCACGCGTGTACAATGGGCTTATTACGCCTAGTCTTAAAATTTATTATGTCAATTTTCCCTTGGAACAATCCTCAAGGTAAACTAAATACAATCTTGTCATCGGGTCAAACTAATGCTAGAATGGGAAAGTGAAAGTCGATAAATAACTTTGGAAGCAAACACTTAATTGGTGACAATCAAAGATATGGGTATGAGAAGATAGAAAACATAACCTTGTTGGTGGGTGTTACAAAAGCTTAATTTTTTGGGTTTGACACCCACTTTCCAAAACGCAAACCTATCAACCAAACACTATCACAAATGAAACCCATTACTTTATTCCTATACCCATAAAGCAAACACCAAACTATGACATGGTACAACAAGAACCATCTGTATAACTAAGAAGCCTTAGGTAGTGTTTGTTCTAGGGGTGTAAGGATAAGAAATGTGTTTTAGAAACCGGGTTTCAAACTCAATAATACAAGCATGTTGTAAACCGACCAAAAGGGTTACCTTATCTCTCTCCCTCAACAATACCCATACCCATAGTAATTCTTACAGCCAAACTAGCATTCTTGTTCTCCAACCTTGTTGTCATTTACATCAACCACTTTAATAATAACAGGGACAAATATGTTTATATAAAGGAGACAAATATCATAAGCCTTTGGGTAAACATAAGAAACAAACAAGAAAACTTCATGCAAAAACTGAAAAACATCAACAACAAGAAGATATATAAATAATAAATGGTGAGTTGAACATACCAAAGGTGCTGCTGACAATAATCTGCTAGCTATCCTCAGAAATGACTATCTTGTGTACTGTTGTACTTTATTAAACTGGTGCAAGGTTGGGCTTTTGTCTTGGACTCTCTCTAGTCTAGTGTGGACTACTACTACTACCAACACAACCCTTTTTTTAGTATTCTATTTAAACATATTTTATAATGTCCATGTAAAAAAGTTCTTTTTAACCATTTCTCAATATTCTCACGTTTCTTAAACAGGACTTGAATCCACAATCATTTGATCGGAGAGTTTATCACACAACATGAGATAGACACAAACTCTTTGATAAAAAAAAAGTTTATTATGGTTTAGTAACACTTTTTAAGATAAAGTTGTTATTTTATTTATTTATTTTTTGGGAGAATCATGGTATCGGAGTTTTTTACTAACTAATTTATACGACAAAAGTACTTCAGGTGTGTACGCATTAGTAGTAAACACAAAACATTTCGCGTTTGAATCATATAATTACAAACTTTTGCCAACTCAATCACGTTGATATTTATATAATTTGGGTTTGTTTTGCTAACAATAAACGTAAGCTTTTATCCGTAACTTAAGAATATTTGTTTTTGTTTTTTTTTTTGGAAGGAACATTATTTCCTTCTTTTCATTTTTTTTGTCTGGCGGGCGCGTAAATATATTTATTTGTTTTTTTAGCTCATTTAAAGATTATTCGCGTTGTTGTTTAGCTCATTTAAAGTCTGGAAAATGGTAATCAAAATGCCTGAGATCTATTCAAGTTTGAGGTAAGGTTCTCGATAAGAATATTGCTTAATGTCTAAAAAATAACCAATTCCTGGATTTATAATACAAATACTCCGTGCAAGAAAGTTCACATGTAAAAGTAAAACCGGACTATCATGCCCAAAAGTTGCAAAGTTGAAAACTATGGCTTCCTCCACGGATGTATAAAAAAGAAGCAAACTACATATAACTTCTGCTACCAAGTAAACACTCGCGGGCAGGCAATGCGAGCGCATAACCTGCATATACTGCACAAGTTCTATAGCTACTAATAAATTCTCAAAAGTAAAGTCTACTTCCAAAAATTGCTATACAAAAAGTTATGTCTGCTGTCAACTGCTCTAAACAAAGCTCCGGCAGCACCAGTTGATGCAGAAAGTAGCAATTTTACCTCCTAGTGACTACAATAGCTACTCGTCAGAAGATCTAGCAACCTGGTCTCCTGATCCGCCACGAAACGACCCATCTTTATGGTGCGACCTACCCTCGTTGTGGTACGACCTACCATCGTTACGGTAAGACCCACCATCATGGTGGTTCGACTCACTATTGTTATGGAACGAATCTTGCCTATTGAAATTCCCTCTATTACCACCGCCGCCACGATAACCAGAATCTCTGTTATAATTCCTTCTTTGTCCCGAGAAATTACCTCTATCATTTCCACCCCAATTCCCACGACTCCGAGGTGATGGTGAACCCCATTTTTGACTGTTGTTACTTCCAGGTGGCGGTGGTGTTCCTTGATTTCCAGCTGGTGGGACCCACCCTTGATTTGCAACCGGTGCAGCTTGAGTCCCAGGTGGTCCCACCCAACCCCCAGTGTTGATATTAGAAGGTCCTTGGTTCACAGTTGGTGCACCAACCCAACCAGCATTCGGAGCTACTTGAGTCCCAGGTGGTCCCACCCAACCAGGGTTACCTTGAACCGGAGTAGGAACCCAACTTTGAGTTGTCACGGCCCCAGGAACTGCCGGCTGAGGAACCCAACCTGCTTGTACATTCCCTGGGACTGTACCAACACTCCCAGCTTGCATAGCCCAAGTTGGATCAACAGTCCCGGTTACTTGTTGACCTTGAACCATGGGGCCCCATGTTGCTTGAACGCTCATCGGAATACTAGTATTTGGTGCAGCAACCCATCCCATGTTTGGTGTTGGAATCATTGGGCCCCAATTGACATTCGTTTGTGTTGGCTGTGTAGGCTGAAGCTGCGGCTGTGGCTGTAGCTGTGGCTGCAGCTGCTGCTGCTGCGCCTGTTGTGGCTGCTGCATATTTGGTTGAGTAACAGGAAAAGGAAACTGTCCCCATTGTTCTTGAGGCATGATATTTCCAGCAAGATTAGGATTCTGAACCATGTTCGGAACACCGCCCCATTGGTTATATGCTAGCTGCTGTAGTCCCGCCATATTCATAACCAGATTTGGCTGTAAATTCTGTGGGGGACCACCACTCCATCCCTGTGGATTTTGACCGCTTACAGACTGCACCATTTGAGGTGTCATGCTATTGTTGGGTGGTGGAACCTGAGAAGATTGGACGGAATTTTGGATACCCTGTTCAATGTTTTGTGGTGCAACAGCAAGTGAGACAGGATTGGAAAGATCGTGAGGTTGGAATGTAGAAAACCCACCAGATCCTAAAGAATTAGCTTCTTTGTTTCCACCTGGAACTAAAGGCAAGACTGAAGCACCAACCACGTGGGCACTATTTGGTGTAGGTGATAGCAGTCCCTCATTTCCACTAGGACCTGTCTGTGAGCCAGCTTGTCCCCCGGTCCAACCAGTAGTGCCTTTGTTTGGCGTAGGTGAAGGGAAATTAGCGAAGTCACGTCTACTATCAGGAGCGGGATTAATATGGGAAATCTGAGCTCCATGACTTACTGTTCTAGGGTTAATAACTGTGAATTTACCCTCCAATGCATCATTTAAAACAATGGCGTCATCTTCCTTGTCACTCTTTCTCCATATTTTTAAACCGGCTGGAAAGTATCCGTTTTTGTTCCACTTACGCAACTGCGCCATAGAAAAGGGTCCTTGAATTTTTTCAGATGGATCCTTGTAATGCCACATTTTCTCTGTTTCGCTTTACTTTGGGAGTAGATTCTGGTGCAGCGGGAGTTTCTCTTGTTGAAGCTACAGTTGGCTTTTCTAATACGACTGGTTGCTGCAGAAACGGGTCACGTCCTTGATCCCATGAGGAATTGTCAGTATGCATCTGGAAACTTGAGGTAGTAGCATCTTCTGGCTTGGGAGAGAAACTTTTATTTGACAAGTTTCTATTGAATTCATAATTTTTGGATGAACTCGGAGTCTTAGGGGTACCGCCACCCCAAGATTCTTTAGAAGTATAATCTCCTCTTGGGGAAAACTGATCCCTTCCTTTATTGTTGAACCTGTTGAAACTGTCAGATCTCGAGTAGGATTCTGCAAACAAACAAAAGCAATTATTAGATAACTAATTTCTAAGAGGATGTATGGATTTGCGTTTTCGAAACTGACTTAGTTGATATGACTTGTAGTTCCAATAACCAGTATTTGTGCTTAGATAACCAAATTTTGATTATAATTATCTAGTTAAGAGTTAAATATTCAGCCATTCAAAAAAAAAAGAGTTAGATATTCAGTTTTGAATGAACAGTTTTATAATGATTCAACAAATGAACAAAACATAGAGGGTATTTGGAAGTGTGTTTTATAAATGATATATTATCTAGTTATGGAAGAGTTATTCAGTTTTGAATGAACAGTTTCATAATGATTCGACAAAGGGTATTTGGAACTGCGTTTTGTAGTTGATTATTGAGTTTTAAGAACATAGTAGTAAGTGGTAAAAATAAATCAAACTAAAAAAAACAAGAAACTACCTTGATTCTTATCATCCACTTCAGTTTCGTCTTCAGAACAATCCGGATCCATAGTAGGATCATCATGTACTAATGGAAATTCTTCGAGCCTGCGTGCCTTCTCTTCGGGCGTCTTCAGAAGATTTAGCTTCTCTACACATTCTCTGAGCGTAATGCAGGTCAAGGATCACCCCATTCCGAAATAAAGAAAAAACTAATATTCTCATGTGGCCTAAACAGAAACTACTTTTTGTCTTTTTCCAAGTCTAACTTTTTAAATCGAGATTTATGTTTGTAATACTTAAAAGTTCTAAAGATTATTTATTTTCAGTCTGTACAACCTGCTTTCAACAATCTTTTAAATAAATTTCATTAGGGATTTTTCAACTGGATAAACATGTTCTCATTACTACACATATCAACTATATTACATAAAAACATTAACCTAAGTTTCTCCTGCTGCAGAACTTAGTCCATGTCTGCTTATTATTATTATTATCATTATCTTGTTTATTAATAATTATTATGTGTGATGATTTCTTTTATATCAAAATACCTTGGAAACTAACCAGGAATATATACAAGAAAATATATAATAGTTTAACTTTAATGATAAAGGATATTCTTTCTTGCGCCCCATGTCACTTGCCCGATCACGAAGATGATTAAGCCGTACAGTCTCTGTTTCAAGCCACTGCACAATCACAGAGACAATCGTAGCAGAATTAGCCCTTAGAGGAACATCCATGATAATTAAATGGGGCAAATGGGCATTTTCTTTTAAAGTATTACAATCATAGACTAAATAGATCACAACAGTTGCGAGTTGAACGGTTGAACCCATTCAGCTTATGAGCTTATCATCATATTACCATATCTAGAGCTATTTCAAAGTTATAACCCTCTTACAGACATCTTGTAAAACGGGAAGAAGTGACTCAAATTTCCCAAATTTTCATTATCCTTTAATTTGAAATTTGAACAATTTGTTCCTAATTTTGATATAAGAAAACAAAAAAAGGATCTTACAATTTGCTTATACAATTTTCTATTCCTCGGTATACTACCAGTTACTAGCACTGCTTTACCTCTAAGCTCTAATTAGTAATTTCTATACAACCTAAATCCAGTTACACACCATACGAAATTGAAAGATTTATTATGGTTATCACTTACAGGAAGCTTTCTCAAATAATGCTAATGAAATAATTTAGCTTTACTAATGAATAATAGCTTTAAAATAACTTTTATTATGTTAGCCTGGTCTTAGCAGTTCACCCTCAAACTTCTTCATGCAAGAAAAATAATTTAATTGTGCATGGTCAATTTCTTATTCAGAAGAATATTATTTCTCCGTCCAGCGCTCATTGATATACATATCTTTAGTAATAAGTACCTTCAAGTAGACCATAAACTCTCATCTTACTCAACTATTTTTAGCTCAGACGCACGAAACCCACAAAAGCATCACATTATTAGCATTTGACAACAACCTACAGCTTCCGTTATTAAGGTCTAATACGATGGCCTTGTTAAGCTGTCTTTCTCATGTGGTAGTTTATGTGAAATATGTTTCCATATTCTACAATATTTTTGGAACTCTTGGGTATCTAAAATAATTGTAAAATGTTCTGTGTGTGAACAAATGGTTTCATGAACAATAAAAAAACCTAACTGTATAGAACTTACATCATTGACTCTAACCACCTGAAGTTCATTGGCTTTATCCAGAACGTCTCCCTGTAAGCAACAATAAATTTTAAAAGAATGAGTGTGATCTTTGAATTAATTCATCTTTGTGGAATATGGTGTAGAACATACCACTGTCAGCGTACTTATAAGCCCACACTTTATACTCTGCCGAAGACGCTTGCATTCATCCTACCAGAAACAAAACACATAGTTCAACATATTTAAAACTCGTGACAGCATCAAAACAGATGTTTAAGTGCGTAAAGAATACATAAACATTAAAGTGAAATGACACTGGAATGATTTTGAGAGCATAGTGTTGCAACAAACAGAACCCAATTTGTATTATAACTGATGTAATTCAACTATTAAAGTAAGACACACATCTTTCCCAATGATAATCTAATTGAGTGGTGACGAAGCTTCTGGACAAATCAGGATTAATAAGTAGGATTAAAACAATAATTAGAGAGCTTATTGTGTCCATGACAGATCTTTCACTTGCTTACAGTTGAGATATAGTATTTATTCCTGTCTACTTTTTATTATGGGAAGATGTAGCAAGAAAAAACCAAAAACCTATGAAGAAGCATAAGATTCGACGATAGTAAGAATTTTAATCACCTCAGTGAACTCTTGATTCGAAATGCTATCGATGGATATGGTCTCAGTTTTGTCAAGATTCAAGATCTCAAGCATGGTACATGTCGTCCTTTTGCTAAGAGTATACCGTGCTCCTTCACTAGTACCTATACATGAAGCCGTTAAAAGAAAGTTTACAACCCAAAAACTCCCTTATCATGATAATTACAGATTTACAGCTGCCAAAATAATTTTATACCAACAAAGAGAACACAGCAAGATACCTGTAACTTGCACCAGTCTATATATGTCCTGCTTCTGATTAGCACCAGAGATTCTAATTCTAACAAAAGTACCAACAATCTTTTCATGAAACGTTTCCATATCATCAAGCAAATCCTCCACCAACTTTCGTTTCAGGTAAATCAAATTTATGTTGTGGATATCTATAGCAGCATAATCCTCACGGTTGGATTGCGGTCCCCGCCTATCACCTTTCTTTCGCCCTTTACGTTTCCTGTCTTTGTCATCAACTGGACTAACTTCAGTATCTACAACTATCCCCTGAACATCATCTATCTGAGATTCCTCTTTCACAAGATAATGAGATTCTAGAAGCTTTAACATTTCAATATGTGCTACACGTTTTTTACCAAAAATATTCTCAAGTCTTGCGTCACATATGATTTGACTTTTACGATTAGGATCACGAAGTTTGTTCCTTTTAATGTATTCAAGCAACAAATCTTGTATTTCAAACTGAGATATAGCAGAAGTGTTGCCATTTCTCATATGGGTCACAAATTCCAGAAGATCTTTCGATAACCAGTCACCGTTGCAGGGCCCTGCTCTAGTATTAGAGTCGTCTTCATCAGCAGCATACTTAAGCTTCTTAGCATTTCTTTTGCTCTTTCTTGGTTTTGGGGTCTCAGGGGGATTGTTTGAATCCAAATTATCATCATCTTTAACATCAGATTGTGCAATAGGGCTTTCTTGTTTTCCAGATCCCTTCCACGGGTTCTTAGCTTGAGAAAGTTCTGTTAAAGACAAATTATGCTTTGCTTTTGTCTCTGTCCAATAATCCTTAAAAAGATGCTCCCAGCTATTCTTGTCATCAAAGTTTGCATTTCCCTACAACGTTGGGACAAAGCACATGAAACCTATAAAGCCGAAGCAGTAAACAAAGAGCTAAGGAACAGCATGTGTGTTGAAACAGGTCAAACTAGTTTGATTATTAAAGGGTCAAACGGGTTTTCTATAAAAAACTAAAAAGTAAGACAAGTCAAATGTGCAAACTAATCAAAACCGCCTAACGTGTATTCAATACTTGGAGCATAATATGATTTATATATAAGTAATTATAATACTTGTAATCATGCTAAATACATCAGTTAGTTTACAAAATTCAAAGAAATTGATGAAATGGTTGTGGGTTGGCCCAATCGGAACAGCTTGAAAAAATAACGAAATCTAACCTAAAAGTAATACATTATGTTCATACTTCATAGAGCTACTTATAATTTCTTGGCAGTAACGAAATTAGAAGTATAACACTGAGTTCAAACGTATTTGATGGCAGCTTGCCTAAGGCATATAAAATCTTGTTTCTGTTAATTGCAAATTAATGGATACCAGTTTGAGTATTCAGTTTGATGCAATAATAGATATAAGCCAACTCATGAGAGTCGTGAAACAAGGGTGTTAACAAAGGCAGGTGATGGTTTACTCTTCAGATACTTTCATTAAAAAGATTAAAAAGTTTCTGAAGTCTTGTAGTTGTAACTTAATAACTACTGACAGACACCAAAGCCGCTGGTGTTTAGAAGTTTTTCAGACACTCAAGTCTAGATAAACTGCCCCCTCAACATGAAGCTATATAGTCATGAACAGCTAGAAAAAATAGACCGATGGGCTAAAAAATGCAAAAACCTCATAGACCTAGAGTAACATTGCAGCAAATAAATGCCAGCTACTAGTTTTCATGAATCCATATCATATTCTGAAGTACTTATATGTAGTTATATAACATAAACTAGCAACCAATTATTTCAGTACGCATAAAAAATCCCCTATGCATAGCTAAAAAAGATATATCGAATAACAAAACGATTAAATGGATCCTTGATGAGTTCATTTCTACAATCAAACGTCCATAGAAAACTAGAAAGAGACTGATAAAATCAAACATACCTGAGTTTCTTGGTTTTCAATTTGCATCACAGTTTTCATGCAAGCCTCGCACAAACCTTTCTTCTCTTTTTCTCTAACACATAATATAACAGAGGTTTTGGTGCATGCTTTGCATAAAGAATATGTGCAAGTATAGCACATGTAATCGGCTTTTTTCTCACAGATACTACACATGTGCCAACCTGAAATCAAAGGTAAGAAAATATTATAATTAAAATTATTTAAAGGATTAGGATAGGATATTGATTTTTCTATCTCTAAATTCCATATACTTCCGATTTTCTTTTCTTTAAGCAACTATTGTCAAAGCCAATAATTTCTGAGCAACAATGAAAAATACTCTTGAGCAACTACATGCGAAACATTTAGGTGGCCTTAGTTACACGATAAAGGAACGAATGTACTTGAAAGCAACCAACTTTTACAGAAATATTTAAGTGCTAGCCAGACTATTTAGAAACAGTACACAACACGAAAATGGGTAACTCAGATATAGCACATAAAAAAATCTAAATGAAGATGTGGAATTTAATAAGCCCCTGAGATTAAGCAAATCAAGCAAGTACACATCTGCAAGCAAGTACAGATCATTACATGAATATGATGGATCACTTCAAAGGACACGCAGTTTACATCAATTCTATAACTCTAAATATCATTATCTAAACTCTAAAGCTTCAATATCCCCTGTACATAGCTAACTATGATTAGATACTTATCAAATCACGAATAATATATGAATCTAAGAGGCTACGAATGACTATAAACACAACTAGACAAAACATAGGGGAACAAAGATGGCTAAATTAAACAATAGAGAACCCACTCACCACAATTCCAACGACCCTTAGATTGAAAAAATGCTTCATCCCGGTTAACACACGAGGCGTGATAAGCTTTAGGACAATTCCTGCAGAAACAAAACCATCAATATACAATTAAATTAAACACTACAAACTAAAACGAACAATCAATTGCCATACTCACCTCCGGTCACACAACACAAGGTCTCCACCATCAAAGCAAATAAAACAAACATCCTCTTCAATCGTCTTTTTAGGTGTAGCAGGTGACTTTGGGGACGCTTTTCCTCTTTTACGCTTTCCTGCACTACTACCTTTCTTAGTTGACTCTGGTTCCGTCTCAGTTTCCGCTTCTTGACCTTTTTCTTCTTCATTCTCAGTTTCCATCTCCGCCTCTTGGCCTTTTTCTTCTTCACCCTCCGTCTCCATTTCCGTATCTAACTCTTTATCCTCATCTTGTTCAACCATGGTTTCGTCCTCATTGTTTTTCTCAGCATCATCGTCACCTTTATCCTCAGTTTCCGCCATTGGTTCTTCTGTCATCGCCTCATCTTGTTCGACTCCGTCAATGTTTTCTACCTTAACGTCTTCTTCGGTAACAACTTTTTCTTCCTCGTCCTCTTTGACATTTTCTACTCGTAAATCGTCATCTCTATCCTCCTTCTTTAATTCATCCATCTCTTCGTTTTTCGTCTCCTCCACCTCCTTCTCGTCTTTCTCAATAACCGTAAACTCTTCGACTTTTACGTCGTTTTCCACGTCATCATTCCGTTCAACCACCGTCTCACCTCCATCAACATTAACCTCACCTTCCACGTCAGCAACATCCTCAACCACCTCCTCCACAGTTGCCACGTCATCACCACCGCCATTTTCACCCAGTGCCACGTCACTAACATCCTCCTTCTTATCCTCAGCCACCACATCTGCCACGTCATCATCCACCGCATTCTCAATATGACCGCTCACCGCCGCTGTCGCCGGAGCAAAAGGTTCTGAAGAATCGTCATTCGTATTCGATTCGGTAATCATATCTTTATCAACTAGTTCGTTGTCAGTTGCAGTATCGTTATCTAACGGTAATTGGTTGGTTACAGTTATCGTATCTTCTTCAATCTCCATTGCTAAAACCCTAACCCTAGTTTGGTATAGATATTAAATTGGATGTCATGTGATTTTTTTTTGGCGATTGTGAATTTGGCTGCGTGTAATATTAGACCCCTCCATTATTACCCAACTTACAAACCTGGGTGACTTAAAAATCCACAACTTTCTTATTTAACTTCTGCATACAATGCACAACACTTTATAATAGCGTCATTTGTTTCCGTGTGTATTTATTTTATTATTGAATATATATGGGTGTAGGGGTGAGCATTCCCGACCGATTACCGACGCCCGATTCCGACCGACTGCTACTCGGGTCGGGACTCGGTTCTAGTTTTCCGTGTTCTCGGGACTCGGGTCGGGACGGGACGGGCAAAAAACCGAGAAAAGGCAAGCGAAGGTGACCGGAACCGATAAACCGATTACCGACTGATTGAAACCGACTACTTTCGGGTCAGTATTCGGTTTAGGTTCTAGCTGTTAATCGGGATCGGTATTTGTCGGGATGGGTCGGGATCCGGCCCGATGCTCAGCCCTATATGGGTGTAAGTAAGAGTGAAAAAAGTAGGTCGATTAAATTGTAAGTAAAAATAATTAATACATTGTGTTCTTTTTATAAGTAAGTGTATTTTAGTTAAACAAGATTACTTATTTTGTATATTTTTAAGCAAGACCAAAGTGTGATAATTTTATGTTTATATGTAGTAAAGATTTGAATGGGAACTTTATCTCCATAATGTGATAGTATGTAGTTTCAATCTGACTAGGGTGTGGCGCTATTATTATGTTCTCTAGAAAACACATACGTGTCTACATACTTTTCATGGTCAAAATAAAAATAGCAGTCACATTTTTTATGTCATTGTTAGTATCTCACTTGCAGGTTTACAACCTATGCTCATGGATCAGCTGAACTGTTAAACATTTAAATCGATGCAACAATTAAACCTAGTAAATTTTGATTGTTGCATCGATTTGAATGCTTAACAGTTCAGCTGATCCATGAGCATTTTCAACGTATACTTTTTGTTTGATATAACAAAGTGTTTCTTCTTGTTGTAACTAGGTTATATTTAGTCTGGTAGGCTTGCACCAGAGCATGAACGCATATTAAAAAGTTATCACTTTAACTAAAATGTTTATTGATTCAACCAAACTGTTTAGGTGAGAGGAGTTAAGATCGAGCATAAGAGGAAGTTATTTGCACTATTAGAGTCACATAAGTACCAAGAGGAAGATGAAAGCAATTTTAAAAACACAAAGGCGTCAATAAATAAACTACAATCACTAATCCTTGTTACATTTCAGGTTGTCTCGAACACCTCTATTGCTATTGTTGGGCTACGAGATGATGAGCTTGTTCCACAGCTTGTTGAACTCTGTCATAGGTAAGTAATTTCTCCTGAATGAGTTTAAAATTATCTATATGTGTGTTTATATGTATGTTATTCCTTGTATGCTTAAAATTTTCATCTTTAAGGTGTTCGTTTGGTACTCTGCTTCTTATTCAATTCCAACTCTCTCTCTCTCTCTCTCTCTCTCGTTATTAGTCTCAACTTGCAGGCTGATGATGATACTAAGAAGAAAAGGCCATCCTTCACGCAACATTTCTTCCCCATCTTTCTGGAGTAAATACATGAATCCTCTAGACATCTCATTTGGGAACTCGTCATGAACTTTCTCGTTTCTCCACTTTGTTTCTTGCCAATATTAGCAACTTTTATTTTTAGTAGCTTGTAGATGAGTTTGTTTTGCTCTTTTTTTGTTAGGAACGTGAATATTGGTAGATTGTGGGCATAGTTATAATGTGTTGTTGTAAGTTCGGATGAGATAGTGTCATATTACACGAATGGAATTTATATTGTAGATTTTTAAAGCAAACGATTCATTTATCCAACTATTTGAAAGGTACTTATAGCATAATTATTGTTGGGCCAATTAAGTGCCCAATGGTATCTGACTAAGATTTGAATAGAAATTAAGCTAAGTAAAGAAGACTCTCTGATAATGAAATCAGGGAGCATTTCAAGAAGACTCGCTGACAATGTAGCCAGTGGCGACTCCAGAGAAGTTAAAGTCTTAGACATCGTTAAGTTTACTTGAAGACATACTCCCTAGCTAATGGGGGTCAGCCAATATGTAGAAGGAACTCTTGCTGAAGTATAAAGGTTCATCAGGGGTGGCAATACCCTGATGAACCTATCAACTCTCTGATCAGACCAACAGATTGCATCTCTTATCCTCTGATGTTTCGGCGAGACTTTTCACTTATATGTTTGAGTGGGATAAAGTGAATTATAGTGAATAGTCAAACTTACACGAGGCGGTGATAAAGATGTGAACTGTTCACAAAAGTAAGGAAGGAGCGTTTCCCAATATAGATGCATTAAATGTGCGATGTAAATTATTGTACCTCGTCCATTATATGTGTGACACTCATTCACCTAAACCCACTAGCAACTACCTCGTACTAGTATATATAGAAATGTTGGTCGTAGGGTAGTACTTGTCACTCATATTATATTTGTTGTAATTTGTGAAGCACATACACTCCTTGATTGAACTTACAAGGATCTCTTAGAGATTATAAGTTCACTTGCAAACTTAGTAATCTAAGTTTGCATGTTAGAGAGTTGGTTATACATTGTCATTCATATTAGTGTTTTCCACACAACAATTTGTAATTCTTTGATTCTTATCAATAAAGGATTATACGTTGAAAAGTTATATCTTGTGTTAAAAAAATTTAACAAGTGTTTTACTTTAATCGATATTATTTGGGACATACAATTAGAGCATTTGTTTTTTAAAATATCATATGATAGTGCCAAGCTTTCTTGTCTCTGACAATAAATAGTGACAAAGATCTTCGTCACAAAACTCACTAACGAAAGTCAATTAGTAGAACTTTTCAGTGACAACTTTCTGAATATTAGTGACAAAATTCAATGACGAGAAAAATCATCCCAAAATAGTCACGACCCAATTTTTGTCACTTTTCAACTTTGTGACGGAGTTATAGTGACGACCTTGATTTTCGCGACTAAACCGGTTTACTGACGAATTTTCCACCATTAGTGATGACTTTTCGGTTATCACTAAAGCCCTTTTTTTCATGTATTGTGTTAATACAAATTAGCCATAAAAACGTTTATTTATATTTTACGATCTTCTAATGTTTTATCGATAACAAACTTGAAATTAGTTTAACGAAACAAATAAAATACGTAAAAGGTTTGAGCCAATAGTTTACTAACACACTTTTACTAAACATATTAAAACTCTATTAAAACATGTTTAGTAAATAAGTTATATAAAACTAAAGACATTTTTATGAAACACTAACAAGTAATATTAAGTAATATTGTTTACATCTTATAGAAATGCATATGTATAACAATTAGTGTTTACATTTTATAGAGATGTATATGTACTTTGTATATGTTGGAATGCGTAAGTAATGGGTAAAAACCAAAATCCATAACCCATGACCCATGACCCATGATCCATGATCCATGATCCATTTAGTAGGTACAATGAATGTTGTTGGTTAAAAACCAAAGTCCATAACCCATACCTATGGAGCATGATCCATAACCCATAACCCATAACCCATTGCATGACATCATGCATGAAGTCATGTTGGATATTATCCATGATCCATAACCCAAAGTCCATGACCCATGACCCAAGATCCATAACCCAATGACTAGGTACATTGCATCTTGTTGGGTATCCATAATCCAATACCCATAACCCATGGTCCATAACCCATAACCCGGTTTGCAACCCGAAATCCGGACTAAACCGACCCAATGGCGGATCTCGGGTTTTGCACTAGCCGGATCCTCTACGTGAGGGATTCGTAGAGGAACCGTGGGACAGTAAACATGTTTTGTCTATAGATAGTGAGCCATTTCTCTCTTGCTCACTACCACTCTTAGATATACTTTCTCTTAGTATTCTAACCTCACTAACTACATATCCAAAGGATCATTCTATGTAGTTTTATGTTTGTATGATTCTCTAGGTTCCTCTTAAAGGCGATGTTTATACAAATATCGTCATTAAACGTTATTTATATTTTATGATCTTTACCTAAATTTTGTTAACGACAAAAGTAAATTTAATTTTTATAAAGCTAAAAGCTTGTCAAGTTTAATAGATATTAAAACAAGTTTTTCAAACAATATCTTCATCACTCAAGCATTTACATTGTGATTAATCATATTTTGATATGACTCTAAACCATAATGTATGTTAGTATTTTTAGTTCAAAAATATTTTGGTTTCTTAAAACAAAACATTACATATGTATTTATATTTTAACATATTTCTAAAAATAGAAAAACAAACACATGACATCATGTAGTGCATCATTGAAATCCTTAGAAGATTTCACTAGATACTTTGTGTAGATTTAGACTCTACAACATTTCTAACTCAGTTTCATATCATATTAGTGATCTCTTTGTAGCAAAGAAGATCAAGGCACATTCAAGCTTCAACAAGAAGTTGAAGTCTTGTTTGTTTGTTCTTGTATGATCTTGTGTTGATTCATACATCATTGTTGTACCAAACCATCATAATCTTGTGAGTGTGAGTGGTTAGTATTTTAGTCCTTAAAATACATTGTGTGGGGAGTGGTTGTTCCTTGAAAAGAACTCGACATCTAGCTTAGTGTCGGAAATAGTGTGTAAGCGAAGTGTAAAGGTTTCTCCGCCGGTGAAACGAGCTTGTTGACTAGTGAAGTTAAACTCTCAAGTGTGAGACTCGGGGAGTGGAGTAGAGCAAGGAAAAAGAGTCCTTGTAGACCGAACCACTATAAACAACTTGTTGTGGTTTGATTGTTTCTTTCCTTATCTACTTTTTATATATTGTTTACATATTGATTATTATTCACTAACACATATAAGATCAATATCAATTGATCTTTCAATAAGTTTAAAATAAAGTTTTAATCGGTAAACTATTTAACCCCCTCTAGTTTTCCACAATTGGTACGAGCCTCGTTGCTCAAGAATTTCTAAAAATATTGTATTTTATATACTTGAAGCGATCCATGGATTACGAAAACTTTAAAGAAGGGCAATCTATGCAAAGACCACCACTCTTTGAAACCAATGGATTTATCTATTAGAAAACCGTTTTGAAACATATGTAAAATCAAAAGATATAGATCTTTGATTTATTATTGTTAAAGGGATTTTAGTTCTACAACAAAAGATATTTACGTTGATGATCAAAAGAAATTAATAGCTAAAAAATGAAGCTAAAATGATGCTTTATAATGCTTTGCCTAGAAAAGAATATGAAAGAATTTTTATGTGTGAAACCGCTAAAGATATTTGGGAATCTTTGATTATTACACATCAAGGAAATTCACAAGTCAAGGATAACAAAATTGATCTTCTTGTTCAACAATATGAACAATTTGTTATCCTCAAGATGAAACCATTGATTGTGGCTTTGCTCGCTTTAATACTATTATTACATCTCTTAAAGCACTTGATGAATCTTTTCGTAGTAAGAACTTTGTCGGAAATTTCTTAGAGCACTCCATCAAAGTGGAGAGCTAAAGTGACTGACTATTGAGGAATCAAAGATCTCTCAAAGTGACACTAGACTAGCTAACCGAAACCTCAAAGTACATGAAATGGTGATGGAGAAAGATTCGGAAATCATCAAAGGAAAAGAGAGAAAATCAAATCCGTTGCTCTAAAAGCAAGAACGGATTCAAGTGATGATGACGAATCTTGCTCGGTGGTGAAGATGAGGAGTATGCCATGGCCGTTAGAGATTTCAAAAAGTTCTTTAGAAGAAGAGGAAAGTTTGTAAGCCAACCTCGAGAAGAAAAAAAGCCATTCTGAAAAGATCAGGATGACAAAAAGGGTAAAGGTGAAAGAAAGTGCTTTAGATGCGGTGATGCAAGTCACCTAATAGGAGATTGTCCCAAGCCACCTAAAAGCAAAACTCAACGAGCTTTTGTAAGTGGCGCTTGGAGTGATAGTGAGGATGATGAAGAATCAAGCAAGGATGAGATCGCCCTAATGGCACATGAATCAAACGAGGTACATTCCGACTCATCTTATTCTTCTATTGATGATGACACTTTGCAAAAACAATATAATCAATTGTGTGAGCTTAGTCTAAAAATCATAACTAAATATAAGTGTTTGAAGACTAAAAAGGAATTTTTAGAAAATGAAGTCTATGAGTTAAAAGAAAAGGTAAAACGATTTGAAAAGGGAAAAGCAAATGACGATGGTTGCAAATCATGTCAAGAGCTTAATCTTGAAATAGAAAAACTAAAGCTCGCACAAGATGTTCTAATCGAACATAATTCTAAATTTAAAAGGTTTAACAAAAACATTGCTTGTGCCGATGAAATAGTTATAATTCAAAAAACACCAGGAAACATGAATGGACTAGGATTTAATGAGGTGTTAATTCCAAAGAGTCAAACCAAAATGGCGAAAAGACAAACAACTGTCAAATCGCTAATGCAATGCAGCATGGACCGAACGGACCCAAAATAGGGTTCCGTCCGTTGAAAAATTTGGTGCCGTGGGGACTGCAGCAGGACAGAATGTTTGTGATACGGACCGTAGTGAATTTGTCAAAGTAACAAAGAAAACCAAGGATAGTGTTCAACTAAAACATGTTGTTACATCAGGAGTAAGACTTGCTAGAAATGAATTTAGATCTAAAACTACTCAACAACGACATAAAACACCTTTTACCAAACGCCCCTTTCCTAAGAGCAACCACAACATACAACCCAACTATCAACATAGTGGTTGGAATCAAAACTTCTCTAGACCATATCAAATTCCAGATTACATGCCATGGAACTCTTACCCATCATTTCTATACATGAATCAAGTAAATGGTATGTTTAACCCAAACGGACCCATGAGATATTGGGGACCAAACGATTGAGTTATTTGTATCTTAGGTATGCTTGAAAGTTGGATTGGAACCTAATGAGTGGATAAAAGATAGTGGATGCTCACGACACATGACGGGCAACAAAAGCCTCTTCTCAACATACCAAGAGTATGACGGAGGTAATGTCACTTTTGGTAGCGATCTCAAAAGCAAAATCATTGGCAAAGGTACGATCGCTCATAACTCCCTAAGTATTGAAAATGTTGCTCATGTCGATAGGTTAGGATTTAATCTACTTAGTATTAGCCAATTATGTGATAAAAAGTATAAAGTATTATTTGAAGAAAATGGTAGTAAAATACTAAAAGATGGTATCACCATAGCTAAAGAAGTTAGGAAAAATAATATATACGGCATGAAAATAGATAAAACATCTAATGACAAACTTTGTTTAACAACATTAGATGATAGCTCAACTCTTTGGCATAGACGCTTAAGTCACGCTAATATGAGACTTATACAAAACCTATCTTCGAAAGAGCTAGTCAGGAATTTACCAAAACTTAAATATGACCAACATTTTTGCGACGCTTGCAAAATTGGTAAACAAACCCATAGTAGTCATAAGGCTAAAAACATGGTGTCCACATCTAAGTGTCTAGAAATTTTGCATTTGGACTTGTTTGGTCCATCCGCTATAAGAAGCTATGGAGGCAACTTATACACTTTGATCACAGTAGATGATTACTCAAGGTTTACTTGGACGTTGTTTTTGAAAACCAAAAATGAAGCTTTTGATAAATTTGAAATTCTTAGCAAGAAAATTCAAAATCAACTAGGTGTTAACATTGTGTTGATTCGAACGGATCATGGCCGTGAATTTGACAATGAAACACAATTTGGAAACTTTTGTGATGCAAATGGTATAACACATAACTTCTCGGCTCCTCGAACACCTTAATCAAATGGAGTTGTAGAACGTAAAAATAGAACCATTCAAGAAATGAGTAGAACAATGCTTAATGAACAAAACATTCTCAAAAGTTTTGGTGTAACGCTTGACACTTCTACATATATTTTAAATAGAGTCTTAATCGTCATTTCTTAAACAAAACACCATATGAGCTATATAAAGGTAAAAAGTCAACTTTAGGATATTTTAGAGTATTTGAATGTAAATGTTTCATTCTTAATACTAAAGATTATCTCACCAAGTTTGACCCAAAGTCTTATGAAGGTGTATTTCTTGGTTACTCACAAACTAGTAAAGCTTACATTGTCTTAAACAAAGAAACAATGAGAGTCGAGGAATCGTTGAACATAACATTTGACGAAAGTCCACCTCCCTCTAAGACATCACCTTTGGTAGATGATGACTTAGTTGAAAGTCAACTTGTAGAAAGTCAAGAAATAATTGAAAATGACAAGGAAGATGAACCATTAAATAATGAAATTATAAATATCAAAGAATCCAAAAGTCATCCTTTAGAAAAGGTCATAAGACAACTAAATCAAAGAACCTTAAGATCACAAGCCCAAAATCAAAGTAATCATTTTTGTTTTGTATCTACCATTGAACCGAAAAACATAAATGAAGCAATAAAAGATGAATATTGGGTAATTGCTATGCAAGAAGAGTTAAATCAATTCGTTAGAAATGATGTTTGGAAGTTAGTTCCAAAACCTAAATATCAAACTATAATTGGAACGAAATGGGTTTTTCGAAATAAAATGGATGAAAATGTTGTAGTGTCTAGAAACAAAGTTAGGCTTGTCGCACAAGGTTATAATCAACAAGAGGGGATTGATTATGATGAAACTTATGCACCGGTAGCTAGGCTCGAGTCTATTAGAATCTTACTTGCATATGCATGTGCTTATGGCTTTAAATTATTTCAAATGGATGTTAAGAGTGCGTTTCTTAATGGGTTTATTAACGAAGAAGTATATGTTGCTCAACCTCCCGATTTACCAACTTTGAGAAACCACATCATGTCTTCAAACTCAAGAAAGCATTATACGGTCTTAAGCAAGCACCAAAAGCTTGGTACGATAGACTTAAGACTTTTCTTGTTGAAAACAAATACACCATGGGATTAGTAGATAATACTCTTTTTACCAAGAAAAAGGAATCGCACATTATCATTGTTCAAATATACGTTGATGACATCATATTCGGATCAACTTGTCAAGAGCTATGTGATGATTTCTCTAAAATCATGCACGATGAGTTTGAGATGAGTATGATGGGTGAGTTAAACTTCTTTCTAGGACTTCAAATTAAACAACTAGAAGATGGCATATTCTTTAACCAATCTAAATATATAAAAGATATGCTTAAGAAATTTGGTCTTGAAGACTCAAAACTAACTAAGACACCCATGTCTTCGGACACTAAACTCACCAAGAATGAGGAAGGTTAATCGGTAGATAACACTAAATATAGAGGAATGATTGGTAGCCTACTCTATCTCACGGCTAGTAGACCCGACATTATGTTTAGTGTTTTTCTATGCGCTCGCTTTCAAGAAAGTCCCAAGGTATCACACTTAGAAGCCTTGAAAAGGATATTTATATACATTAAGGGAACGACATGTTTAGGATTATGGTATCCCAAAGGAACGGGTGTAGAAACTATAGTGTATGCCGACTCGGACCATGCCGGTGACTATGTCGATAGAAAAAGTACAAGTGGTATTTGCACTTTTGTCGGACATTGTCTCACCTCATGGTTTGCAAAGAAGCAAACGACTTTAGCTATCTCAACTACTGAAGTTGAATACGTCTCAGCCGGAAAAGCATGTCAACAAGCTCTTTGGATGAAGCAAGCTCTCGTGGATTACGGAATTCATCTCAACGATATCTCTATACTTTGCGACAACAAAGGAGCTATTGATCTCGACAAAATCCCGTCCAACATGCTCGTATGCAAGCATATTGAAATCCGCCATCACTTTCTTTGCGACAATGTTCAAAAAGGAAACATCTCAATTGAGAAAGTATCCTCCGAAGACAACATTGCCGACATTCTAACTAAGCCTCTCAAACGAGAACCATTTAATCTTCTTAGACTTGGTTTGGGGCTAATGGAACCAAACATGTAGTTAAAACATAGTCTAAACCTTAGAACAAAACAAAACAAATTAGTTTAGTTCTGCTACTGTTCCCACGACACCAAACGACAACAAAGGCGGAACCAATTTTTTGGTGCCGTCTGGTCCGTGGTGACAACAGTAGCAAAAATAATACCTATAAAACATCTTCTTCCTCACAACCTACTTTACCAAAATGTTTCAACATTAGACCTAACTCATTGTTGACACTTTCTCACCCATTAATCACTGAAGATAACATCATTGTAAGTATCCTAACTACATTTCATCTCTTAATTCTGAGTCTAGGATTCCAATTTGTGCACAAAATCATTACATGGGGATTATGTATATTCTTGTACAAAACATGAATTCAATTGGCAAATTGTATAACTAGTCATTGAAATTAGGTGCTACATTGTCACATTGCATAAACAAATCATGTTTCTCACTAATCAAAAGATAATGACTATAAGGCCTTATTCAAAATAACCAAACATCCCATGTCAAATTTTTTGAAAAGCTTCTCACTTGTAGGAAAACAATTTTTCATTGTTAATACAAATAGAAACGTAAAATTTTCATCACTTGCATGCTCTTGAATACTAAAGGTAATGCATAACTAATATGCATTCCTGGGTATATTCAAATGAAGCCACGTTGAATTAGGAGCGTTTGGGTTATCTCATGCCTTTTGCCAAACACCCCCACTTAAAAACCATTTTATGCATAAAATAAGTCGAGATAACCGCAACTCCAAATCGTTTTCATATAGGCACACACTAGAACCAAAACGCTAAGTTTGTTCTCATTTTTAACATGTAAATTCTTGCTCATAGGAATAATCATGGTAGCCACAAGATTCTATGATCACAAGGATACTCTTAGCTACATTCCCAAACATCACAAAACCAAGGGCCTCTCCAAAGAACAAGTCGAAATCTTTAAGATTCTAGAGCAAAGGTACTTCCATGAGGGTAGAACCATTAACTCCTCCTTTGTCGACCGAACCAATCTCCGTAAAGAACTAGCCACCATTCACTTCGATTGTCTCCTTGACATCGATGAACCCATTTGCCCTAGGTTCGTGTTAGAATTCTATGCTAGTGTTACGGCCTTCATTGATGAGGATGATGAATCTGGTCTTAGGTTTAGGATCAATCAAAACGACTACTCCATCTCCTTAAGCCAATTTGCTCAAGTGCTAGGAATTCCCAACCAAGGTACATGTGTCTACTCGGATAAGTGGTCACTCACTATCCTTGATGCAATCAATGACCGCTCTCTTCCCTACCAAACTCCTTTAGCGGATAAAGATGTCATCCGTGAACACCTTTTTAACGCAAGGGCCGCTCCAACCCGTGTCACCCGTAAGGGAAAGGAAGTGAACCGAGATCCATATGGTATGGAGCTCAATGAGCTTAAGCCCAAATTTAAGAAGTGGGAGGAACTCCTTAGAGCCAATGTCATTAACACTATAGGAAATAGGGACCATATCAATGCTTGCCTTTGTCACATGCTCTACAACTTGTCCACACGTCAACCATTAAATTTAGCCTACTACATTGCTAGGAGAATGATTGACATTCCAACTCAAGGATCGGTCGCTCTTCCTTACGGGATGCTCCTCACCCGTCTCGATAGAGCCTTTGCACCCATTCCACCAAGCCTAAAAGGGTTGAAGCTTGACTATGCTCTCATCCCTCACATTTTTGTGCCCTTGAGTGGCTAAAACTAAAGGTAAAAGGGCAAAACCTCCAACTCCATCATCATCATCATCAAATAGCTCCGAGGACGGTCTTCCAAATTCTCGCCTTCCACCTCAAGGGTACTATGCATCTCTCCCCGAGATTGAGAATGAATTGGCGGAGTTCAAGCAAACCAAGGGGATGTTCAAGTGCCTTGGTAGGATGATGACAAAGATCTACAAAAAGTTGGATAAGTGAGGTTCATTTGAAGGAGTGTTTGGACCAAGACAATAACTATGGTGTATGATACAATTAGGTTGTTTTCAATTTGTAGGATGATAATATGAGTTAAAACAATCTTGTATGCTAACCGGTTCATGCAGGGGGATAACACAAGTGTGTTATCAAATTTTACCCATTTTCACTTTTATGTGAAAATCGTTAGCCCTTGGTCAAAGTCTATGCTCCACTATGTTTGTATATGTGTTATTGACTTTTCCTAACTAGAAATGATTAATGTCACATGTTTTAAGCAAAATTTCAGGTTTTGGAAAACTCCTCGACACCTAAAAAATGGGTCTGTGAACTTTTCTGGTGTCCACGGATCAGACGACACCAAAATTTTGGCACCGTTTGTTATGCAATTTGGTACCGCCGTACCTGTACAGGTGGACCAGGCGACACCTTTTTAAGGGTTCCGCCTGTGTAAATTTCTGGTGCCGTGGATCCTACAGGTAATTTTCTAAATTTCGCTTAGTTTAACATTCCAAATTACCATACATTGCTTCTAGGTTAATCTTAACTAGTTCTTACCCATATTAGAACTAGTGTAACACACTTAGGCATATAGGATATCCATTTCCACCAAAATTCAAAAATTCAAAATCCACCCAAGGAGCCCTTTTGCATACGTGAAGGAACCAAAATTTGGTTCCTTGCAATCCGTGGTGATCCGATTCTAAAGATCCCATAATTATTAGAACACATTTATTGCAAATCTTTGTCTCTTCACTCCATCTTTCTTGTATGGATTGACTTGGGTGATATGACTAGCATTAAACCCACTTCAAAATCATTAGGAACCTCATCTCTTCTATGGTTTAACATCAAATCAAACACATTTCTCCATAATTTTCCATTCCTATAAATTAAGAGCTTTTACCATGATCATCCTCACACCTTCTCAAATCTTCCAATCTACTGGCAAAAACCTGAGCCAAAATGACTAAGTCTTTACCATCAACAAAGCCTTGCAAAAGAACTGATAGAATGAGTGTAAGACCTTGTTGTTTCGTCAACATAAGCTCCTCTTCCGAGTCATCTCCATTAACCATCTCATCTCCCATAAGAGATGAAACAACCCTCACTTTAGCTACTCCTACACCACCTCCACAATCACCTATCATCATCACTACTCCACCACCAACAAAGACTCCTAGCTCACCACCACCGACTCCTATCCAAACATCAAAATCTCCAACACTCATCCCATTAGAGTTATTCTCTACACCACCTACATCTCCAAATCCAGTTTTGGAAGACTTGGAGGACTTGCCTCCTAGGCCCAATCATCCACCACCACTACCATCTTTTGGTACTATTGAGCGAATAGCTCATGAGTCTCCACGTCCTTCTTTTGACCCAAACGCCCGTTAGGGCCAAGACCTCTTCTTTTCCATCCCATCCACAAGGAAATCCATGGTCCTTTGTATGGGATCAACCACTTCTACAACATCAATGCCTCTCATATAGAGGACATTGAGGAATCCATGGGAGGATCACCCCACCAAAGAAGAGATTGAAGCCGAGCTCATTCACATACACCAATTTTCCAATATGGTGGATTCCCATCTTAGTGATGCTATGCAATTGCAAAGTGCATTGCTAGCTTCCATAATCACCACTCCAAACACCAACACCAACACCTCCACCATTCCACCACCACAAAACCATGAACCATACTACCCTCCTAGACATGGTTGCTCTAATTGTGAGTGTACCGCCCAAATAACCGAAAGGACCTGGGTGATGGTCCATGAGCTTCCAGACGAAATGAGGTTCATCCTCAATCACATCCTAGAGCGCATCAATGCTCTTGCTCATCCACCACCTCAATAGGAGAGTCCTAGTTTATTATCTTTTAGCATTTTTATTTTTCTAGGCTTTTCTTTATATTTTTTCATTTTCTAGTATAATTTTTAGGATTTTATTCTTGTACTAACACTTCATTGTGTTCCCTTTTCATGATTCTATATCATCAAATTTTTTAACAAATGAATGGTGTTTCATATATTGTTGTTAATTGTTACATGGTGCTTGGAAATGCTTGTGATGATGCTTATTACTAACAATTTTTTTGTAGCTTTTTACAATCCATGTATCTTTCTCTTGGCACCCAATTTAGGGGGAGCATTGGTCAAGGGGGAGATAATGGCTCGGGCTCATTACATATTCCGCCTCACATACTTTTTGTTGAGACAAAAAAGGGGAGAAATATATAGAACTTGGTTATATTTGACTTTCTGAAAAAGTCAACTGCATACTTTGACTTTCTGAAAAGTCAACATCATACTTCAACTAATGAAAACTTTGACTTTCTAATAAAAAGTCAACTGCATACATTGACTTTCTGAAAAAGTCAACATCATGTCTAAATTGGACATACTTGCATTATCATCTTTATCTTTCAAGTTCTAAAACTAATATTTTTATAACTCTTGTACAATCTTTACATCTTTTATAAAAATAAAATTTATATTTTGTCCTCAACAAAAAGGGAGAGATTGTTAATACAAATATCGTCATTAAACGTTATTTATATTTTATGATCTTTACCTAAATTTTGTTAACGACAAAAGTAAATTTATTTTTATAAAGCTCAAAGCTTGTCAAGTTTAATAGATATTAAAACAAGTTTTTCAAATAATATCTTCATCACTCAAGCATTTGCATTGTGATTAATCATATTTTGATATGACTCTAAACCATAATGTATGTTAGTATTTTTAGTTCAAGAATGTTTTGGTTTCTAAAAACAAAACATTACATATGTATTTATATTTTAACATATTTCTAAAAATAGAAAAACAAACACATGACATCATGTAGTGCATCATTGAAATCCTTAGAAGATTTCACTAGATACTTTGTGTAGATTTAGACTCTACAACATTTCTAACTCAGTTTCATATCATATTAGTGATCTCTTTTGTAGCAAAGAAGATCAAGGCACATTCAAGCTTCAACAAGAAGTTGGAAGTCTTGTTTGTTTGTTGTTGTATGATCTTGTGTTGATTCATACATCATTGTTGTACCAAACCATCATAATCTTGTGAGTGTGAGTGGTTAGTATTTTAGTCCTTATAATACATTGTGTGTGGGAGTGGGTGTACCTTGAAAGAACTCGACATCTAGCTTAGTGTCGGAAATAGTGTGTGCGAAGTGTAAAGGTTTCTCCGCGGTGAAAGGAGCTTGTTGACTAGTGAAGTTAAACTCTCGAGTGTGAGACTCGGGGAGTGGAGTAGGGCAAGGAAAAAGAGTCCTTGTAGATCGAACCACTATAAACAACTTGTTGTGGTTTGATTGTTTCTTTCCTTATCTACTCTTTATATATTGTTTACATATTGATTATTATTCACTAATACATCTAAGATCAATATCAATTGATCTTCCAATAAGTTTCAAAACAAAGTTTTTAATCGGTAAACTATTCAACCCCCCTTCTAGTTTTCCACAAGCGAGATCACCACCTCTTGAAGACGTGCAAGCTCAAGTCATGAGTTGCTAAGCTTCGTCATCATCATGACCACTGAAGTGCATCTTGTTGATAGTTCTTTCCTCCCTCCATAGAAGTGTTGTGTTGAAGGCATTAGTGAAAGGTGCCGAAGGGTCGTGTTGAAGGCATTAGTGAACGATGCCAAAAATGTACATTTTATATGGTGCATCGATGTACAAGTTAGGTAGTTTGGGTTAAAGGATGTTGATATCCTTCTAGTGATTATAACAAGGAGTGTGTCTCCTTTGGGGTAGTTGTGATGTGGTGTAGCGTTGGGTAGTAGTTCCTCCTTTGTAAATGGAACTCGGTATCTAGCCTTGTACCGGATAAAGTGTAGGCGGCGTTGTGATAGGTTTGGTTCTACCTCCTGGAAGAACTCGGTGTCTAGCCTTGTACCAGATAAAGAGTAGGCGACGTTGTGAAGGCTTCTTCACCACATTAAGGAGCTTGTGTTGTGTACTGCTTACAAACTCTCGAGTGAGGTACTCGGAGAGTGGAGTAGGGCAAGGAAGGTGTCCTTGTAGCCGAATGATGCATGTATTCCAACCAGGATTTAAAATTTATAAGTCTCATCTACCTAAGGTCTACCTAATGCACTAACGAGCAGTGAACTCAATCGTGCGTAGTATAAAAGGTGGTAAAGACGAGGTCGTTCCCAAGATCTATGTAGATGAGGATCCTATTAAGTCTAAGTGTCACTTGTTTTAAACTGGTTTTAAAGTTGAATTGATTAATTAACTAAAGACAAGAAATGAAATGCGCAAAATAAATAAAGGTTGTAAACAATGGAGAGAAAGCGTGCTAACCTAATTAATCATCCTATCATGTAATGTCTATGTTTTCTAAATTACTTCCAATTGATTCAAGTGGGGATTTAAGTCGCTAGGACAACATTTGGCCAATTCGTCCTAACCTATCAACAAATGCTCCTACCCGTCGTCAAAGGCCAACCCTTTAGGGAGTCGAGGGTCTTAAGTCACCTAAGCCAAGTCATTAAGTACCCTACATGCAAGATTTGAAATAATGAGTGCCCGGGCGCTAGCATCTTAGACACTCATCCCTAACTTCTTAAGTTCGTCCATACGAACGGTGATCATTTGGTCAGTTCGCACAGGAGGATAAAGGTCGTCAGTTGGTCAATTCTTACCCTTCCCTACTCTACCTTCTTACTTAGGGTCAATTGGTCAATTCTCCTAAGCAACTAGATACTGCCGCATTTCAAAACTACCGAAGCTAGGGTAACTACCATCGAACTATGCATGCATACACTAGAAACAATTATATGGAAGCATGAAAACACAAACAATACATTCAAGGAATCATAACTAGGCTAGCACCAAAGGTGCTTAGCCGATCATATTAAACTGTAGGATCGATAATATTATTATGTTGATGATTCGGGTGGTCTTGGATGATCAAAATACATGTTTGCCATTTTAGAGAGAGAAAGTAGAGAGAGGGAGTTTCTTGCTAGAGACTTACTTCACAAAATATGGAATGTTAGATTAAATAAAAGCTCCACCCCTTCCATGGATGGAAGGGGTATTTATAGTTACACAATACACGACCTCCTATCGGCCTGTGGATCAGGCATACAGTGGGTAAAGACCCGTCCTTCCTCCACGGTGTTACACTAAACTAAACTACGCTACAAACTAACTAATTAACTACTGAATAACATAAATAACGACACGTCTACGAGCTAACATATGCTAGACCATACTTGGGGTGACCGAGACTTTAATCATGGAATTTCCAATTCCTAACAATCTCCCCCTAAGGGAGGTCACCCCATGAAATACATTTTGCATCCTAGCATTCTTTCTTTGTCTTCTGTTATGAGCTCATAGACTTCAATTCTTCAATTTTTGCAATCTTTGTGCTTTTGTAGCACTTCTTCAAAGTCCGCATAGATTTGTACTTTCAGTGGAGGTCTTTGAACTGATCCACATCTTTGATGATCTTCGAGCTTTCATTGAGATCATCAGCCATAGTAAATCTCAGGATTATCCTTTATTGTGTTGCCATCATGTGAAGTTGTGACTTTCGGACCGACATGCTCACACTTTCGGATCATGACATCTTTCCATCGAGTAGCGGAAGCTTCTTGGTTCATGATATTTGCGGCGAAGGTAAGCATAGTATAAAATATCGAACCGAGGTTATGTAGATATGCACCACCATGATTTCTTCAAATTAAGTGTGGATCTTTGTGAGCATGCGGCTTTGGATTGACTTCTCAATTACGATCACCGCAATCATCAAATGTACCGCAAACAACATTTAGCAATAAAACACACGAAAGTGTCTTTGATCACTTTTGTTGAATTGAGGTACACGGCCCACGGTTCCCGTTGATCGAGACAAGTCTTGCTGTGATCGGTAGGATTCCTAAGAATCTCCTTGACGGGGTTTCAAATTGTTCTAGTCGTTCTCAAACCGAACGTCTCAAAGAAGACAACACGGAGTGAGTGAACCCGACAAATTGAGATTTCTTGATTGATAGAAAATGATTTGAAAACAATCGCGTATTGCTTAAGAGAAAGAGTTTTTTCAATACGACGAAGGTTTAGTAGAAGAAATCAATTTTCAATCATAAATACCCTTTAAATTTGAAAACATAATACACAGTCGAAGTGCTAGAGAAAAGAGTTTTTGAGCACAACGACCGGTTTTTCAAAGGTATCCGTCAATCCTTTTCCTGGACCAAGGTTGATTCAAGATTGAATCGCCCCATTGTTTCTATCCAGTTGTCACAAGCTTGATATTTTGCAAGATCTCACATGTCACCCTCCAAGAGCTTGTTTGATGTTGGCTCTAGAAGGATTTCCATCTTCATAGCGAATATTTTCATATCACTCGGATGTTCTGGCAATACCACAAGGATAATGCGTAGGACTCTTAATATATTCTTACTTTCCACATTGTGTAAACAGCAAGTCTTCATTAATTTTTGTGTCCTAATGAGATATTGTAGATGATCTCTTGGCTCTAGACTCAATCGTGCACATTTGGTTCCTATGCCGGAGACTAGGGAGAGGGTCTCCTTCTTCAATATCAACAATCTCTAAGAGAAAGTCGATAGATTGTGTCGGTTCCCCATGAGAATGAAACAAGCCCTTTTAAGAGGAACTTGAGTAGCTTGGGAAGTTTAGTGCAGTGCGTCACTGGGTCCATGACGTCTTGTCTTCAATACCAGTGTTACCTTAGTAACTACCAGTAGCATATGTATTGAACCTCGGTTACTGCCTGATATGTGCTAAAACACATATCATTTTTTATCAAATCAGACCCAAAATAACCAAGAAAGAGCCGTTTATTGCTAATATTTAATGGTTTCTTGAGCTTATGGATGTGCAGGTACGGATATGTCAAAACACACAAAAGATAGCCAAATCAGACAAAAACCCGAGCACGAGAGATAAAGAGTGCTAAGTCGAGCCGGAAGTCGAATTGAGCTTACGTGAAGATTTCTATGCTAAGAGGATGATTTATGAAAGATATGATCAAGTTTAAAGAAATGTCGAATCAGGTCCTCGACTTTCAAAATTGATGAAATCACCCTTGAGATTCGAAATGGCAAAAGTGGCCCTTGGATTATTGGAGTTTGGCAAAGAAGATCCTTGGATAATATTTTCATAATTTACACTATTGGTCCCTGGATTTTCTGATTTGACATTTATGGTCCTTTAAATGCTAAATAAATGCATTTACAAGTCCTAGTCCAAGTCCAATATATTACCCAAGCCCAAAATAAATACCCAAAGGCCCAAATCCATACCCGGTTTTCCACCCCATAATACCCGGTCAAAGAGAAGTCAAAACCTATAAACAATTATTTACTTTTAACCGCCAAATATTTTATCCCCAAATTAACCCAGAGCATGAACCCTAGTTTACCCACACTCCAATTCTCCAAATTCACACGATTGAAGGATAATTAAATCACATCACGTGACATGTGACTGACACACGGATGCCACGCTGGCAATCCGTGTGTCATATCACATCACTCCTTTCATTTGATTGGCTGAGAAGAACGTGGCACATGATCCAAGGGTCTAAATTAAATGGGATACGTATGAGGGATGATCAAGGGCTGATAACACTCAGAGAAATAAAAAAAAAAAACTTCTTCTGGATCCTTCCAAGAGCTCAAGCCTCACCTATATAAGACCCTCATTATCACAGATTGAAGTATGTAGAGTAGGAGTAGAATTTAGTTTAGTTTCTGAGTAATTTTAAGTTTTTAATAGTTTTTGTTTAATTCATGTATTGAAATCACAATTTGTATTCAAGTTTTCCATTAATGAAATCCTTCTAGTTTGAATTTTCTCATTCAATTACTGTTTTATTATTCTCATCAGCTTAATTCTTCCTTAAATGTCATTTTAGAATATCGTACAAATCATTTTTTCACACCTACTCAGAATCTACTCTTAAAATTCCACTTGGTCAAATAAAGTCAAAAGTCAGAATAATGGTTAAAACTACCCTGGATTTGGATATGGGTTGATTGTTATTGATTTGGGTTAATAATTAGCTTAGGTTACTGTTCCATTGATTTGTTGAGCATGCCATAGTGGCAGGACATATGTAAGTTTATCCTACCTTCTGATCTTGTCTGCATTTAGAATTAATGTTTAGTTGATAGTGATTGTTGCTTCTAGTTCTTTATTTAGGAGAAATTTAATCATATAAACTTGATTTAGTAGCTCTATTGGCTCAGATTGAAGTTTTGATTACATAAGTTTCACATCAGTAGATATAGGAGTGTTTGGATCTGTTTATAATTCTAAGTTTGAGGTTTCTTAGTAAGAGGTTCTAGTTGCTGCAATAGTTGTTGGTATTGGTTAGTCATAATCAATCTTGAGTTTGCACCTTAGAACACTAGAAACCAAAATTTCCATTCATCTGCTTCTAGTTTTCATATCAGTTAACATTAGTAGCTCATAACTTGCATTTTAGGCTTAGATCATTATAGTATAGCTTAATTGTGTCATTTTGCATCATAAAACATCATTCTCAATCTGTTTTTGCAAGATCAATCTCACAAAAGTCAAAACTACAAGTTTCTGAAAAAAGTCAAAAATCCATTTTAACTTGCAAATTGCTTCTACTTTTATATTTTTAAAATCTTCATATTAGATCCTTTTAGGCTAAAATTCTGGTTATTAGCTCTTTGGTTGGTGGTGGTTAGCATGGCATTTTTAGTATAATTTTAGGATTTTTCTCAGCTAGCTTAATCAGGGCTTGAAGATGACACTGTAGGGCCGTTTGGAACTTTAAACTAGAAACTGAACTAGTGCTTTAATCCTTTCTGCTTGTGCTTATTGGACTCGAATCAGTTTCAGTAGGTTTATTTCAGTTACTTTAAGTTAGTTTTAGACTGTGGTAGCTTATAGGTAGCTTTTAGCTTATTTCATATATGCTTATCACATCAGTTTCATGCCCAGTTCATTATCCTGTGATCCCAAGTAGTTTCGTCATTTTCCCTGCTTCTCGGTTATTATTTTAGAATTTTCGAATTTTCATATTTTCCATGCTCTTTTGCTATTTTTCCGCATTTAAATTCATTTTAAGGCTTTTAATTAGCATTTAATTCAAATAAATCGTAAAAGTTAAAAATATTATTTTTTCAATTTTCCTAGATTAAGAAAAATATAAAAAGCCAAAAAAATATTTTTCCATAATTTTCCTAGTTTAAATAATAATTTCTAGCAATTTAATTAGTTTTAAATAGTTTTTAATTCATAGAAAATAGAAAAACGTTCAGAAAAATACAATTAAATTTTTGAAAAATCTTTTTAGTTATTTTAGAATTTTGAAAAATAGTTTCATAATTTTCCCACTTATTTTTATAATTTTTGGTAATTTAGTTTTATTTTAAAAATTAGAAATTAGTTTTTAATTCAAATAAATTCAAGAAAAATCATAAAAATTAGTTTTAATTCTTAAATAGTTTTCAAATTGCAATTTCCTCTTTAAAGTAATTTTAGATCATTTTTAGGACTTAGTTTAGACGTAATTGCATTTAATTCGCGTTTCATTTAAATCGTATTAGTCTTAATTTGCGTAATTAGGTTTCCCCGTAGTTTTAATTCCCTTATAATTGCTTCCCATTTGCTTCCCTTGCCCCGTAGTTTAGAAAAACATTAATTTTCCCCTTCTCTTATTCAAATCCCGATTATCGCGACGTGAGTTGAAAATTCCATTCAACCCTCGTTCGGAACGATCTCGGTGCTCAAACCTAACACGTTTGAGTTACCCATATACTACACACTTCTTATAATTGGTTTTTCGACGAATCAATTAATGGCGCCGCTGCCGGGGAGGGCATGTAGTGAGTTTTCGTATTCCGTCTCGAATCGCGTGCATTTAAAGATCCTTCCCCGAGTGAAGTTACCGTCATTTTTGTAAATATAACTTTTTCAAAAAACCAAAAAACCCAAAAACATTTAAAAACACCAAAACATTCTTCCTAGAGTGTTTACCAAACCATAAAAAGTAAAAAACCAACAAAACAAACCCGAACGTCAATTGTTACGTCGGCTCACCTCAGAAGTACAACCTATACACGGGGTAAACAGAAGTCTTGACATTAAATTGCAGACTGAAGAAAGATCCACTCTTCTTTCCCGCTCCGCTGCGCGTACTTTTGGGAGCTACCGAGCACCGGTTGACGCGACGGTTACAAAAAGATTGTGTTTTCAAAATTTTCCTAATTATAAAAACCCAAAAAGATTTTCCTTTTCAAAATTTGTTTTAAAAACCCAAAAATATTCTTCTTTAACCTCTGATTTGATAATTCTTTCCTCTTATCCCGCTTTTATGATTAATTCTCATGGAGTCTCAAAATTTCTTTCAACCTTATTGCTTTAATTGTAGAGATGTGTTAAAAGATGATTCCCGTTGTGAACGTTGTTTTTGCAAAGGGTGTGGATTTTATCGCGAATCTTGTATGTGTTGCCCTTTGGAAGAACCCACCGGGGGTGTCCTGGACGTTTCCATCGATTTTGAAGAAAGATTTAATCAACGTCAAAACAACATTGAAAGCATGCTTCAAACTTTATTAAGCCACATTCAAGCTCGACAAAGTATTAATGCAGAACCCGTTCAAGTTATGAAAGACGATCACACCATTTCGGAGCTACCCGAAGAACCCACCGAGGGTTACGGAGACGATTTCTTTGAACGTCGTGTTTTTCTTAACAACGTTGAAAAATTTGAAGCCTTGTCAAAAATTTTGAAACATAAGATTGATGAACCCTCGATTCCTACTCCCTCTCCGGTGAGGGAGATGGAACATATTTCTGAACCCGAGGTGACTCCCGTTTGTACTCTCGACTCTAATTCCAAAAAGTCTAGAATCGATCCTAGTCTTTCCCGATTCACCGTTAAGAGTTGGTCGAGTTACAATAAAACGAAACAACATGCTGAGCTTAAATTGATTTCTAATTCTCGTGTTTTTCAAGAACAACGACCGGAGACCACAACGGAAGTGGTGGAAATCGCTAGCTCTCAGAGCACACCACTTGTCCCATCTCCGGAATCTTCAAAATATAATCCTTCTCTCATTTCTGAGCTTTTCATTTCCGACCCTTCCCCTTCACTCACACCGGTTGAGAGAAGTGACGTTCTTTTGGAAGAGGTCGATGATTCTATTTCTTCGATAATCGTTGACACTCTCATAATGGGGGATGAGCATCTTAGTACTATTCCGGAAACGGAATCGTCTTATGTTGAGGTCCTTATCCCAATCCCAAGAGAGTCCGAGGTTGTTAATGATATTTGTGATGAGCCTTCTCTTGATATTTCGAATGATCATGATGAGATGTTCTCCGATTCCGATAACGATTCTTATGGAGACATCGATTTCATCGACGATTTACCTTCTGAGCCCGTTCACATAGAAGACGATAATGATTTCATGCCAGAAGATGAAGAGATTGAGCTCGATGATATTCAGATCGAGGATGAAGCATTACGTGAAACATTGTTGAATGTTCATCTTCTCATTTCCAAGATTGAAGCCCTCAACAATAATTCAAGTTCGCCTCCTATCTCTGTTAAAGATAGCGACTTCTTGCTCGAGCTTGAGACTTTCCGATTTGATAAAGAGATTAGTGGCAATCCCACTATTTTCGATGTTTATCCTCTGATGTTTGAGCGATTCTACTTCGATGATGATATGAGCAAAGTTTTGAATGAGATTTCCAATAATCCGACGAATGACCTGATCATTGAGGATGCGATTGATGATCCAATACCACTGGGTATTGAGGATGTTGTGCATGATCCCGAGGGGGATATGTTGGTGCTTGATGATGATTCTCCTTCCTCTGTTGAGTCTACCATCACTTATCCCGTTGAGCCCTCATGTGAAGACAAAATCTTTAAACCCGGGATATGCATTGATGAGTTCTTTGTAGAAACCGTTTTCCGAGATAAGGATCCTCCGATGGATGCTTTCGTTGTTGAGCCTACACATCTTATCCCTTACCATGAACTCCCGTCTTCTTTGGAGTATTCTCTTATCTATCCATCATCCTTTCGTCCACCCGCTAAACCGCCGGATGATGGATCACTATTTCTTGATAAACCTTATGTGAGTTCGGGAGATGTTATCCCATTTGTGCTTGAGCCCGACATTTTCTTTCCCTCCCAACTCACCCATTCTCTTTCCCTCCGGAGTGAGGATACCATCTTTGATCCGGGTATCTCTTCCTCTTGCTGCCCCAAGGACAAATAAATTCGGGGACGGGTCAAGCTAGCGACTCGTAGAAGAAAAACAGTAGCGCTTCGTGGGAGGCACCCCATGCTTATCTTTATCTTCTTTCTATTTTCTAATAAGTGATGTGAAGGGGTTAGCCTATTCTATTTCTCGTGTGTGGTTGTTTGTGATGTTTTGTCTAGGATTTTCACCTATATGAAGACTCTCGTGCTCGAAGTTTGTCTTTTCTCCATTAGAGTTTCATGATCGATGCTGATGGAAATCCAATATCCTAATCTTATCGACTAACGTTTATCTTTTAGCATACTTAATAAACGGATTTTAGATTTTCGTTGATACCCTTGCCTTTAAACATTGAGGACAATGTTTCGTTTTAGTCTGGGGTAGGGTAATCTTGATTTGATTTGACCGCACTTGCTTATTTTTGTCGTATACTCGCAACCCGTTTTCCTTAGAAAATGAAAAATTGTGCAAAAATGAGAAAATTTAAAAATTTTGTAAGCTTTTGTTAGTTTTATGATTGAAAAGTTCTTGCTAGTCTCTTAGAAGTTTCTTTAAACATGCGTTTTCTTGAAATAGCCTTTGCTAATTGCTTAGACAAGAGGCTATAAAATGCGATTCTAGCTCACAAGGCCAAGAATTTGCAAGTCTCCCTAAGTGATTTTAAATATGCGAAGCTTAAACAAGAATTTGCTAGTTTCTAATAAGTGACTTTAAAAATGCGAGACTTGAGATTATTCTACAAAACATTTGCTAAGTTAATATATGTTTTGACACCTTGTTGACTTTCCGCTGGTGAGAGTAGGAATGGAATTCTAACTTGACCGGGCGTGTTGAGCCCTAGCTTGTTCCCTTAACCATAGATAATCCAAAAATTACCGGCTAAGCATCCGCGGATCTCATTATTTGGGATTTTAAATTTGCGGAGATCGAGGAATGATAGAGTTACTTATGAGTTTAGATGCTAAGCGTGGAGTAGATGGTTCTCTTTAGATCCCATCGAAGGTACTTATGGCTTTTTGTTCCCACAAGATTGTTTCACCCCATATATGTGAATAAATAATTAGAGATGTTGAGTTTTTGGCGATAGTTAGTTCTTTATTCTTCTTTAGAGAATCCTTGCCCATGGGAGTTGGGTACACATCAAGGTACTGTCAGTGTTGCGGTGTAATAGACAACTGATTCCTGATAGTTTGCTGCTATTGTTTCTATTGTTATAAAAGCCGTAGGATTCGGAGTTTGGCACAAAAATTAACATGAAATAAAGCCCAAATGTATTAAAGTTGAAAAATCCAAAGCCATAAAAGTTTTCTATGTCCGACGGTACCCCCGTTGTCATGGACTTCTAAAAAGGTTGAGGAAAATCTAAAGTCATAATAAGACTTCTGATAAAACGGTAATCCCGTTGAGTTAGTGGTTGAAAAGACCAAGGGCCTAAATTGCAAAAATGCAAATGTCTTTGAAATAAGTGTTAAGCCAAACTTTGAATCCGGAGATATTCTCCTAAATCATGCAATTAGGACCTTGATGTGGACCTCATTCTTGTGTGCAGCGGTTTTCGAGGAAGATGGATAACTAATTATCGACTTAGCTTCATATCTTTATCGAATAAAATTATCAAACGAGAATTTGAAGAAATTCATTTCACACAAAATAAAATAAATAGAGGAAAATTAGGAAAATGGGAGCAAAAGGTAATTACACAAGTAACTTCCATGGGTAGTGTTAGCATCTAAAGTCGATTTAACAATCATTTCGATTTTACGCTTAGTTTGGGGACTTGTGAAAATCGGGACGATGTATTCTATCCGTATGGTCACTTCACCGGGTTGTGTTTCCTACTCCGTGATCCTAAAATGTCGTTTGAAAAATGTTGGAGTTATTGATCGACATGAAAGTTCAACAAACCGTCACTCATAATCGGAATGTGCTTAAACATAATATCTATATGTGAATTAAAAGGTAAACGGGGCGTTTTTAAAATTAAGGGTTTCTTAATCTCTTTTGAGGAATCTTTGCTACTTCTTCATAGGTTTAGTAGAAAGAGATTAAAATCCTTGGTTTTAGAAGCGTGAGTTGATTACATTGCGTGGGGACACGATAATCGTCTCGTCTAGGGTATTTTGATATGTGCTAAAACACATATCATTTTTTTTATCAAATCAGACCCAAAATAACCAAGAAAGAGCCGTTTATTGCTAATATTTAGTGGTTTCTTGAGCTTATGCATGTGCAGGTACGGATATGTCAAAACACACAAAAGATAGCCAAATCAGACAAAAACCCGAGCACGAGAGATAAAGAGTGCTAAGCTGAACCGGAAAGTCAGAATTGAGCTTCTGTGAAGATTTCTATGCTAAGAGGATGATTTATGAAAGATATGATCAAGTTTAAAGAAATGTCAGAATCAGTCCCTCAACTTTCAAAAATTGACAGAAATCACCCTTGAGATTCAGAAATGGCAAAAGTGGCCCTTGGATTATTGGAGTTTGGCAAAGAAGATCCTTGGATAATATTTTCATAATTTACACTATTGGTCCCTGGATTTTCTGATTTGACATTTATGGTCCTTTAAATGCTAAATAAATTCATTTACAAGTCCTAGTCCAAGTCCAATATATTACCCAAGCCCAAAATAAATACCCAAAGGCCCAAATCCATACCGGTTTTCCACCCCATAATACCGGTCAAAGAGAAGTCAAAACCTATAAACAATTATTTACTTTTAACCGCCAAATATTTTATCCCCAAATTAACCCGGGCATGAACCTAGTTTACCCACACTCCAATTCTCCAAATTCACACGATTGAAGGATAATTAAATCACATCACGTGACACGTGGCTGACACACGGATGCCACGCTGGCAATCCGTGTGTCATATCACATCACTCCTTTCATTTGATTGGCTGAGAAGAACGTGGCACATGATCCAAGGGTCTAAATTAAATGAGATACGTATGAGGGATGATCAAGGGCTGATAACACTCAGAGAAAGCAAAAAAAAAAAACTTCTTCTGGATCCTTCCAAGAGCTCAAGCCTCACCTATATAAGGCCCTCATTATCACAGATTGAAGTATGTAGAGTAGGAGTAGAATTTAGTTTAGTTTCTGAGTAATTTTAAGTTTTTAATAGTTCTTAATAGTTTTTGTTTAATTCATGTATTGAAATCACAATTTGTATTCAAGTTTTCCATTAATGAAATCCTTCTAGTTTGAATTTTCTCATTCAATTACTATTTTATTATTCTCATATCGATCTCACAAAAGTCAAAACTACAAGTTTCTGAAAAAAGTCAAAAATCCATTTTAACTTGCAAATTGCTTCTACTTTTATATTTTTAAAATCTTCATATTAGATCCTTTTAGGCTAAAATTTTGGTTATTAGCTCTTTGGTTGGTGGTGGTTAGCATGGCATTTTTAGTATAATTTTAGGATTTTTCTCAGCTAGCTTAATCAGGGCTTGAAGATGACACTGTAGGGTCGTTTGAAACTTTAAACTAGAAACTGAACTAGTGCTTTAATCCTTTCTGCTTGTGCTTATTGGACTTGAATCAGTTGCAGTAGGTTTATTTCAGTTACTTTAAGTTAGTTTTAGACTGTGGTAGCTTATAGTAGCTTATAGGTAGCTTTTAGCTTATTTCATATATGCTTATCACATCAGTTTCATGCCCAGTTCATTATCCTATGATCCCAAGTAGTTTCTGTCATTTTTCCCTGCTTCTCAGTATTATTTTAGAATTTTCTGTAATTTTTCATATTTTTCCATGCTCTTTTGCTATTTTTCTGCATTTAAATTCATTTTTAAGGCTTTTTAATTAGCATTTAATTCAAATAAATCAGAAAAAGTTCAAAATATTATGTTTTCAATTTTCATAGATTAAGAAAAATATAAAAATCCAAAAAAATATTTTTCCATAATTTTCCTAGTTTAAATAATAATTTCTAACAATTTAATTAGTTTTAAATAGTTTTTAATTCATAGAAAATAGAAAAAAGTTCAGAAAAATACAATTCCATTTTTGAAAAATCTTTTTAGTTATTTTAGAATTTTGAAAAATAGTTTCATAATTTTCCCACTTATTTTCATAATTTTGGTAATTTAGTTTTATTTTAAAAATTAGAAATTAGTTTTTAATTCAAATAAATTCAAGAAAAATCATAAAAATTAGTTTTAATTCTTAAATAGTTTTCAACTTGCAATTTCCTCTTTAAAGTAATTTTAGATCATTTTTAGGACTTAGTTTAGACGTAATTGCATTTAATTCGCGTTTCATTTAAATCGTATTAGTCTTAATTTGCGTAATTAGGTTTCCCCGTAGTTTTAATTCCATTATAATTGCTTCCCATTTGCTTCCCTTGCCCCGTAGTTTAGAAAAACATCAATTTTTCCCCTTCTCTTATTCAAATCCCGATTATCGCGACGTGAGTTGAAAATTCCATTCAACCCTCGTTCGGAACGATCTCGGTGCTCAAACCTAACACGTTTGAGTTACTCATATGCTACACACTTCTTATAATTGGTTTTTCGACGAATCACTGCCCTAAGGTTGAATTATTGGAGGGCTATTTCTTTTCACCCTTTTTCACATTCAATTCTTTTCATTCTTCAACCCCTTCGGTCTTCTAGAGACTTCATAACTAGAACCTTGTTGGGTTTATTCCAAGACTAGCTCATGCCACAATCCGCACTCTTCCCATATTCTCATTTTTCTCCTTTTTTCATCATACCTAAGGACTTCTACACTATCTAGTGGATTGTCCTGGTAGATCCTCCGGTTCGGCCGGATCGTGGGAACAAATACCTAACCTAACCATCCTTATAACTCCATACATAAAGTAAAATGGTCGGTCTTTTGGTACAATTCATTTCTTCCTTGAAGCCAATTGAAAATCATTTGGAAAACAATCAAGGTACTTGTGATACGAGATCAAAGCATTTTGTACCTTAATAGTTTTGATCATTTAGAAAACCTCCCCTCGACATGTGCATATGATTTTGAAATTGTTTAGCACATGGAGGCAAGAGGACTTTGAAATATTTTCTTTGATCACAATTTTCATAGAAAAGCCATTTGATTTTCTTTGGTAAATTCTCCCCTCAATATGTGCATAGGATATTTGAAATCATTTTATCACATAGAGGAAAGAGTTCTTTTGAAGCACAATTACGATCACACAAGCCATTAAAAAACCATTCGCTCCCCCTCAATATGTGCATCGATAAACGAAAGAGTTTAGCACATATTAGAGAGAACTAGCACTTTTGAATCAAAACGATCATCTTATATCAAGTTTCATTATTAAATCACAAATTCTCCCCCGCTCAAAAATATCAAACCCTTTGAGATTTTGGATCCCAAGTGATTTAATACGGTTTAGAAAACATGGAAGAATATGTGCCTGGTTTAAATACTCATCTGGTTTTTTTGGTTAAATGCTCCTTCACAATCATGTGCATTATGTAATTCTAAATCGTTTGGAACATGAAGGAAGGAGTGCTTTTGAAACAATCACCCTTTGAAACCGTTTTGAGATTTAAATCACGATCTCTCCCCCGATAAAAAATTTCAAACCAATTGAGATTTGTGATCCCAGTTGATTTAAATTATTTAGAAAATTTTAGGGAAAGACGTGGCAAGATTTGATTTTGAAAAATGACAGATAAGGACCAGATTTAGAAATTAAAGATTGTTAGTGTCAGGTATGATAGTTTTTAAGAGATCTTTAAGTAGAATAAAACAATTTCACAATCAAACAAGAACAGAAAAAATTTCATTTTAAAAGATCTTGATTCTAAAGAAAAATCATACCATGACATAACATTAAATCTTTAGATCACCACATTAATTCATACAACGGACTTGATAGATGAAATATCGTTTCAAAATATTTAATTTGAAATCACTTGATTTGACAAAATAAAGTCCGGTTGATTTCAAAAACTTTGAATCGATTTATTTTCAAAACAACATTTTCTATTTTCAAAACAATATTTTCAAAGTTTTAGAAAATGGTATCATCCACTACTTTTTCCCGCACAAGATCGTTAGGTGGTTGAGAAGCTTCATTGTTGTTGTAGGGTGGAAGAAAACCGTCTGCGGATGCAGGTGAGACTTCTTTAAGTTGCATTTTTTCATGCCAACTGAGGTAAAATTAAGCTCCGTTTCTTCAATCACTTAGATGAAAACCATCTGCTGATGCAGTGAGACCTCTTACGTTATATTTATGCCAACTCTCCATTGAAGTCCAATTAAGCTCCGTTTCTTCAATTGTCAACCCAAGATATAATTACCCTTTCCTTTCGGCATCCAATCAACTTCATTTGTGGGATCCGGATCGGGAACATTCTTTTATACCAATATACCTGCATACGTTAGTGAACACAAATACAGATTTATGGTGGTCGACATCACCCAAACAACAATCGACTAATAAAAGTCAATTCAACATAACAATCGGCTCATATAAGGTATGGGATTTATGTGATTATCAAACTCTAATCATCTAATCCTAACAATCATATCCTGGGCACCTAGTCCTTCAACATAGGTTAACATCATTTTTAATTAAGCACGTAGGATAATTAAGAAAGTCCGTTAGATGATATAAATTTGAAAACATTCTCCCCCTCAATCAATGACTCATTTTATGAAAAGTTTAAAAGCTGAAGTCATTGATTGAGTTTTCAATTTTACGAAAACACCGAATCGATAGATTATTAAGCAACTCATTTACCACCATTAAGTTAAAACCAATATTTTTAGAAGAATTTTAGACGGAAAATATTTGAGTAGGAACAATGATCCTTGACATACTTTCCTCATTTTGTTTTAGGATAAGTGCACGAAATATCTTAAAATTGGTTTAGCGCAACACTTTCCTTTCTTTAAAGAATGGGTTGTTATCTGAAATAATAGCAAACCATGGTTTATGCACGGGTTACAGTCTGATCGACGAATCGTAAGCCATTTTTTGAGACATGTTTAGAAAAGAATATTTACATCTTCTGCTCGAACTTCATCTATGGTCCCGTGCCATTATTGAATGACATTTCTAAGACCGCAGATGTTATCGATACCAGAAGACATGTCTTTGAAAACAATATTTTTGGTATTTTTAAACTTTACGATTTTATGGGTTTTGAAAGTTTTATATTTTTCTATTTTCTTTTGTTGGTTTTGTATTTTGTATTTTGTTTTGAAAATATTTACAAAGATAGAAGATGATATAGTTAAAGAAGATGATGATACGAAATGAGATAAGGATATCGAGCAACCCGTTGTAGAAGATAAGTCATCATCCTAAAACTTTCACCACCAAACTTAGAGGCTCTTGCATTGAAGAAAGAAATTGAACCATCCGAAAGTGAGACTTTGGCGTTGATGAGTGTCTAAATACTCATCATTTTATACCTTTTAGATCGCAAAACATCCGAAAACACTCGAAATGCATTAAAATGATGAAAATATCACAAATAAGTGTTTTATGTGTTTTAAATGCAAAATACCAAAATCGTGTGAAAACATATCAAGTTTGCATAATTGGCGCTTTAGTCCCCAAGTTTCAAAAGTTGTCAAAATCATCCTCTGTAAATCAAAATAAAGTAAAATATCATTTAAGGTCCATGGGATTCAAAAGTTGTCAAAACAAACCCTTCAAAGTTTTAAAATTGCAAAATGACAACTTTAGTCCTCAACTTTGAAAATTATCAAATATAGTCCTTGGTAATTTTAAAAGTGAAAATAACCAAATGTGGTCCTTGTACTATTAAAGACGGTATAATTGGTCCTTGTGTTAACTTTGGAAAAGTGCAGTTCAAATCACTCATTTTCGAAAAATTACAACATTGGTCCACAGGCTTATGTATCACTAAATAATCAAATGGACCCTTGTTTTATAAATAACCCAACAAACAAACCCATTAAACAAAGCCCAACCCTTTGTATAAAAAACGGGGTCAAACCCAGACAAACCATCTTCACTATGCCCTTCCCTCCCATTCACTGTAAACCAATACCATCCTCCACATCTCTGGTTTCACCACCACACGTGTCCTTCACCACCAGCTCATCACCAACCTTATCCTACCTTGTCCCCTCCACCTCCACATCCTCCCAAAAATCTTTTATTGCAAAAAACCTACTTTTGATATTCTTGGCGCCAAAAGCAAAATCAACTGCTGTGATCAATTCAACCCAATCAAAGGCCAAGAATAGAGACAGAGACCCTAATGAAGCCTATAAAAGAAGAAAGAAGACAGAAGTAGCACTTGTCACTGCTTTAGACCATTTTTCTCTAATTTATTGTAATCGTTTTTAATGTTTTAATGTTAAAGATTTCTGGGTTTTATGTTTAATGTAATTTACAAGTCATTTCAAGTCTTAATTAAGCAGTTTTAATCATCAATTTCCAGTTTCTTGTTGCCTTTGTGTTTCCCGCCAAAACTGTTCTTGGTCCAATTTCTCATGTTTTAGAGAATTGTTACCGGTTTAGTTTAGATTATTATTTACTGTTTAATTTTAGTGTAATTTCAAGTTAAAGATGTAATTTCAGTTTGTTAAATACAATTTAATCTTGCCTTATCTCATTTTTAATTAAAAGCTTTAATTTGATGTTAAGTTCTGATTTCACAAGTTCAAGTCTGTTTTGTTAAGCTTAAATAAGCTCATGTAAGCTTATATAAGCTTATCCCTGCATTCAACTGTTCTTAATCCTGTTTTCTTCAAAAAAGTCAATTTTGGTCAAAGTAAAAAGTCAAACAGGTATGGGTTAGTTTCTGTTTAAAATCGGTTAAGTAGTGTTGTTTGGATGATAATTTGAGTAACTAAGTTCATGTTTCATTAGATTTCATCAAGTTATGTTGAGTTTTAAGTGCATTTAAATGTTTTAAGGGGTGTTTGGCACAAGTGGTTAAATAATCTAGAATGCCTCTTTGAAAGCGTAGATTGTAGTTATAAGTTTTAAATCTGAGTTTAGATGTTGTCTTAAGTCCTTAGGTTCTTTGTGGTTAAAGGTTTCATTTAGTTACCCACTTTTTCTTCAACATCTGTTATTAAGTTTTCTGTCAAACAGGTTTTTCATCAAGTCTTCACTAGCAATTTTAATCCATTTTTATTAGTTATTAAAATCATAAAAAATCAAAAATAGATTTTTCATTAGCTTGTTTCAATAGTCTCAAAAAAAAAAAAAAAAAAAAAAAAATCCAAAAGTTGCTTTTAAATAAGTCGCCGTGTCTTGAAGTTGGATCTGTGACTTGATTTTGTCTGTGCATCATTAGCATACACCGATTCGTGTACTTAGTTCATTCCTTGTCGCTTATCCAATTAGTTTTATTGATTGATGTTTGATTCCATTTATAGTTTAGAAATCATTAATCTTATGTCTTTCCTTAGTTTAGCTCGATTAGCCTACAAGTACCCATCATTCCTGCTTCGCTCGCTCATCTCGCATTTCGCTTGTTATTCCGTCATGTCGACTTGTTTTCAAGGTCATTTTGTGATTATTGTATTGTTAATTGTTGAATGATAGTTTCTTAGGGTAGCTTTAGATCTGGTTTTACTTATCTACCTTTAGTTAGGGTCATAGAGCTTATCTGTAGTGCTTATTTAGGTCTGCATATCCCATGTTAAGTTGCTTTATCGCTTTAGGTTTCGCTAAGTAGCTTTAGTTTTTGAATTTTAATATCGTCATTTTTATCCTTTTAGGTGAAAATCTGGACTTAAGCTCACTGGTTGGTTGGCTAGAGGACCTAGGTTCTGTTTTCCTCTATAGCTTATTGGATAAGCACTGCGGTAGAGCTTAAAGTTAGGCAGTTAGAGCTTATTTACTCTAGGCTTAATTGGAATTAGATCATTGTAGATTGCTTTTCTAGCTGACGGCCTAGGCTTATTTTAGTTTTTTTTTGTTTGAATTAGGTTTGTTTAGGTCTATTACACTATACATGAGCTTTCGGTGCATTCTAGTGCTTATTTGCTTATTTTTAAGTGCTTATTTATAACAAAAGTCAAAAGGTGAAAAAGTGTTTTTTTTGCAAAACTTTGTGGAATTTTCACGGATTCATTATAAGTCCATTTGAGCTCAAATTTGGGATACAAGATCTTTGGTTGGTTGTGAACATCATGGCCATTTTAGTTTATTTTAGGAATTTTCTAGCTAGCTTAATTAGTGCTTAAAGTAGGGCTATAAGGGCTGTTTGGTGTTGAGACTTGAAATCGGTCTCGAGCTTTTTATGTAGCTTGTGCTTTTAGGTTCCCATCAGTTGCATTAGCTCATTTTAGGTTAGATTTAGGCTTTAGTAGCTTATGGTAGCTTATAGTTAGCTTTTAGCTTATTTCAGTGCTTATTCAAACCGCTTATTTGCCCAATTCAGCTTATTAGTGGGCTTATCTAACTTTTTATATTTTTCCTAGGCTTAGAATAATATTTTAGATTTTCCTGTAAAGTCTCATAATTTTTACTGTTCATTTGTTATTTTTCTTAATTTTAATTAGTTTAAATTAGTTTTTTAATTAATAATAATTATTTAAAAAGTCTAAAAAATATATTTTCAGTTTTAAAATAACTTTTATAATATTTTAGATTTTTCTAAGTCATAATTTCACTTTTCTAGCTTTATTTCATATTTTCTTATATTTTAAGGTATTATTAAATAGTTAAAATAGTTTTTAATTAATAATAATTAAATAAATAGTAATAAAATAATTTTCTTTTCTAATAATTTTATTTTATTATTAGGATTGTAAAATATCATTTTCACATTTGTAGGCCTTTTATTTCTTTAATCTCACGCTTTATTTTGTATGTTTTAATCGTTTCTAAGTATTTTGCTTTCACGTACTTGTTCTTATAGCTTGTTTAAGCTATTTTCTTTTATTCCTTAGTATAAATCAATCATCACCCTTTTTCCTGTTCAATATTCACCCGATCACAGATTCGTTGTACTATAGTGTTCACACCTCGCTGGGACTTAACGACCCGGGGATAACTCTGTACTCCTCTTGATCTTCATTGCATTGTTTCGAAATGTTTGAAGTTTATTACGGTTGACCATTCACAAGTGGTTAGCTTGTGTGATAAACTTGACGGTTTGGCATCGATCAAATTTTGGCGCCACGCCGGGAGGTGTCTTTGCGTTCGTGTTTTAAGCATCGTTTGTTGAATATACACCCATTGTATATTTACCATCTTTGTCCATATTTTCTTGTTTTCATATAAAACCAAAATTATCGTGAAGTTAATTCGTTTGACATCGATTAACAAAAACATTTTTATTCAAGTTTTCAACAAACACAAAAAAAAGATTTTCATTCTTATTTTTACAAAATGTTTATCCAAAAATCCAAAATATTCATCTTTACCCTCTTATCCTTTTGATTCTTTATTCCTTTACCTCTATCCATTTGATTCTAACTTCTTCTATTCTCATGGAATCTCTCGACTACGACGAATTCGGACGAAGTTGAAAACTTCCTACTTTATCACAAATGTCAAGAATTCGTGTTGTTCGTAATGATCCATTAATTCTGCGTAGGGAAATGGAGCGAGAAACCGGGTGACAAAGGACCGGTACTTCCTCTTATAATGGAGGTGCTAAATCGTCCAACCTACGGTTATCCAAAGATCTAACCCTCGATTGCTCCTAAGCCGTCTAAAATTGATCCTACACTTTCACAATTTACGGTTAAAAGCAAACATGCGAAATTTAGACCGGTGACTAGCAAGAATGACTTGCCTAATCTTCACATTTCTCAAGAACCGTAACCGAGACCATAACGGAAGTGGTGGAAATTGCTAGCTCTCGAGCACACCACTTGTCCCACCTCCGGATTTTTCAAAATGTTCTTCGAATCTTAATAGTCATTCGGATCACCTTGTTTGTTTTGTTGATTCTTTGAATGAACCGATTCCTTCTCATAACTCTCAAATAGAATCGTTTATTCCTTGTGTCGGTTGTGGTGAGCCTCTTTTGGTTCACCTTGTCGCATTGGTGTACGTGTGTACAGTGTGGTAATGATATTCGAACGGAGTTGTTTGTTTTGTGGTTCGAGGAATTCATTTGATTATGATCCTAATCCGAACTCATTTAACGACCCTCAAATTTTTCCAATTACCCACCACACCGACTTATCTTCATATAATCAACATAATCTGCTGTGAATTTTGTGGAGGTCCTCACCAAGGATTTGAGTGTCAATCCGAAACACGTTTGTCTATGAACAGTTTCGGTGATGCTCGAACTTTGGTTATGACCAATATCCATATGATTCACTAGTCCGGACTCAACAGCTTCTTGTTGTGAATATTGTGGAGGTCCCCATTTCACTCGATTGTCAAACAAGGAATCCATTTCCTTGTAACAATTATGACTATCCATATCACGACCAACCTCCACAGTTCCAAATGACTCAAACTCCTCAAGAAACCCAACAAGACACTTATCTAGAGCTTCGAGTCGTGAAAAAGAACCGAGGAGTTGAGTAAAACAACATTTCATAATGTTCCCGTTTTTCTTGTGTATATTGTGGGGTCCTCATGATGATTATCAATGTCAACCTTCCGGTTTGACAAATCTCCACTCCCACAATGTCCCGTCATTCAAAATTCACATGAGAAATCCATGGAAGAATTGCTAGGTCAAGAGCGGTGCTAAAATAAATTCCCAAATTGCCTTTGAAAAATCTATTAGGAATCAATTGCAAAAGAAAAAGCGACCGGATCTAGCTCTCAATTTCATTTTATTCCCGATGATGGTGATGATGAGGATGCACTTGGTATCCTTCAATTTTATAAAGATTCATCAAGTTCATCGGTTGATATCCCAGCAGCTTGAGATTCATTCTCATGCAACCGCCATCACACCAAGCTCCCACTCACTCTCTCGAACATGGGGACGAGCATCTTGATACTGTTCTCGAAAAGGAATCGGACGAATTCATAAAGTCTAGTGTTGAGGACCTTGTCCCAATCCCGAGAGAGTCACAAGGAACTTTTGACCATATGTGTGATACCCTTCCCTCTTGAGTGTTCAAAAGATCATTTTGAGACTTTCTCCGATTTTAGCGATGATTGTAAATCTTATGGAAACATTGAGAATGTTGAGGCATCACTTTCACATTTTGATGTTGATCCTCTTGAGGAGTTCACCGATAAACTCACTAACATCATTCCACTTTCATCGAAAAGTGATGATGATCTCTTTGATTTCAAAGCCGACCTGGGAGAGATTGAAAGTCTCCTTTATAATGATCGCTCACTCACTTCTTATCCCAACAAATCCAATAGAGAATATTGATCACTTTGTTCTCGAAGCGTTCAAAGCAACTCTCACTAATCCTCTATTTGAATTGAATCAATTCACTTTAATTTCTAACAATCCAATCTTTGATATTCGAGGATAGTGATGAGCCCATAATGGAACAAGAGTTCACAAACTCACATCATGTGAATGATTCTCTTTACGAGGAGTTCTCCTTTGAACTCACTCATATCATATCTCTACCGAGTATGATAATTTCCACTTTGATCTAGACATAAATGATCTTTGTGTTCCGGGAAATGTTCTCACCATGAGAACTTGCTTGATATCAAAATCCCATCCCTCCCACCCGTAATATGTCTTGATCAAATGAGCTTAATGATGAAATTCATGATCCGTAAATCATGAATTCTCCTTCCGATAATTATGAGTTAGTCATGATTTTTATCATGATTTTCTTTCTTTTCTTCACATATGGTGTGACTTCTCGTTCCCTTTTCTCCTTCGGGAATGAAGACACTATTTTTGATCCCGGCATTTTCATTTATCATTTTTGAGCCGGTTCTATCTATATCTCATCGATGTGGAACTTTCACGTGCTTCAATGTTTATACAAACATCTTGAATGAAAGTCCGATGGAGATTGTTTCTTCCACTTTGCTTCCCATGAACAAATTAATTGGGTCGAGTCAAGCTAGCGACTCGGTAATCAAAAACAATAGTTAAACATGGGTTTTCACCCATGTTTACGTACCTCTTTCTACCACCTAAGTGTGGGGAGATGCCCCACATGTTGTATATAGATCTAAAAATAATGAAAATTGTAAATATTAAAAAGAGAATAATTGTTGTGTTTCTACACTTAGCTAGTAATGTTATCTTTTACGTTCTAAGTTTCGCATAACAATGCAGTACTTTGAATATTGAGGACAATATTCATTTCTAAGTGTGGGGAAATTCGCAAATTTGATCATAAATGTACCCTTTTAGTCCCTTTTCCCCAAAATGGCCAAATTTTAAAATTTTTTATTTAGTGGAAGTACTATGTACTAAACACAACAAATGGTAATCAGTCCACCATGTCTAACCCACATAAGGATTGGCTAATCCAGAGCAAACGGCTCTTGGTAAAGATATCTCAAATCCGTTTATGGCTTGCAATTTGCCCAAAATTGTATGGTGTTCATTCACCATATCTTTAAACTAGTGAAAAGTTGGCTAGCCCGCAAGTTTATGGCTTGTGGTAAAGGCGTTGAAATCCATAATTGGTAATCGACTCACCAAAGATAATATTGATAATTTATCTAAGAGTTGGCTAATCCGAAGCAAACGGCTTCGGTAAAGACAAATCAAATTCGTTGAAAGCTTATGATTTGCTCAAAATCATTTGGTTATCATTGTACCAAGGTTCTTACTTGAACTAAAACAATTTGCTACTCCGAAGTAATGGCTTTTGGTAAAGAGATAAAATCCATTAACTTTTCATCAAATCATTGCTAGGGACTAGCAATATCTTAGTGTGGGGATTGATGAGTGTCTAAATACTCATCATTTTATACCTTTTAGATCGCAAAAACATCCGAAAACACTCGAAATGCATTAAAATGATGAAAATATCACAAATAAGTGTTTTATGTGTTTTAAATGCAAAATACCAAAATCGTGAAAAACATATCAAGTTTGCATAATTGGCGCTTTAGTCCCCAAGTTTCAAAAGTTGTCAAAATCGGTCCACGTAAATCAAAATAAAGTAAAATATCATTTAAGGTCCATGGGATTCAAAAGTTGTCAAAACAAACCCTTCAAAGTTTTAAAATTGCAAAATGACAACTTTAGTCCTCAACTTTGAAAATTATCAAATATAGTCCTTGGTAATTTTAAAAGTGAAAATAACCAAATGTGGTCCTTGTACTAATAAAGACTGGCATAATTGGTCCTTGTGTTAACTTTGGAAAAAGTGCAGGTTCAGCCCCTCATTTTCAGAAAATTACAACATTGGTCCCTGGGCTTATGTATCACTAAATAATCAAATGGACCCTTGTTTTATAAATAACCCAACAAACAAACCCATTAAACAAAGCCCAACCCTTTGTATAAAAAACGGGGTCAAACCTAGACAAACCATCTTCATCATGCCCTTCCTCCCATTCACTGTAAACCAATACCATCCTCCACATCTCTGGTTTCACCACCACACCTGTCCTTCACCACCAGCTCATCACCAACCTTATCCTACCTTGTCCCCTCCACCTCCACATCCTCCCAAAAATCTTTTATTGCAAAAAACCTACTTTTGATATTCTTGGCGCCAAATGCAAAATCAACTGCTGTGATCAATTCAACCCAATCAAAGGCCAAGAATAGAGACAAAGACCCTAATGAAGCCTATAAAAGAAGAAAGAAGACAGAAGTAGCACTTGTCACTGCTTTAGACCATTTTTCTCTAATTTATTGTAATCGTTTTTAATGTTTTAATGTTAAAGATTTCTGGGTTTTATGTTTAATGTAATTTACAAGTCATTTCAAGTCTTAATTAAGCAGTTTTAATCATCAATTTCCAGTTTCTTGTTGCCTTTGTGTTTCCCGCCAAAACTGTTCTTGGTCCAATTTCTCATGTTTTAGAGAATTGTTACCGGTTTAGTTTAGATTATTATTTACTGTTTAATTTTAGTGTAATTTCAAGTTAAAGATGTAATTTCGGTTTGTTAAATACAATTTAATCTTGCCTTATCTCATTTTTAATTAAAAGCTTTAATTTGATGTTAAGTTCGATTTCACAAGTTCAAGTCTGTTTTGTTAAGCTTAAATAAGCTCATGTAAGCTTATATAAGCTTATCCACGCATTCAACTTGTTCTTAATCATGTTTTCTTCAAAAAGTCAATTTTGGTCAAAGTAAAAAGTCAAATGTATATGGGTTAGTTTCATTTAAAATCGGTTAAGAAGTGTTGTTTGGATGATAATTTGAGTAACTAAGTTCATGTTTCATTAGATTTCATCAAGTTATGTTGAGTTTTAAGTGCATTTAAATGTTTTAAGGGGTGTTTGGCATAAGTGGTTAAATAATCTAGAATGCCTCTTTGAAAGTGTAGATTGTAGTTATAAGTTTTAAATCTGAGTTTAGATGCTGTCTTAAGTCCTTAGGTTCTTTGTGGTTAAAGGTTTCATTTAGTTACCCACTTTTTCTTCAACATCTGTTATTAAGTTTTCTGTCAAACAGGTTTTTCATCAAGTCTTCACTAGCAATTTTAATCCATTTTTATCAGTTATTAAAATCATAAAAAATCAAAAATAGATTTTTCATTAGCTTGTTTCAATAGTCTCAAAGAAAAAAAAAAAAAAAAAAATCCAAAAACTGTTTTAAATAAGCTGCCAGTGTCTTGAAGTTGGATCTGTGACTTGATTTTGTCCTGTGCATCATTAGCATACACCGATTCGTGTACTTAGTTCATTCCTTGTCTTATCCAATTAGTTTTATTGATTGATGTTTGATTCCATTTATAGTTTAGAAATCATTAATCTTATGTCTTTCCTTAGTTTAGCTCTGATTAGCCTACAAGTACCCATCATTCCTGTTTCTGTTCTGCTCATCTGCATTTCTGCTTGTTATTCTGTCATGTCAGCTTGTTTTCAAGGTCATTTTGTGATTATTGTATTGCGTTAATTGTTGAATGATAGTTTCTTAGGGTAGCTTTAGATCTGGTTTTTACTTATCTACCTTTAGTTAGGGTCATAGAGCTTATCTGTAGTGCTTATTTAGGTCTCGCATATCCCATGTTAAGTTGCTTTATCGGTTTAGGTTTCGCTTAAGTAGCTTTAGTTTTGAATTTTAATATCGTCATTTTTATCCTTTTAGGCTGAAAATCTGGACTTAAGCTCACTGGTTGGTTGGCTAGAGGACCTAGGTTCTGTTTTCCTCTATAGCTTATTGGATAAGCACTGCGAGCTTAAAGTTAGGCGATTAGAGCTTATTTACTCTAGGCTTAATTGGAATTAGATCATTGTAGATTGCTTTTCTAGTGACGGCCTAGGCTTATTTTAGTTTTTTTTGTTGAATTAGGTTTGTTTAGGTCTATTACACTATACATGAGCTTTGGTGCATTCTAGTGCTTATTTGCTTATTTTAAGTGCTTATTTATAACAAAAGTCAAAAGGTGAAAAAGTGTTTTTGCAAAACTTTGTGGAATTTTCACGGATTCATTATAAGTCCATTTGAGCTCAAATTTGGGATACAAGATCTTTGGTTGGTTGTGAACATCATGGCCATTTTAGTTTATTTTAGGAATTTTCTAGCTAGCTTAATTAGTGCTTAAAGTAGGGCTATAAGGTAGTTTGGCGTGTTGAGACTTGAAATCTGGTCTCGAGTTTTTTATGTAGCTTGTGCTTTTAGGTTCCCATCAGTTGCATTAGCTCATTTTAGGTTAGATTTAGGCTTTAGTAGCTTATGGTAGCTTATAGTTAGCTTTTAGCTTATTTCAAGTGCTTATTCAAACCGCTTATTTGCCCAATTCAACTTTTATTAGTGGGCTTATCTAACTTTTATATTTTTCCTAGGCTTAGAATAATATTTTAGATTTTCTGTAAAGTCTCATAATTTTTACTATTCATTTGTTATTTTTCTTAATTTTAATTAGTTTAAATTAGTTTTTTAATTAATAATAATTATTTAAAAAGTCTAAAAAATATATTTTCAGTTTTAAAATAACTTTTATAATATTTTAGATTTTTCTAAGTCATAATTTCACTTTTCTAGCTTTATTTCATATTTTCTTATATTTTAAGGTATTATTAAATAGTTAAAAATAGTTTTTAATTAAAAATAATTAAATAAATAGTAATAAAAATAATTTTCTTTTTCTAATAATTTTATTTTATTATTAGGATTGTAAAAATATCATTTTCACATTTATAGGCCTTTTATTTCTTTAATCTCACGTTTTATTTTGTATGTTTTAATCGTTTCTAAGTATTTTGCTTTCACGTACTTGTTCTTATAGCTTGTTTAAGCTATTTTCTTTTATTCCTTAGTATAAATCAATCATCACCCTTTTCCCTGTTCAATATTCACCCGATCACAGATTCGTTCGTTGGGACTTAACGACCCGGGATACTCTGTACTTCTTCATCTTCATTGCATCGTTTACGGGACTTAACGACCATTCACAAGGGTTAACTCTGTGATAAACTTGACTTTGGCATCGATCGATCTTTAGGCATTGCATTGTTTTATCATCGATCCTGCCTCCTTTTAAGAATGTGATTCTTCGCTTGAAGTTTATTACGGTTGACCATTCACAAGTGGTTAGCTTAACCCGATGTGATAAACTCAAGAACCGAAGTGAATGCCCAAAGGTTTGGCATCGATCACAATCTTGGAATCAACAACATATTATAAGCCCAATACTAGAAATATGTTAAGAAGAACACTTGAACTCTTGTGGGAATCAACTTGCTGAAGTACAGTGTGAGCAAATCTAATTAGGGATTAAATTCAACATATCACTCTCCCCCAATTAATGCTCTCCCCTAAAATGACAATCTTTTAATAAATGCCCAGATTAAGAAGAAGTCTTTAAATAATCAAATGCAACTCGTCTTTAGTCTTCTAATATGTAGTAGAGAATGTAGAACCGACTGTAGACTCGACCTTCTTCAAGATTGTGCGGTTGGGGAATAGATAGTTAACATCTTCATCTCACCAAAAACAAGAACATCACCAAAAGCATCCCAATTAACTTACATCTTGCAAGTCCCTTAACTAAAATCTCTCAATCAAACAAGAACGTAAAGATGTTCATCAAGTAAATTAGTAATCACCGCGGCGAACACACGAGATGATAACACCAAACTACCAATCACATCAAACAAAACGGAGATTGTTCGGAATCATCATGTTGATGTGTAAGTGAAGCATTAACCGGAAACACTTTGTCAATAAACTCATCAGTCTGTGAGAAGATGTTAACCAACGGCTCTTAGAAGAAAACTTCATGTGAAGATGACCCGATAAGAAGAAGCTCGGTTCTTACATGAGTTAGGAGCCGTTTGACCATTTATTCTCATATAACACAACATGTAGTGTCATCATACTTCTTCTCCCCCTCAAGAATTGCAGACGAAGTTGTCATTCTTGACTAAATAAGTGAAATCATCCAAAATTATTCTATTCACACTTCTCCCCCGCAAAATTAGCACATGATGTCGCCATCGTCATTATAGTTGAGCAAGTGGAATAAGAAAACAATCAACGGTAGCCCGGTTCACTTGATGATTGAAGCGCTTGGAAAATGCATGAAGCATGTTGATGAGAACGGTCATAAATTAGAAGATTTCTCTTCTTCAGAAGATAATCTTGCAAACGTACACATTTCTTTTCTTTAAGTACGAGGCCCGAATCGATGTGAACATACGTCATAATCTCTCTTTTCTACCTCTCTTGGCAAACATGTAATCAACCCCATTATCATTCAAGTGGGCTCTTTGTAGTGACGGTGATGGAGAAAACCAATATGATGAATTTGACCTCAAGTAAACTATCACGAACTCGTGACTTAAACTTGCACATATGTAACAAAGATCGGTCTTAGACTTCATGCCCATTTGAATCTCTAAGTACTCTATACTCTTCAACCAACCAACCATCAAGTATAAGGCGTACATCACCTCTTGAAAATCCACAATTAAATGTGACGATGAGCACTACAACGTAACTCCTTAAAGTGATAGTTATTTTGTGGCAAAAGAGCCCAATTCCCCGAAAAATAGACTCTAAAAATAACTAGATTTCCAAGTCTTCGTTTTGGAAAAAGCTCAAACAAGGATCATGAAGAATCTTCATCCAACCATCCCGATACCTTGGATACTAAGTACACTCGCCGGTGATATTTCACTTCAACCTCAAATAAATAATCTTGAATTAACACCGTTGTCACATCTTCCGAGCGCTCAAATCTAGCCTTCTTTGACATTTAAATGAACTTTGATAATGGTTTCATCCGACCATGGTTAAAAGCACGTAACCCGTAAAACCATGTAATAGCCAAATTGCCATGAGGACAATCCAAACAAACATCCAATTCATGAAATACACCCTTTTATCTCTTCTTCGAAGTAGAAACCGTAGCACCAACATCGGATAAGATCCGAAATACACTTTCCTTTCTCCGGGATGGTCCCATCATCACGGGATTTTACAATTCTTTAGTTTAAACCGAGAAATAGTTTCTTCATGAGATTTTACAAAACCAAGAATAAACCGTAAGATAGATCCGAAATGCACTTTACAATTACCGGGATGTTTCCATTGTCACGAGTTTTACAAGTCTATGATTTAAGCAGAAATAGATTCTTTCGCGGGATTTTACAAAATCAAGACAAAACCGTAAATAATGTCAGCTTGAATTTGTTATGACAATTTTGGTGTCAGTGAATATCAGTTTTAGGGGAACATGCAACGGTTCATCAGTGGTTTATTATCCAACATCAACAATATCATCAGCCATTCAATAAATACTTTGGTAAACACATCATTCACGCATTCTGTCGGCTGTTGCTGTGACCACTTGATGAAGTAAACCCGATATTGTCAAACTTGATCATGAAGTGAACGTCCCCAGATTTGTTACTTAAACTTGTACTAATCCATGTGAAGAAGAAACGGTGTATCCAATGTACAAAACCTCTTGACATTCTCAACTGAGTGAGACACCGAAGTGATAGCAACGTTGTGGGTCAAGCGAGAAAGAATCACAAACGTAACTAAATAGCCAAGTCTTTATCACCCTCTATAAATGCCCAAACAAGTCATCTTCGCGGAAGGGTAGAAAGAAAGAAGACGAAATAAGCAGACACGCCCGGAAAACCTCACTTCAAATCCAAATACGAAACACCGAACAACAAACCCGTAGTCAACTTTAATTAATCTTAAATTCGAGCCTTGACAAATGTCACACCCCAAATTACATTTTGCGGTGAATTGAATACCTTGGGGGGGCTGTCATAGCATCAAAGTTCTGATTATATCGAGCGACCTAAAGTGTCGTTTGGATAACACATCGTTTAATTTATTAAAACAATCGAGTTTACAAAGTAGGTCCCAAATGAAAATCAACTTGTGGAAATAAGTTTGTTACAATTCAAACGATGTTTTAAAGTCGTAAAACCCAAGTGAGGCAGCGTCGTCACGACTCCATGATGTGTCCAAATGCATGCCATGAAGTGAATACCTTAGATACCTGAGATAAAACATGCTAAAAAGTGTCAACACAAAGGTTGAGTGAGTTCATAGAGTTTGTGTTGAAATGTAAAGCCTTTAAAGAACGTTCATGCAGCAAAGTCTTAGTTTTTGGTCGTATAGAATAGTTCACAAAGCAAAGGCATCGTAAATCCACTCAGTTCCAAGTCCCGCCCATACAAAACTTGCAACCTGTGTGTTTACAACCCACTGCTAAAATATAGTATGACAATCATGGATATGCACATTAGGATGGTTAAAAGTATAAATGTCACCACAAGGGTCTTCCAACAACTCATGTTGGGATGTTCCTCCAACGCTCACGTTAGGTGTATCCATATAAATGGCCTTCCAACATATAAATGATGGGATGTTCCTCCAACGGCACGTTGGTCAGTATCCAAATTAATGGCCTTCCAACATATAAATCTTTGGGATGTTCCTCCAACGACGCTTGCGTTGGGTCGTATCCAAATTAATGGCCTTCCAACATATAAATCTTGGGATGTTTGTTTAAGTCTAGTCAATACACACACCAAGTCTAGAGTATAAGTAATGTTGTTTGGCAAAAGAGTTTAAATGTTTTGGTGGCTCCAGAGTTAACCGTTGCTAAAGTATGTATGTTGATGCATAATTGAAAACAAGTTTAGTACATTAAGGCACATATCGCAATAAACCACACATAATGTTCAAAGTGTATAAGAAGTATATTGTAACACCATTGTATAAATGGTTTGAGTATTCGCAAGAGTGAAATAAGTATTTAAGCATGTATCTCCCCCAAATAGTTTGTAAAACAAATAAGTAATAGAAAGTGGGGCTACGAACTCACCTGGTATGATGGATATGCTAACAAAATGAAGTGCACGAAAGTGAGACTCGGAAACTATCCGCGACCTAGAATGAATGATATGACATGTAATGAGTTGCAATGTAATGTTATGCATGCATTTCGTATGTTATTTATACCATTTGCGAGTTTTGAAAATATTACTTATCGTCGAAAATACTGCTTTGACGTCTTGACCAATCAAAATCACTTTACAAGCATTTACGTCAAAATGTCATCCTACAATGGTTTTATAATGATTTTGGTGAAATTACCACTTTTCGTCAAAAACAATGTCGTCGGAATATTCATGAAATTTAACAAAATGGCTTGGAAAACTAGCCGTAAAACGGTGTCGTCGATCGTTAGAGAACGAACTCGACGGTTTTGGAAAGTTTGTATCGATATCTAAAAGTTTCGATTCGGAGTTTTCGTCAAATAGGTCTCGATCATAAAGATATCAAGGGCTAAAGATGGTGGTTTTGCTAATTGAGTGCGGGAAATGAGTTTCGCCAAGTTTGAACATCCGTAAATAATTTACTATGACTCCGCTTGACAAACGGCTTTTTGTTTTGAAAAATATGGCGGTGAACTTGATTTTACTAGAAGACAACTCGTTCCAAAAGTTTCACAACCTTGTTAAAAGCGCATAAACATGGTCGTTCTGACTAATGAAATACTTGTAACGTAAAAAAATAATATAGTTTTTCGAAAATAATAGTTACGGCAACTTTATAAAAGCGTGCATATATTTGTCGTTTCAAATCCGTTTTCTCGTAAAATATGTCCTTAGCTTCGTCGAAGTAAACTAATATGTTTTTGATAAGTCGAAATAATTTGTGAAGCTTAAGGCTCGTTTTGACCGAACAAACTAAAACAGCAAAGCTGAATTTTCCGAAAAGTGTACGTTTGTCGTCAAACTTCAAAATTCACCACGGCCGTTATAACTCCGTTTTTATCCGTTCAAAAGGCCACGGATTCGTTTTAAAGTATATTTTCTAAATATCAAGGCCAAAGTGTCGTACCATCAGTAGTTTTTTCCAGAAATTCGAAACAAGGACAGAACCTTTTTATATAGTTATCGAAAATAGTTTTTCTCGGACAAAACCTATTCTAATCCCTTCAAATCAATTCCAAAACTAATCTAATCCTACCATACACCTTCTTAGGGTGTCATGGGTTCCTAATCACCATCAAGACCAAAGAATACCATGGGAATATTTATAGGATGACCAATATATATATATAACTCAAAAATCATAAGAAAAATGGTATAAATCACATAACATGCATATAAGCTCCAAAAATGAAAAGAAACATATGAAAATGATAAGGAAACTTGAAAATGATAAAACATGCTTACTAGTGATAATGAAGAGGTGTAAGTAACAAGGATAAAACTTAAATATCCTTGGTTTTATTTCAAAACCATAAAAAGGATATAACTAGGTTGATTTGCTTGATCTTGAGAAAATTTGTGATGATCCCATGATCACCCTTGTGTTGCCGGTTTGGAAGAACAAAGAGAAGGAAAATTGTTTTGCTAACTCTTGAATAAGTGAAATGAATAATGTGTGAAATAAAGGTTGTGTGTAAATATATACAAGACTTTGGTTACAAAATTTATGACATCCTTCCCCCATAGGGCGGATATGGGGATTGTGTCTCAAGATATTATATTTTTTTATAAAATGTGTATATATATACTTGTAACAAGTTGTAAGAAAAAGGTGCAAGTAGATATGTAGTTATTTGTAACTTATAAAGTAAATGATAATTTTAGGTAGAAAGTATTTTTAGTAGATCAAAATGGAATGTAATGAGATATTAAAATTGTAAAATACTTTCTTGTGAAATTTGGGTGATAAAATAATTATCGTATAATTTTAAGAAAACGACGTAATAATTAAACTTTAACGATTTATGTACCAAATAAATTTGGAACACTAGGAAAACTAAAAATA